>JBBMOE010000010.1:11214462-11269462 GCA_037975065.1 Chaetodon trifasciatus
CAGTTTATTGTCCATGGTGATTCCAAGATTTTTGTGAACTCAAGAACCCAAACACAAACCTGTGTTTTCCCCCCTCCTTTTGTCCTCTGTCCATCATGTCTGAGTCTGTGTCACTGCGGGACATGGCCGACAGGTTGGCCTCCTCGTGAACACTGGTGCGCTCAACCAAGCAATCAAGACTCATCTGCCTACACAGTATTTAAGCAACAGAGTTTCAACCAGTATTCGTTGTACTGTCTGCCTTGCTGTGAAGTAATGATTAAAGCTCAAGAAAGCCCAAACTTCCTTGTCAGTATTTTTTTTGTCTTGTCTGCTAGCTGAATTCCTGACCTGTGTTTTCCTGTCTGTGCTCAGATGTCTAACCCTCACCTGCTGTCAGCCCTGCCCTGTTGGTCTGCTCTCATGAAGAATCTGAGAATCTCCACTCTTTCTCACTCACTTTGGACTCTGCCTTGTTTGAACTCAATCTTTGCATTGTAATCATTAAACTTTCATCCACCTCCTGCCTCATCTGTCTGAGTGCAGTACTTTGGGTCCCAAGAACCCCCTAAAAAACATTACAGTCTCTGATGAGATGAAATCTATTAACCCTTAAGTGCATGGATGTTTGCCCTTTTTTGTCTTTAGTGACCTGGCACTTACACAATTTGGATTCAGCCATTTGTTTGAATAATTTTGCCTGCAAACTTTTCTGTATTATGTATCATTAACATTAATAAACACAAAAATATGTTTTGGAATTATTTATTGGTGTCAGAATTTTTGTTTTCCTAAATGAATTCCTTTTATGTTTCTACTGTATACAGTAGATACTATAGTATCTTGCACATGGGCTACTGCAACTTCTCATAGAGGGACACCTACCAAACACAAATTTGTCAAGGCAAATTTGCTTTGTGGTCTTGCTCAGCATTTTTAAATGTTTCACAAATTTTAAATGAGAATATTGGTTAAGATATTAATTTCTCACACCTGCTTTTGTCCATAATCCATTACATTTTATTTATACATTTCTTGTGAGGGCTCGATAAAAAGCATATTGACAGTTTTAAATCAAAAAATTGTTGAGAGGCAGCAACTTGAATACCAAATTGCTGGGGTCCTGAGAGCACAGGGACCTGAGAACAGCCGTGTCAGGCAGGCTGAAAGACGCAGACACCACCTCTCTGCAGTTATAATACATGTACACTGTACATGTACAGAGTTTCATTGTCTTTGTTACTCCAAAGCTCTGTGTTGTCATCTTATCAGTCAATTGTCTTGGGCACTGTATCATATTATGTGGAGACAATAAAGTCGTTGCTCTTTCTCCAACATCAAAAGAGTGAAATTCATAACAACTGGAATACACAGAGAAGCTTTGATAAGAAGACAGGAATTAAAGCCCAAAAATAACACAGTTTGGTTGCACAAAAGACAAGACGCGTCAAAGCACATTTATTTTCATAGCAGTGATATCCAGACGGATGCCATTGTTCTAACAAATAAACTTTTCTTCAGAGGTTTCTCGCTCTGGCATGTTATTATCAGTAGTGGCACAGACCCTGACAATTTGTAATTCATTTGGACTTTGTGTGTGTACTTGCCAGCAGAGACAAAGAGGAAAAGCTAATGAAGCACCAGGTGCAGCTCTTTGATTGAGTGAGCAGTGAAGTTGTGTTCCGGCCCATGGATGCCAACTGCTCCGTTCCCACTTTGAGAAATCTTTTCAAGTAATCATCCGCTCATGCTGATGATCCTCGTGTTCTACCAGAAGATACCAGAGCAGGTAGCAAGGTTCTGCTTGGAAAATGTGTCTACCAACAAAATGTTCTGTAAATGGGAAGAGGTCCACAAGCCAAACAGTGTGAGCATGGGAAAAAAGACAATAAGACCAGCAGGACCTCCATCTGTCACAACTCTGCTCATACTAAGAAAACTGATTAATGCAGGTTAATATCTAGTATCTTAGACTTTACTTGCTGATTCTTTTTCTTCAGATCCACTACACTACTCTACTGGTGTCCACATACTTTTGGTTAAGGGTATTGCTAATGGCTGTACCAATGCACCATTGCTCCATTAAGGAAAATCTTAATGCTACCGAACACAATGATATTTTAGACATTCAGGTCTGCAAAATCCCAGATTATTGTCAATGGCAGCATTTCTTTTTTCTTTTTTAGTCCAAATGACAAAATTTGTAAAATTTACTTGCTGAAATCTTTGTGAACACTGGTATGGTTCACACTTTCCCCCACCGATTATTATTTTTCAGTTGTCACTTATCACATCATTTTTTATCATATTTACCAGTCTGTCAAGACCCCCAGAATATTTTGCTGATTTAATATTTACATTTTTGTTTTTTTTCTCGCTTCCATTTAAGGTGACTTTGATTGTATATAATAGCAATAATAATAATAATAATAATAATAATAATAATAATAATAATAATGATATTAATAATAATAATAATAATAATAATAATAATAATAATGATAAAGAAACGTTATTTGTATAGCACCTTTCATACGAGAATTGCCGCTCAAAGTGCTTTACAAGAGAGAAGTCACATGCACAAAGTGAATGCTTTGCAAAAAACGTAGAATGAACATAAAAACAGATACAAAATTAATGTAAAATAAGATGGAGAATAAAACCCACTTGATAATGACAAAAAGGATGAAAATAAAAATAAAGACAATGCATAAAACAAAATGAAATAATAAAACATAGGTTAAAAAATTACATAGAATGCATAAAATCAAGTAAAATTCAACATTTTAAAAGAAATGCAGCAGTGCATAAGTGTGAGCCGAAGCACAAAGGTTTCAGACCTGTATCAGGAAATCACAGCTAGTTAGTTCAGTGCTAAAGTGAAGAGCTGAGTTTTTAGCTTTCTTTTGAAATATTTAGTAAGCTGGCTTCCCTGATATCTGTAGGTAGAGTTTTACAGAGCTTTTGGGCATAATGGACAAAGACTGCATCCCCAACTTTCTTTCCACTGTTGCTGGAAACCTCCAATAAACCAGCAGCACATCACAGTGTTCTTAAAGGCAAATAATAGGCAAGGGGATTCGAGTTGTAGCTTGGTAGGATTTCAGTTTTGTCCTCATTTAACTTAAAAAAACTGTAGCTCATCCATTTATTTATTGCCAAAAGACAGTTATTGATGGAGTCCATAGCTGCAGCATCATTTGGTTTAGCACAGATGTACAGTTGTGTGTCATCTGCATAACTTTGGAAACATACATTGTGCTCTCTAATGATGTCACCAAGTGGCAGCATGTATAATGAGAACAGCAGTGGACCGAGGCAGCTGCCTTGTACAACCTCAAAACAGATATGATGTTTCAGAGAAACATGATCTGCAAGACTGACATAAAAGTTTCTCCCTTTGATGAATGTTTTAAACCAGTTTAACACACAGTCAGAAAGACCAACCAACTGTTCAAGATGACTGATGAAGATATCATGGTCAATCATATCAAAGGCTGCACTCTAACTGGACAATAACTCTGACCTTATTTTCATCAGAATTTGCAATCTGAAATCCCTGACTATTTCAGTCAGAGCAGTTTCAGTGCTGTGGTTTGTTCTAAAGGCTGACTGAAGTTCCTCCAGGATGTTATCTTCTGTAAGAAAGGTGTTAATTTGCACTGAAACTATCTTTTCCAGAATCTTACTGAATGGAAGGTTGGATATTGGCCTGTAGTGGAGTGCATTACTATCTATGTTGGGTTTTTTTGTAAAGGTTTTACTACATCGGGGAAGATGCCTGTTTGCAGAGATGTATTTATAATCTTCAGGACATGACATGAAACGTGGTGAAACACCTGCTTTAAAAACGCTGTAGGAAGAGGATCAACACATGAGGTGGACGAGTTAGACTCAGTGACAGTCCTGCAGAGCTCAGTTAATGTAATACAGGTGAATTTTCCCATGGTTACATCTTTTTACAGTGTTTGTTGAGGTCATCTGTGTTTTCATCAGCAGCAATGCTGGCTCTGACTGAGGTTAGTTTGTTATTGAAGAATGATATAGAGCACTGTGGACAGGTGGGGGCGGTGCTGAGTAGCCGGTCAACAGTGGAGAAAACTATTCTAGAGTTCCCAGCATTCTCTGTAATAATCTCGGAAAAGTAATCCTTTCTTGCCAGACGTACTTCTTTGTTATAGACAGTCAGATGTCAGACCTCCAGATACAGCGATGTCAAGTGATGTCAGCAATGAACTGGGTGTGTACATTTTAGTATATCTGATAGACATGATGACCATTGCAAGGCAAATAAAACCTGTAATAATCCACTGATTTTTTTCTTTCTTTTTTTTTTTTTTTTTTTTTAAATATGAACAGTTTAGATTCTAATAGCACATGATGTAATAGATTTTTTTCTTCTTCTATGGGTAGCAAACCCAAGAAACATGGTTCAGTTTGTCAAGAAAACAGATTGAAGAAACATGAGCGAATGAACTGAGTGACAGAAGCTATCAGCCAGACAGAAAGAAATGTTGGGACTTTATTTGTTTATGGCAACTGAAAGTCAAGGAGCAGAGCAGGAAGTCTTTCAGTAACACTGAGCTGTAAATAAGTAACTGGTCTATTACTCCAAAGTTACAGCGGCGGCTTCGCAATGACATCCAGGCAGAGGGAGAAAATACAGAGAGGAGGAGGTTGGCTGCTGTGTGTTCTCTTAATGACCACAGGATTTATTCAATAAACCGTTTGCTTCTTAATTAATGCTCTAATTAGACTTCCTCCCTCTCACTGCCACCAAACCACACACATGGTCTCACAGCCACACACACACACACACACACACACACATACAATGCCAGTGAGGTGGTGACCTTGTGATAACCTGTGTGTTCATCGTTCAATGACCGTCCTCCAGCACTCACACATCACAAACATGCACCATGTACGCATGCACACAAACAGTATACAGGAAAAACACACTTTCTCATACACACTTAGCCATTACCATCCATAGTGCAGGTGTGCCTCCCCCTGACAGTTATTACCCACAAAGACTCAGATTGAATATATTCATCAGAGGTCCAGCCCACACCACCTTAATGGCCACTGAGAATTAATTAATGAGTGTAAGGGGTGGGAGACACTGCAGGAGAGAGAGAGGCCGAGAGAGAGAGAGCAGTGTAATGTAACAGGAAACACCAGCACATGTAATAAAGAAACACGTTTAACTTTTCCAGGATCCATCAAATGAAAAGAGAGGAGAGGAGGGGTCAGAGGTCAAAGACTCACAGTTGAATCAGGACAACGAGCAAAGGTGAGAGACCCCATTTGACTTCTGTTGTTGACAATGTGTAACATGAATGGGGTCAAACCACGGTAAATAATCACCAGCTCTTCAGTTCACCTCAGCTTTACAGAGCATTTTAATGGCTTTCAGCTCATTGTTTTGGTTTTACAGACCACTATTTTATTGTTTTCATGTAGTCTCAGCTCCCATTAACCTCCTCCCAGCAGCAGCAGGCGGCTGTTTTCTCTGAAAACGCTCTACAAAGCCACCGTACACTACCTGCTCAGCACCAAACAGCAGACTGACAGGGTTAGAGTCGCTGGTGAACGTAATGGAGCACTAAGCATGACTCCAAATGCTGTTTGCTGGATGTTTAAAAAGGCAACTGTCTGCTCACATGTCAGTCACAATATACCAGTGTTGTGTTTCCAGCTAGTGGCCAAAAAACTGAATTAATGCTGCTTTCATCTTCACACTGGTCATGCAGGCTCCATGCTCATAATTTCACAGTGGTGTACAGTGGGCGGTCCTGATCAGCTCTTCAGCGCATACTGCATGGAGAGGGTCTGTGATGGTCTGCTTGGCATCATATATTGAAAATTCTGCCATTAACCAAGACCCAGAGCTAAGAGGTTTGTGCTAATATTTACAGTCTAAAACTGAGCTCAACAGCTCAACCAGAAGTTTTCTCGCCATTTAAATTTAAATCATTTATCAAGTGAAAATGCATGTCATTCTCTTGTTCCATCTTCTAAAATGTAAGGATTTGCTGCTTTTTTCTGTTTCATATCCTTGAGAACTGAAGACCTCTTGGTATTAGACTGTGGTCGGAACACATAAGCTTGGGCTCAGGGAAATTGGAATCACAATTTTTCACTAGTTCCGTACATCATAGATTGATAGATTACAATTTGGAACGTGACACCTGTGTTTTACCAGCTGAGCTACACTTAATATGATGCATTAGTTTAGATCTTAAGGTCTTTGTAGGGTTGGCACACATGAAATGCAATTTATTTATGGGATCAGCCTACCAATCAGTGTGACTTATGAAGCTACAGTGGAAGTTCACCCTGGAGCCTCACCTCAGCACTCTTAACACTCATCTATTATTTGTCTGCAGCCTGTTAGCCACTCATTTTACTTCACATTCTTCCTGTTATTCCCTGACCAATTCATCTGTTTTCAAGTGATTTATTCTCTCTTCTTATATCATTACTCCCTATTCACTTATTATAATATCATTTCTTTCAGTGTGACTCTCCTCCTACTCCTCCACTCACCTACATCAGCTCACATTCAGTATCATTCAATGAATAAATGTAAAACGTTTTCTCCATTTTATCCTGTATACACTAACAATTACATAATGAGTTAGTCTGTATTTGCTTGTTGCTCTCTTGGTTGAAACTTGTTGCCTGTCATCAGTCAAACAGCCTAAAAAAACCCTGCTCCATGCACACCAATAACAGCATAATGCATCAGTTTAAAACAGCGTTTTCACTTACAGTAAAAATGGTAACTGTTATAATATCATTATATGTACTGAATGTTGTGGCAGCTGAAGGAATAGTATGATGATGTGTTTCACTGTCATGTGCTGCCATCTTGTGGATAATCACAAAACTGCAACCAAAAAAGTGGTACATTTTTGGATTCTGTTTACAAACACAGTAAAAGCTCTTAACCTAAAATTTCCCCCACACAATCTTAGCTTAAGATCTAAAAGCGAGTGGAACAAGGAATGAAGAAGAGCATTTATCTGAGTTAAAGCCAGAGCAGACTGGGTGTGGAATAAAGGAACAAAAACAAAGAAAGCATTAAACTTGCAACTTTAAATGTCATTTAATGGGATATTATAAATGCTAATTAAGTAAATATACAAGAATATGGTAATGTTATGACAAAGGTACGGTTTACAATAAGTTTCAAGTCAGAAATTCAGCAACATCAGTATGTATACAATAGTTGTCACATTTGTCTGAGTACTGTGAGGCAGGAAATTCAATGATGGTGGTTGTGGCAATACAAACAGTCCTTCGATGGAGAGACAAGCTGCACATTCTTTCAAATGTACTGCAAAATGACCTGAGCATCACACAAGAGCAACATTATTTGATTACTCGTTTCTGACGCCTGTCTCATAAAGGATGTCTGCTAATAGGATGTCCTTCCATTTTTCAATGGACTGACACGGAACACTTCCTTGTATGGACAATAGGTGGCAGTAATGCATCTTTAAAGGCAGTAAGCCGTTATTGGGTTAAACGAAGAAAACAACCATAGCAACGACTAAACAAAGATGGCGGCCTCGACTGATGTGTTCATATTCACTCCAAACCTATTTTGCGTATTTCTCTTGTTTACTGCTGTTACTACCAACGAAAATACAACCAGCTACAACTTGAATACGACTGTGTTTGGTTACGAGAACGTCACATATGACGTTATGGACAATTATACATCTACACAGCCGACAGAGTTTGATTCAACAACGCCAACACCGAGCTCCAGCAGCACAGAGGAGCCCGCTGGGCCGACTCTGCCCACTGAGCCCCTGCCCGTCTCTGGCAGCCTGCTCACTCCTGTCACCAACGGTAATCACCTGCTGTTATGCCGCACAACAATGTTCAGCAAATTCTCCGTTCTTCATATGATGTGAAATAACCAGCCCGCTTAGGTCTACACAATGTTCTACACAGCTATTGCTGCAGTTAGGTAGCAGCTGCAGTGTGTCTGTTAACCTTAGTTTATCAGCAATTAGCTAACTTGTGTACACCTAACTAACCATGTCATAGATGTACATAAAAATACACAGACAGATACAGACAGGCAGGAAATGAATATCGCACATGCTGACACTTAATCATAATATTTATATAGCATATAACCACACTCAGATCATCGCTGTGTCACATAGCCTAGAAGGTGTGGTAGCTTTGAGGAGTCCTTTCCCGTTTTCTCAAGAAAATGGAGAAAGTTAAAGACGGATATGATAAATGAACTTTTTAGTAAGACTATCCCTCTAACCTGAGCATTGCTGTGTTTGTGTGTGTGTGTGTGTGTGTGTGTGTGTGTGTGTGTGTGTGTGTGTGTGTGTGTGTGTGTGCCATCAGTTGACAGCTTGTGTCCCTGTGACCAGCACATGGATGTGTGTGACATCAACTGCTGCTGTGACAGAGAGTGTGGTGAGGAGGTGGCTCTGTTCACAGGCTGCTCAGTGGACACCGTCAGGTGAGTCTCTCAGCTGGTGCAAAAGAAGGTGGAGCACCAGGAAGAGGTTCTAGTGACTGGAGTTCAGAAGGAGAGAGACAACAAGGACTTGTGCTATTAGTAGGACGCAGTTGAACAGTGCTGAAGAAGTGATACAATTGTTTCAACACGTGTCTTTCATAAATTTCAGTGCAGATGATTCATAGACATCCAGGAGACGCAAGGTGTTTAGACTGTAAGAAAGCAGGACACAGAGAAGACAGCTGATTTCATGTTCTGTCATTCTGAAAAGGCATGATTCAAATAATAACTGAACATAGCACAGAGTCACGTCATGCTAACCACCCTACTCCTTTAAGTGTCTCTTTTGAAAAGAAGTACTGCTTTTTAATGCAGAAATGATTTCCAGTCACTTACATTGCTGACCTTTCGATGAGAAGCCTGCTAGGTCAGACAGGGATCGAGCCCTTTGATTGGCTGGAACACTTTCCATGTGAAACAAGTGTTATTTCATGGATAGTAGCCCAACACACATCGACCAGGAAAAGATGGCAGTTACTGAAAACAATAAAGGAATGAAAACAATATTTCTGACAAAGTGAAGCAGCAAAGCGGTGATGGTGACATGTATTGTATTGATGGAATAAGTGCTGTGTGAATGTGCGTTATGTTGAATTCAGCACAACTAAAGGTAAAGATGAGGAAATGCTGAGTTTGTGTTAACAGCAAAGTAAAGTGGGATCATGTCAGAAAACGGAGGTCTCTGCCTGAAATATGACTGAATATGAAACAGAACAATAGGAAGAAAAGCACACCTGAAACATAAGACTGTTTCAAATAAAGGTCTGCTTCTCTCCAGCTGATGTACACAAGAGCTCCAAGTCAGGCCGCTATTTTAAAATGTGTGGTCAAGTTTCTCAGCTTGACTTCAACTTATAGAAAATCTGAAATAAGATCATGAGGCACAGTTAACTTGTAAATTCACCAAATACATATGTTGAATTGGATGCTCGCTTGTGGACAGACTGTGAAGTTCAAACAATACAACTTGATTACATGAACCACTCCCACTACCCTTTAATGACCTCCTGCGTCTATCAGTATGAGTATGAGTAGGACTCTTCAATTCAATGTTTCTGACAGGTTTACACATGAAGTAACCTCTGACTACAGACAGTCTATGAACAGGCTCATACCTGCTGTTGATTCTTTTCTGTTGGCAGTGGCAACAAGCAGCTGTGCAGCCGAGATGTAGCATCATACTCTTTAAGGAGTACAATGGATGGCTACTCAGAGCTGCAGTCGTCTGTCCGGAAGGAGACTAATTATAACGTTTTCTGCATTCAGACACAGAATCGTAAGACATAACAAGCACTTCCTTGTGGGCTGTTCCAGACCTCAAACAGTCTCCATCTCCAAGTCTGTCTCCACTGCTGACTATTTGCTCTGTCTAGGTGTTGATGGATTATCTCATCCATCACCTGCTCTTCCAACTGACCGCAACTTTGACTCGCTCTTTGAACAATTTACCAGCTTTATTTTCGGATCAGAGGAGAATAGTGGTCATGTGTCCACTGCAGAGCTCCAGAGCTCTGGATACCAGGTGAGTAACTGGAACTGTTTACCTGTTTGTGTTTCTGTTTGTCTCACACTGAGGAATCATCATGAAATAAAAATGTTCTTCCTCTGCTGATGCTTTATGTTTTCAGTATGGGGGTGTGATGGAGACAGCAGGAGGGACTGGACAAAGAGGGACGTTCTGGCTGCCAGCTCCAGGTGTCACTGCTGACTGTGTGGACAAGAGTCCTGCAGGTGACTACTGCTCACTGTAATGTGGTCTCTTTGGCTTTGACAACTGTGTGGCTACTGTGGGCTAATGATAAATGCTAAAACATGGATCTGCTTGATCAGTAGTAGTAGTGTCAGTTACAAAGACAAATCTAACATCTGTCTAGAATTAGTTCACTGCACATAATTGTGTTTTATTTCTTATTTCAGTCATAAAAGAAAGAATGTGTCATTACATTTTTCAGAAGTTACATAGTGTCCCTTTAATGCCTCAGCCCTCAGCATTTACTGAGCTGAGAACACTACACAAGTGATTCCAACAGCCACACGAAGCGAGCCTGGTCCCAGACCTCAGAATCATCTCCCACATCTTTGATTCGTTCAGCAGTTCAAGTAGGTCTGCTGTTGTGCTCATTGTCATCTGTTAACCACAGATGGATAAACAGTCAAGCTTTCGCAGGAGAGATAAAATATCAACAAAACATGGCCTCAAAAATGTAGGTTGTCCGTTTACTTACAGAGATAACAGTTCTTAAATTTGACATGTCAATAGCTGCAGCACAGATTGGTAAAAAGAGAACAAAATAAGCCCTCTTCCCAAAAGAAATCTGCTGGACGAACACAGTGTCAGACTGAGTGAATGAAATGAAACAAAATCACCCCCTTTTCTCAATCCCCAACACTCCAACAGTGTCATAGCAGCTTCTGATGGACGTCTCATGACTGCTGTCATAATGTGCAGTCTCCAACAAACATGGTTCAAAGTGCAACACAAATAAAAGAGAAACACAGTAAAGGCTGATTAGTCTGAATTACACTCAGATATTCAGGAGAGTGGTGCAGTTCTCTTTCTTCAGATTAGTTCATCATTATTTTTTAAACTGCATCAGTTAGCATCAGCTGAGAGTGCTTATTTCTAATATGTTAAAGGAATAGTCAGACGTTTGAGAAAAAAAGACTTTATATTGTTTTATGTAATTGTAATTTCTGATTTCAAACATGCTTAAAAGAGTTTAAAACATTTGTATTTTTCTCTGTTATGCACGCTGTTGTTTTGTTTCCTGTCTGCCCCCAGCGTTCCTAAAGGATCAGAGCAGTCGGTGTTCCCGGCGTGTGGTCCTGGAGCAGGACTGTGGCACTCTGTCGGCCCTCAACATGGACACCTACACTAACATCCAGCTCTTTGCTGTGAGTGCCACACACTGCTGCTCCCTCAAAGAAAATGTCCACCCTCACACACTCTTACTCTCCTACATGTTTGTGAGGAATGTTCAGTGCATTTGGGAGAAGTCATTTGGATGTGTGTACGTCCGTTTCACAGGAGCTGCTGTATCGAAAATCCTTAAAACAAAGAGAAACTCTGCAAAAGAGAATGAGCTGATGTTAATTCAGAGAAGCTAAACTCAATCTTTTCCACTCTGCAGGGGAAGAATGAAGATGCTGCAGTAAGTATGCCTACTTTTTGTGTTTAACACTGAAGGGATCAGTCGCTAAATTAGTTGATGGACAGAATATTAATTGATCGATTGGTAATCGATCGATTGTTTAAGTAATTTCCCAAGCCAGGATGACAGAAATTCACTGGTTCCAGCTTCTTGAATGTGAAGATTTGCTTTTCTTTGTCCAGTGTGAGTGAGAACTGAGTATCTTTTATTTCGGATTGCCGGTCAAACAAACGAGTTATTTGAGTGTCAGCTTTTAAAGAATATATTTCATCATGTCAAATTTCAAATGAGTTGACTCATTGAGAAAATACACGGCAGAATAATCACTGCTGGAAATAATTTGGTTTTTCTCATAATAACAATTGGAATATGTGTATGTACATGATGGAAGTGGTCACATGGTCACCGTAACAACAGATTTATAGAATCTGAGGTTGAATGCTACGACTTCACAAAAACCTTCTTGAAACATACGTAATGCAAAATAATGCCTCCATATCTGTGTGTTAGCCACACCGTCTCTCCATGATGTGCACTTATACACTCCTTGATGTCGTAGTTGTCTTTGTTTGTCAGCTGATCAACCTTTCTGGTACACCTCCATAAAACCTCCCCTTTTGTTTTAGGGCCCAGTAGTCTCCACTTCCCATAATGATCTCTCAGCTCAGTGTTGATGTTTTGAATCCAGCTAGGAGGAAGTTTTAGAGAGCTGCTGTGCTAAAAGTGCTCACATGCCATCACAGCCCCCACCTGACCAGGAAATCTTACAAGACATTCCTTTTGCGCAAAGAATAGACCGGCCCCCCAAAATATGTCTCTTTTCAACTTGCCTCATAGTGCAATAAGTTAGCACAGACAGATGGTTGAGGTTAAATGCTGCAATGCAAAGACAGGAAAATTACATTTCTCTCAAAACTCTTTGTTTGTTTCCTGAGAAGAAGGAAGCACTCAGCTGTTACACCACGCTGCTCTTTTGCTTTATGTTGCTTGTTTTTCCTACCCTCCATGGATTTCCATTCATTTTAGAAGGGTGTGAGTGTGTCTGCTTTTCTTTACATCAGTTAACATTGCTGTAATGCAGTGTTTTCAGTTCATCTTTATTACCCTATAATAAAGTCACCTGTAGAAATAGAAAACAATGACTGGCTGCAATCAGTACAACACACACTGAAACTCAGCTAACAGTCTACAGTCATGCCAGCAGCTATGTGAGGCTGTGCTTAGACACAGCAGCGCTCCAGCTAAATGCTGACGTCAGCATGTTCACAATGACATTGCTAACATGCTAATGTTTAGCAGGTATAATTTTTACCATGTTCACAGTCATAGTTTAGTATGTAGCATGTTAACATTTGTTTATTAGCACTAAACAGAGTGTACAGATATGGCTGATGTTTTGCAGGTATTTGGTCATAACCCAAAGAATTGGACGGGTTACATTTTGACCTGATGATGGTGCCAGAGGAAGTCAAGTGATCACGTGATCAAGTTATTACAGTGCATCCTGTGGGCGACATAAATGTGAAATTTCATGGCAGTCCACCCATTAGTGTTAGAGGTATTTTAGTCTGGACTGAGAAGAAGTGGTGGACGGCCTATCCCTCGAGATGTCCTCACTGTGACTCTGTGACGTGGTGTGAAGGACAGCAGAAGATGAGCGTGAAAACATTTAAGGTAAATGTTAAGAACCGTTGACTAATGGGCTGTTTCTGACGTTGTTGGAGGTTCTACCTGTGGAGGTGGCTTCAGTCATCCTGCAGTCTGTAGATGGGACTCAGACTGAGCTACAGATCAGTGGAGGAGAAAACCTTTACCCCGTTCTCCTCAACCCCACTCTCTGTGCTAATGTGGTGCTGAAGGTGAGTTCCCCACACTCCAACACATGACTGTACCTGTAATTTTGGATGAAAGCTGCTGGTATATTTAACCAGTTCATCTATTGGAACATTATTTTAGCATTTGCCCTCAAGTGCTCTGTTCTTGTCAAACAGAATGTAGACACAGTACACAAAATTGACAATGATGAAAATACTGAATAGCTGGAATTATGGACTTAGAATGAAATAAAACAAGTCATTGTCTGTGGAGCAGTTAGACATTTTTGTCTTCTTAGGTCTTCAATATGATTAAGTACAACCCAGCTGGTGAGATCGTGAATGTGACGGTGTCTCTGGTGCTTGGATTTGTCCGTGAAGCAGCGCTGCCCCTGGAACAGGAGTTTCATATCACATTTGTTCAGGTAGTGTCTCAACAAGATGTTTTCTATCGATCTTGGAGTGTTATCCACAAGAGATGCTTTGTTCTACATGGGGTGATCTTGGTTGTGCTATGTTGCACTCACCATCCCTCGTTGACCTGGAAACAGCTCGGAGCACTGTGACAGTTATGTGTTTGATCCTCCAGTGTCTTAAATACCATACAGGGACCCCACAGGGAACAGTCCTGGCTCCCTTCCTCTTCATCCTCGACAGTGCAGATGTATCACACAAATCATCTCACTGCCACCTGCCAAAGTTCTCTGATGACCCTGCAATCATCAGCCTCACCACAGATTGGTGAGAACTGGCCCTGGGATTTGTGGATTGGTGCCAGCAGAACCGACTTCAGATCAATGCAGGGAGAACCACAGAGCTGGTGGTGCAGCCACTGTCCTCCTACACCAGTGAACATCCAGGGAACAGACATTGACATGGTGGAATCCTATAAGTACCTGGATGTTCCACTGAGTAATAAACTGGACTGGACACTTACAAATCACCAGAGCAGACTGTATGTGCTGAGGAGACTCAGGTCTTTTGGAGTGCAGGGAGCTCTCCTGAGGACTTTTTTTGACTGTGTGGAGGCACCAGCCATCTTCTATGGAATGGTCTGTTTAGGCAACGGCATCTCTACTGGACTTTCACACTATCCCCTTTGCTGGAGTAACACTGCAAATATCCCCACTATGGGACTGGGATTAATAAAGGATGATTTAATTTTAGTTTGTCTTATGGTGTTCAGAGGAGAATTTTATTTAGAGTTGCTGTGGAAAAGGAGACAAAGCTTGTGCCATTGTCAAAACAAAAAACTAAGTAACTAAGTCTCTAAAATCTTCTTTTTTCTTTTTGCTCTCTTTGCTCCTCGCAAAGAGCATTGGCCATGGGGATTGCTGGGTCACTCCAGAAGGTTTTAAGCTTGGCTTAAGACTTCCAGCAATGAAGAAAAGCTCACCTTTCCTTCATTGAGAGAACATATTGAAATAATTCACTCAAGTTATTATGACTCATTAAGTACAAAGTAAATCTAAGTCCTGAACAAACTGTAAATATAGTTCATGAAAATGTGTTATTCTTGAGACTAAATGTGAGTAACATACTTTGTCTTGTGTCTATTGAACAGGAGGATAGGGAGGAGGTGGCTGTCCACTACAGTGGAAATCCAGGTTATGTGGTTGGACTGCCTCTCATGTCTGGAACAAGAACAGCAGAATATCCTTTACCTGCCTTACCATTGGACTTCTCTCACCCTGACCTATAGATAGTATGATAAGTGTTATGTCATTGGACAGCAGTAGTAAGGAGTTATGGGCACTCAAAGCAGGTACAAGGCCCCTGGATTTGTCCTTAACAGTTGTCGTCACTGGGATTGCTCGAAGCATCAACCCCAGGGACACTCTGTCTCTTCTCCACAGTGCTGGGGACCAGGACTGTCTTCAGGGACCACATCAACGCTCTCCAGTCCTGTTCGGTCTGGACTCAGTGTCCGGCTGCACATTAAGGCAGGACATCCTTACACTCAACAGATCTTATTACTATGTACAGGTACGGTCTTTCCTCATGTCTGAAACAATATGTGACTTGTCTTTTTGCTGCAGACTGGAAGATACTGCCAACTGCTCCCTGGTCTTTCAAGTGCTTCTGGATGTTCTGAGAGGACCAAACTACCCCCAGTATGTGGCCTCCTTCGGAAACTCCCCGTTAGACTATCCACTGGACTGGGTGCCAATCAAGAGCAACTTCAATCCCGGGGTGAGCACAGTTTGAAAACAGACAACAGTTCAAACCCTGAATCTGATAGAAGTGTGCAACAAGTCAGAGCAAACAAGTCCAACATCTATTCCAGGTCCACAATAAAATATGTGTAACATTCCAGTTCCATTTAATTTGTGACAGATTATGTGTGACAACAGCATTTATGAGACAAAGTCAAGAAGTTCAGAAGCATTTGGAGTCCAGACATGAGATGTTCAGACACATCATTTGATATTTATATATCTTTTATTTTTTCTCTGTTTTCTTGTTTTAGCAATTAATCTAATTATTTTATATGTTTCATTTCCCTTTTTGTCATTATGTATGTTATTTACAGTGTGTATTGCTCTGCGGTTTATTTTTTATGACATTATGTTTTCCAGTTTTCTTGATGTCTTTATGGAATTTCTTCAAAGTTGGCACAAATGCTCATTTGGACTCAAGGATGAACTGATTAGATTTCTGTCATCAGAAGTCACTGTGGCCACGCAAAACACAAATTTGGCCGTAAATCAAAAACTCATACGCTAATTATAACAACATTTCCCACAAATCAAAGGATAGGTCAGCTTCATAGCGACATCATTATCTTCTGCAAAAACACTTTTATGGCCATTATTCAACATCATAACTCAGGAACAGAAGGTCTGATTGTGATTTGGTCAGTTACTGAATTATTGACACTAATCTTGGGTGTCAACCATGAAAATAGAAACCTATATTAGTCTGGACAGACATGATGTAAGCTGCAACTTGACTGGTTGGTGGAGGCATACAAACTGAGATATAAAATATGGCAAAGATAATGTGTGTCATTTCATTTATGGATTTGGGTTGCCAGCAATATTAAAAATCTTGTAAAAACAGAATGTTGCCACAAAACACTGGCTTACAACACTGGTCTCAGCCTTCCAAGGACGTTTAACAGCAGCTGAACCCAACAGGCATCATTTTTGAATAGATTGTGTCCTTCTTATTTAGATTATTAAACCAGTGTTCATCCATACTATGCATTGACATTGTTGAGAATGCATTCAGCTGTATGGTTGTGATTTGCAGGAGGCACAGGGTTGCAGCATCCCGTTGTCACTTCATTTAGAAATTGAATGGACTAAATATGGATCCCTTGTGAACCCCCAAGCTCAGATTGTGAGCATCAAAGAAGTAATCCAAACCAACATCACCAGTGTGGTAAGACTTACATTTTCAGTTTCAGTTTCATTTTTCCTGGCTGGACACATGTAGGTCTGGACAGGAAAATGAACCGATGCAGTGTCAGTGACTGTCCTGTTCTCTCACAGGCCCTGTTATCTGGAAGCAGCCACACTCTGCCAATCACAAGCTCCGTGGCCTTCATTCCAGTTTCTGCTGCTGCTCTTCCTGGTTATAGAGCCACACCCACCATCAACACCAAACTGCCCTTTGACTTCTTCTTCCCTTTTGTCTGAACAGTCCACATGGGTTCCACTCACCAGTGGAGGGTAAAATGTGCCGTACATACTGGTGTGTGGCATTTATGGCAACAAACACTGGGTGTATGATCAGTCTGTTACTGTATATTGTGTTAATACTGTATATAGGATTTTTGTAATAAGTTTATTTAACATGTTTTTTTTAATAAATGAAATCACTTTATTTAAACTTGATTTTTTTACACAACATACAGTACTTCTAAATGTTACAGAGCAGATGTAAATTTATTTTTATGTACAAGTCATCAGTCTGAGGCATTTTCAAATATTTACAAGCAAATTAAAGGGCCAGTGTGTAAGATTTCAGGGGTCTACTGGCAGAAACAGAATATAATATTCATAAGTATGTTTTCATTTGTCACCTGAGAATAAGAATCATGTTTTTCTTACATTAGAATGAACTCTTTTATTTGTACAGACGGAGCAGGTCCTCAGCCATTGAGACCGCCATGTTGCCCTGCCATGTTTCTACAGTAGCTCAAAATGGACAAATCAAGCACTGGCACTAGAGAGGGCCTTTTGCATTTTTTCCATGTTTTTAGTGGTGACCATGGGGAGGGTGAGGTGAGGGGTGTTCAGTTGGTTGCAGTCTGCAGCCTCAGTGCTAGATGACACTAAACCCTGCACACTGGCCCTTTAAGGTCATGGCCTTATACAGCTGTGTGAAGTGATACTCAGTCGCATCTGAGTATCTGACAATCATTAAATGAAGACCTTCAGCTGGTTTCCATCACTATAATGACAGGAAACATGAAAGGAAAATGAAAGTTTACCATGAAATGTATTGTTTACATTTTTAAATGGTAGAAAAAGGTGTAAATGACACAGAACAGTAGTTCACAACTGTTAGCTTGACGAGTTAGAAGTCTACACCGTGCTTCTTCAGAAGGGCTTGAAGTTTCTGGTTCTCTTGTTCCTAAAACAAACGGACAAAGAGAAGAGTCAGTCTGTTGTTGGACTTCATTCATAGCTGACACACCACACCGTCAGTTCAGATGGAGTTCTGTCTCAGTTCTGCTGAGGTACTGTAATATTAGACCACTTGTGTCCAAAGATCTCACTACTTAATCTGCTGAGCACGATGTCATTGTGACATCTGTTTTTTTTTCTTTAAAAAATTACTTTGACTTCCCCCAGTACCCTCAGGTAGTTTTGACCAGAAGCCAAAAACGTTTTTCCCCCATTAATATTTATTTTATTATTATTGTTATTATTAACATTTATCTACTTTTCACTAAAAATACAATTCTCAGAAAAGTGCTGAAGCTTCTAGCTTTTTTTCACTTTTTCACTAGCTTTTGTTTTGTTGTTAAATTTATACACTGAGTCTAAAAGCACTGAGCTTATAACACACCACCATGTCTCAGTTTTTTTAATTGTAGAATATAAAGTTTGTGAAATGTACGGTGGCCCTGAGAGCTCAACACATCGCAGCTTAATAAAGCACATGCAAATAAGCAAAAAAAGCAAATTCAAAAAACATCCATTTGACAACACATGAGCATTTAGAAAACACACTGGAAACACACACCACACAACCAAATCCACCAACAAGTAGCAGACATGAGAACGGAAACTGTCCATTCTACAAGACTTTATGTAAATTACACAAAGTGGTAGCTGTCTGTCAGGAACTGTTTGAGGAAGGAAGTCTCCTGACAATAAGCAAATGTTGCTAGTTAGTAAATACAAAACTAAATGTGACTACAAACAACAGACATGATACAAAGAACATACAAGTAAAACATTTGTTCCCCCTCATGAGATGTGACAATGTGTACTTGCAGCACATTTGTGTATGTGGTTGTTTTCTGTTATCACAGCAGGTTCCTGTGTTTGCAGTGTGTTTTCTCAATGCTAAAACTTCTTAAGTCGCAGTGTGTTGAGCTCTCAGGGCCACTGAGCAAATGACCTCAGTTGTAGCTGTAGCCCTGAAGACATCATGGAAATAATTCCTTCATATGATATTTACCTCTGTCAGTCTGTGTGGAGCATTAAAAACCTCAAAGAATGAACACTTCTATCTTCAGTGCCTGAGTAAATCTGGACCTTTAATATCACTCTTAGTATGAAGCAGCTGAGAGGAATCACCAGTTTATCATTGCGCTCCTGGAGCTCTGTGACTCTCTGAACCAGGTGGTCATAGCTCTCCTTCAGCTTGTGGAGCTTCTGTTGGGCACGGGTCTTCACTGACACCAGGATACCTGCAACACAGTCAAACAGTCATCTCCAGGTGTAGCGACTGCACTGGCCTCTCATGCTCTTCTTTTTTGAGATGCATGTTGACATTAAGTAAGCAATCATAAAAACTCTGTCAAATGGTCCGAGGCTGCTGAGGAGGGGAGTCCTTCATTTGAGTCTGTGGGTGGAGCCATAGTGTCATTATTAGTCCATATCAGTCTATTATTTTACCATATACCCCTCTGTACCTATGGAGAACATTCTAACAAATGTATTTAATATACTGTACAAATCTGACTTGAGCCTGTTTAACATATAATTTGTCACAAATAATTCCTGAATGATTTTCTAGGTGATATACCTCTTTACAAAATGTATATAATCATTTACTGATAACAAAGTCAGAATATTTGATCTTTATGAGACATGCCAGAAGTTGTAATTTGCTGTCACTACACTCCAAAGACTTGCCACAGGGACAACCAAAGGCCAGGGCCAGAAGAACCCGCTTAGGGGGCCCCGGTTGAAAAAAGCTATGGGCTCCTGTTACTTCTCCACCCCCTGCACATGCTTTTAGGCAGAAGTGTTACTGACCGTTGATAATTCTGGCCACCCTCCAGAGTCGCAGCAGGATGAGGAGACCTATCCCATCAAAGGCGTCTTCATGAAAGATGAAGACAATGTCCAGCACGAAGGAAATTATCACCACCAAACCATCAAACACCTCAAACTTGTGGTCAAAGAACTCCAAACGGAAAGCGTACAGTTTACCAGCCAGCTCCACCATGAAGAATGTGAGGAGAGCCAGGCTCAGGTAGTGAAACACCTGCAAAAAACCAAGGTCTCAGTAAATCATGTTATGGAAAAGGTCTCAGTAAGAACTGTGAGGTTGCTTGGAATGAGTGGACGAATCTGTGTCTCACCTCAGGAGCAATGTGGCCATGTTCCAACTTGATAACAGACAGATCTATGAGCAGCTCCGCCAGAACAAAGATAGCATCCAAGATCACCAAACACACCACCATCACCTGAAAGCAAGACGATCAGTAGAAGGTGTCTTTAAACCGCCTCCAGCAACTGTCTGTCAGTGGTTCAAGGAGAAATGCACTGACCTTACACACATGACACACAATCATGTTGCATTGTGGGTAATGTAGGTGCCAGATTTTGACATGGAAGAAGAATGTGTAGAGTAATACTGATATCTCTAGTGCATACATTTTGATCATTCGCGTGTTGAATGATGTTATCAAGAGTCCAATGCTAAAACAAGCAGAAATGACAAACATTTTCTGCTTCCACTTTCTCATACATAACAACATTCTGTTTTTCTCTGTTTTTATCTTTGTAAATTGAATGTCTTTGGACAATAGTTGGAAAAATAGGCTATTTGGACTGATGGGTATTTTTCCCATATCTGCACCCACACTGTTAGCATCAAAGTGGAGAAACCATGAAACTTGCTTTCAAATTGACAATGCTCCACCAACAGATGCACTGAAAAGACCAGAATGACATACCTGGAACCGATTGCAGCCATAGAGCCTTTGCAGTGACGCCCTGAAGGTGAGTGTTGTTGGAAACTGGCCAGTGGCCGGACTCAGCTCCTCACTGTCCACGTGCAGCTCTTCCTCCTCAAACTGGGCCGGCTGCTCGTCACCCACAGCGGTGAAAAACCTCAGGTACCGAGCCATGATGGCGGGCTCTTCGAAAGGAGTGGACCACGTCCCACCTCAGCTCACCTCGGAGGGAAGAATGGAAGTGTGCATTTCAATTCAGGGGCATGTCAGGAGTGTGCAGACACATGATCCAGCTGCTTCTTTATGCTACTTCATGCACTGCAACTTACAAATTACTTGTGTTATTTCAGGGAAGATTTCTGGTTGGCTGTGCAAAATAGCTAACTATTAGAAAATGTGCACACTAATGCAATTCGGTGACAACCAGTGAAGCTGTTTTTACCATCTTCCACCCTGAGCTGTCAGAAATGTCAGCATATTTCTCCACATGTTAAACAATCTGAGTTTACTTCTCCATTTGCAACATATTCTTGAGAAAGCAGGTCATGTCACTAGGGTGTCAGAAGGAAGCTGTGGGCATCCGTCTAGACCCCCCTCCCTACAGCTGAGGTGGAAGACATGCACATATCATAATGACCCCCCCCCCCCCCCCCAAAAAAAAACAAAAAAAAACAAAGGGACAGACTTCCTCTTCATCCACAGTGATCTGACATCAGGACATGGACCTCTGCTGCTGCAGGGGACCAACTAGAAGCAGCAGAGTCCTGCTGACACACACAGAAAATGCCACTGACCTTTGGTTTGCAGAAGCAGCAGAACCAAACTCCACTCAAGTTTTAGTGAATTTATCAGCATAACAAGTTTTCAGCTTTTCAGGTTGAACTTGTGCAAACATAATGGGACCTTCACGATGCGCCATAGGCAGACAACAAAACAAATTCAACCAAATCTGAAATGTGACTTTTTATTTCAGCGCATTCCTCCATCAGCATATGCAGAAAGTCATGTTGAATGTGCGGATTGTCCTCTGTGATGGGCTGTCAGCCGCTGCTGTTGGACAGCAGGCTAAAACTCGTGATAAACACATCCGTCTCATTTGTTTTTGCCAACCAAGCGTTTTTACGGCGTTCAAAGAAAATCTGCGACTGGCGATGTTGTTGCACAGATTTAGCGCATCAGAAGTGAGGTTTTCAACACCAGTCACAGTTTTATCGCATTAGATAGCTTAACTTACCTTATTTCTTGTCCCCTTTGCCTTGAAGACTTTCAGGACTCTTCTCAGAGGAAAAACTCTTGGACTCGTTAACTTGAAGCAGAAAAACTCCGCCTCTCAGCACAGCCTTCGCTCTGCTCTGGCCGCTGACCGCCTCCTGCCAAACTCCGTTTAAAAAACTGCAACTTTTATGCGGCGTCACTGACCTGTAAAACCGCAGGCTACAGTGAAGTACGTTTGATTTAATTCATGTTAAACTGCAAGTATTGTTTACACTACAACACACGACTGAGCGTTGAATTAAAGCGTTGCTCCTGACATGTTTTAAATAGTAACCATAAAGTATAAGCTTATGATTGCAAGCTCATTGGAATTTTATCTTATTGAAATTAAATGTTCCTTTTTTGGAAAGGAGTTCGTTATGAAATACCTGCCCTGTATGAGCAGTCCCTAATTAGCATTTCCCCAAAGGGATTCAGCATCCTGTCTGTCATGCTTTCTTCAACAGTGTGAAACGACAGTAAGCACGTGATGTCTAATAGGTAGGCTAGCATAATAATAATAATAATAATAATAATAATAATAATAATAATAATAATAATAGTGATGTTATGTTTTTAGTAAGGTAGTCGGAGCTAACACATGTACATCCTTTTAATAAACTGTGTTTGGTGTAGTTTTGTTATGCACTGAGGAGTTGCTCTCCCAGCCTCAAATCTGCACTGCAACACCTCAAAGGACCATTTCCTGAGGCCACACCGCCACCTACTGGCTGTAGGTAATATTTTGCAGGTATTATGTCAATAAAGTATCAAACCTGCAGTATACTATCAGTTATTTAATGTCCATTACTGACTGACCTTTCCTTAACTGAACAAACCTGTCAGTTGTTCATGTTGTTGTTGGTCCCCACAGTGAGAGGAATGTTTGAGAAGATGACTGGTTCTGATGAAGGCTTGTTGATCTGTATTCTCTCTTGTAATGACACTGAAAAGTGAAAGTTGATGGTCACTGAAGTTGGTATTTGATTGGAATTTGTTGCAGTCTCTTTTTAGCAGCATTCTGCTGTACTTTGCCTTTTTGTTTCTTTGTTGCCATCCATCCGTATGCTTGTATGTGCAATACTTGATATATTTGCTTTCACAGATTTCATGTAGGAAAGCACTGTTGGCCTGGCTGCAGTGGAAGAGATGTTTGTCTTGTGACATGGCTTCATCCATTGTAAGGTTGTGGCATAAAAGAAAGCCAAAAACAGACAGTCAAGAGGATGCTTATGAATCAAAAGTCTTTAACAGCTACGGGCTTATGCGTCACAAAATGTCCATTAGGCTTTCATCCATCTTCGTTAAAGTTTTTTATTCAGAAATCTGTCCTAATCAACGTTTTCTGTCACCAGGTGATCATGTGGCTCTGTGCACTGTGAAAGCTGTTCGCTAGATGTTTTTAGCGTCTTTCAGCTCATTGATTTGACTGTGCAGAGCAGTGAGAGGCTTTCTACAGGTTTGAGATACACTGAAAGAGAAAATGTTCAGTTACATTTCCAAAATTATTCGAAATTTCAAGGGAAGTCTGTGCGTGCTGTGTGCTACACCCTGGTAGCTTTGGGGTTCAGTATTAAATATGAATTCACTCACAAATATACTTATCAAATGAGAATTTCTAAAAATCCCTCATCAAATCTAATAGGTTTAGCTTTCAACAGTGGCAAAAAACTCAAGTTACAATAATGATTAAAACTCGAAGATTCAATCTAGATCTGCATTAGCATTCAGTTGACTGAGACGGCATAAACCTGTGGCTGTAACCTGACAATTAGTAGGAGGAGATATGGAACGACTGATTGGAATTGACTAACTGTATCTATACACATTTCAATGTCACCTGCTGACTTTATATGCCCCAGTTCATTAAGTTAATGATCCTAAAATACTGATATGGTACACATGAACGATTTAGCAGGAGATTCAGACTCCTGGACGTGATGTGCTGAGTCTGATCATTTTAGTAGTCCATAGTCACCACTCACTCACTTGCTGGACTGCTGAAGAAGACAGTCCACCCCAGATCATGCGGTGGTGTTTGTTTTACCTTAAAGTGATTACAGTGCAAACACAGGCTTGTGGACCTCCTCTTCAGCCACATTTCTGTTTTCCCAGGCTCTTCTGTGACATTCTCAACTGATCCACCCTCAGACTTCCTCTCCTTTCCCTTTCACCTGACTGCCAACCACACACCTGTTGTGACTCCTCTCATCTGCTCAGCACTTGTCCCAGCCCACTGACTCATCTGCAGCTCATTCCATCATCAGCCAGTCACCATATGTACTCCTCTGCTTCCTTTGTTCCTGGCCAGATTGTTCAGTCAGTTCCACTCATTTCTGTTACTAAGTTATCTGTGTTTCCCTGACTGACTTCAGTGTGTCATCTTTTGCCTGTTTATTGGACTCTATTGGATCCTGCCTGCTCCTTGTTGGACTTATTTGCTTGGGCCCTCTGGTTTAGACCCTAGCCTTCCACTCTTTGTCTTAAGGTCTTATGTTATTGAAGATAACAGATCTGAAGCAGATCTGCCTCTGTTGTCTGCATTTGGATCCACCCATTACTTTATATGTTGAATGTGACATTAATTGTATAGAACAGCCAGAAGTTTCATCTTGGTCTTTGGTCAAGTTACTAGAATTAACAGTAATTAGTTACAGTTTCTATAGTTTGCTGCCATTGAATTTTGTCATTTTATTAAAAAAACAAAAAACAAAACAAGTGCTGGCTAAAATTTAGCCACCTGCAAATGATACCAGTTTTTTCATGGTCTTTGCTCAGAAGAGCCTGACACTTCTCTCCACTCATCTGTCACTCTAATGAAACTGGTGCTTGGCTGTGTTCATCTTTCATGGTCTAGGTGAGTGCCGACTTCCACAACAATGAAATCCTGACTGACGTCCACCTCAGTAGATGTGCTGCTGACAAACATCAATAGGGTGGAACGGCTTCCCTCTGTTGGCCTCTGGATAACCACCTGACCTGCAGTAGCCAACCAGGTTCCTCCTAAGACAGCTTCCAGAAGAGGCTTTTCTGAGGCTTGTTTCAGTAAATTCAAAGCCATATGTTGCCTTTAAAAAAAACAAACAAACAAACCTTCAGTAGATTAATGAAGAGTCAGGCAGGGCAGGTTAGAGGTATAGACATGCCAGCGCATGGCTAAAGAAACACACATTTATTCTTTGGGCCTTTCAATCAACTCTAAATATTTGCTAAGTAACAAAAACACCAAACGGGATACTGAAGTGCTGCAAGACCAAGTTTTATTCAGTACCAACAGAATACACACAGAAACAGGTCAGCATTTACAAGTGGAGACAGTTGTACAGTTTTAAATATACATTAGTGCATCACTTGAATGGGTCAAATATTGACTGTATGACCACTGTACGGGACAGGGGGTCTGATGACTTGCAGCCCAGTCACATCCCAGCAGGTGACTGTCCATTCATTCAGACCAGCGTGGCAGGATAACTCTGAACACACTAAAAAAACACAAAGCACAAGTTTTACAAGACAGCTCATACCCAAGTTTAGTGTCACACTATAACAATAAGCTTGTTTCAGGTCTTCAGTCAGGTTCTGGTAAATGATTATTACTTAAACCTGTGCCAAAGTCCTGAGGTTTCTCTCCCAATACCAAGATTCCACAGCAGAGAGGAGGAGGTCTCCACCATGGCAGTACATGATTGGGTTTACACTGTCTCTACACACTACATACAGAATACTGTGAATCCCCTCTGTATCCATGCTGACAGTCATACATACCATGGCCAGTCTTAGTTCTTTGTAGGTATTTGCTGCCCCTTGCAGGCCAGCTGCCCCACACGCTCCTGTAGAGAAATGGGAGCCGTCAGTACAACCTGAACCACACTGCTGATCACTGCTGACAGTCAGCTGCTATGCTCAGGGTTCAGTGTTCACCATGGTGTTTTGTCTGCATGATGTGTTATGATTTCAGTCATCACAGCATGTAACGTGACTGTTCTAAGATTAAAAAAAGGTAGACCTGGTTCAGTCACTCACCCTCAGTTAGCCTGCAGCATGACTGTCCGCTCCACAGCTCTGAGGCTGATGCTGCCTGCAACATTCAAGGGAAAGAAATCTTTGGTTCAGACGAGATTGCAAAGGCTTCGAGTTACCATTTATCTGATTTCTGGTAACCTTCTAAACCACTCTGAACTGACATGTCAGATGTGACTGGAGTCCTATTAAATTCAAGTCCTTGTAGTTCCAAACCAATAGTAAAACCACAAGTGAAACAGAACTGGGATACAGCTGCAGTAAGAGCTTCAGGCCATGTTTATGTCGAAGGTTATACTGCACTTCTCTTGGTTGATATTTGGGCTGGAACTATAATCATTTTTATTTCAAAACTGGGATTTGAAGGTTGAATTTTAAAATTTCAAGAGCCATAATTTATTTAGGATTTGCATAATATGTACCAAATGTCTAAACAAGCTATAGGAAATTAGAGTTCAGGTCTGACTTTTCTAGACATTGGCTCCTCTTACTGGTTAAAAGTGAGCTCTTGGAGGAAACCACATATACAGGCCTGTAGTTCAGTTTGAATGACTTAAAGCACAACAGTGGTCAGAGAAAAAAAGCACAGCTAAAATGCAACCTTCAACAGAAACTGGCAATACAATGGAAAGTAAAGCCAGGTTTTTGGGTTTGGGGTAAGGATTGAGCCTGGTGGGAGTGGGAGAAACCCGTTGCACATCAACACCAAGAAGATGCCAATCTCAAAAGCAGCCCTTGTGGTGTCACTACATGAATGTGCGGCCCTGTACTAGGCCTGCCCTGCTGTCAGATCAGGACAGGCCACTCTCATTGGGCCGCGCTCTGCAGCATCTCTGAAGCAGCAGACCCTAAAACAGAGCCTGCACCGCTCAGACCACATCCAGAGACTTCATCTCCCAGCACTGTAACACTGAGCCAGACACACTGCCTGGTCAGCTGACTTAGAGCTGGGGTGGAGGGGAGGGAACCACCATGTGTGTTCTGCTCCAATAACAACATACAGCCCTGTGCAGAGGTCCATCACTGAACAATCTGTCCTGTGCTTCTTTCACTTTGACTGTGCTCCCCTTGTAGGTCAGAAGTGATCACACGCTAGCCTACACTTTGCTCTGTAATACGTCATTCACAGTCTGTACTCACCTTTAGTCCCAAAGGCAAGGCAGGAGGTTAGTAACTACACTGCTCAAAATAAATTAAGGGAACAGGTTGATGCCCTTCTATGGCCCTGGCCAGCTCTCCTTGTGTAACGGCCGGTCTCCTGGTATCTCCTCCATGGTACTGAGACTGTGCTGAGACACAGCAAACCTTCTTGCAACCGCACGTATGGATGTGCCATCCTGGAGGAGCTGGACTACCTGTGCAACCTGACTGGGCTGCAGGTACTGCCTCATGCTACCAGGACACTAACAGAACTCAAAACTAGGGAAGAATCAGTCAGGAAGGAGAGAGCAAGTGTCTGTGGCCACCACGTGGAAAACCATTCCCTTATTGGGGGTTGTATTTCTTTTGCCTCTCCATTGTACCTTTCATTTGCACCAAAGCAGGTGTAACTGAGTCACAATCACTTGTTTAACTGACTTGGTGTAATACTGTGAAGATTAAGTGTTCCCTCAATTTTTTTGAGCAGTGCATTTCATGGTTGACGTCTGCCTCAACATGTGTTCCACAGGGGACCCAGCATCTCTGAAAGGGATGACATGAACGTCACATTAGTGCAAAACAATGGAGCCAACCAGTCAAATATTAGTGGGCAGTAGTGTACAGTGAGGACCTGTTGCTTGCCGTGAGTACACCTTTCAATATGAACTGCAGGGGAAACACTATGTAATTCAGCTGCTGCATCAGCAGTGTTGGTGAACTTTTCTTTGGTGCCACAGTTTAGCGGACTCAGAATGACCTTGGAACTAGCTTTAAGACTACAAATATTGTTTATACATATGCCATAGACTGGCACAGGTCTATACACACTTAGGATTCAGATTTCATGCTTGGACACATTGAAAATGCTGCTCCATATTCACTGATAAAGTGGCCAGTCACACATTTTTATGATATGACTCCACTTCTCAAACAGCTCAGCTGCAGGTAAAGTCACTTTGTGAACAGGCAATATGACAACTTTAAATGCATTCTGTCATTTTGAAGCTTCCCAAAGACAGAACTCAAGGGAAGAAAGTTTGGATTTCAATGAATGCACATATTGAAGTTTTTGAACATTTAAGGCAAGGACATTCTACAGAACAATCAGTGTATTTACTCTTACCTCCTACCATATAAATCATGCATTATACAGTTCGAGAATAAAACCCATGAATGTCATTGGGAACCAGCAATGCCACATTACCAAGTGAACAGTCAGTTTTGTTTTTGGCTCGGGACACACACTCTACAAGGATGCAAGAGGCAGCGTCTTCAATGTTTCAGTTACTTTAAGAACCGTGCTCCTGAAACGTTTAGGGCTGCTTGTGTTAGCATTTCACCGGTTTTGATACGGAGGATTGTATCATCCGGTCTGTGAACATTTCACTTTGACTATAACACCTGGAGGTTTAATATTTCTCTTTTCAGCATGTTTTCTATACTTTTCGCATGTTTTTTCTTCCGTTTGTCCACCGTCAACTTTCCCAACGGTGAACTGCATCAGTCCATTTTAGTTAACAGCAGCCAACTTTTTGCACTCACGAGCTTCATGTCGCGCACTTCCGCGGTTTTCTGCCCTGTAACGTTAGCTCGCGGAAAAAAAAATAACGAAGCATTTACTACATTTTCAATTTGTTGTGATACTTACTCACATAAATCCGCCATTCGTGCAGACGTAACGCGTTTATTTTGTTCGATAGCTAAATTACACAATTTCAGGTTACCCGTTTTTCTCATTCGTGAGGATATTACTTCATCCAACAGAGTGTATATTTTAACGTGAGTACACACACAAGTGAAATACTTACCATAGTTAACGGAAGGTCGAGCACCAGACAACAACGCATGGTCCCAGCAGAAGAGAGGCAGAGCGGAAACCACGCATAAATTTATAAAGTGCAGTGTGCCGCTTTGCATTATGGGAACGGAAGCCCAAAGCCGCTGTCGACCAATCATCAGCCAGACACAAACCTGACGTGCGGAGCCAATGTGCGTATGCCCATTAATTGTTTTCCTCTCTCTGTGGATCTTCTCTGTTCATTACACTTTATTTGAGTTGAATTTCTTCTCGACTTCCATTTGATCATTTGATTTTCTCAGAGAGAACATGAGATGAGAGAGAACATCATGCAGATGAACTTTTTAAAGATATAAATATAAAAGATAGGCCAAATACACATTTAGTTTGTTTTGTTTTCATTATTGCTATTGCTAAGAATTCTTCTTCCCAAGCTTCTCCCGGTCTATTGACTGTTGTTGTCTTCTCTTGTCTGCCAGAGAACTTGTGAAGAAACATAAAACAATGCAAACAAAAATTCCTACTTATGAATATGTCCTCTGGTTACAGAAGTTATTTATGAACCATTATCTCCCCTTGTCTGCCAGCCTTTACAGAGATGAGTGGAGACAACGTGCAATTTAAAATCTGCCATTTAAATGGAAAATGCTCATTTTGATGTTAATCTTTACATTTAAGTTTCTTCCATTCAGTGGGTAATCTTTATATATCCAGCCAAAGTGGCACGTCTCACTAAGGTGTGATTAATATATTTCTATGTCAAGGCTTGTGTTACTGTACACTTGCTTTTTGTTTTTAATCAAATAGTTTCCACATAAGTTCCACTGAGTGCACTAATTTTCAGAGTTGTTGGTACATGTGGACATAAGAGTCTGCATACCAGCACACAATTAATCTTAGAAGACCAAACAACCATTGTATGTGCTCAGTGCTACAAAAACTGAAGACGACTCAACATTTTTTAACAGGCAACCAGCTTTATTTGACTTGTTCTCAGCAGAACAATGCATATCCCAGCATCCTTTCTGTAGAGTGTAACTACAGCACAACCAAACTTCAAGATACAAAACTCAACGGTGAACACATCGCAACGATCGTCCAGTTCATTTCAGAAAATCATTACAGACAACTTCCAAAGACACACTGCCGTAGTTTATAGGCTCATGGCATTATATTACAGAATGGAAGACATAGATAATTCTTCTCTTCTTGTTTGTCACTGTATGTGTGACACCCAGAACAGTTATACCCTATAAAAAGAAAAGAAGCAGGGAAGGAAAAGAAGCAAATGTTCAAAGACTGAGTTACTGAAGATGTCTAAAGCCATATCACCTTCTTGTTGAAACAAAAACTTATGTTGAAGGAATCTCATGATGGCTGATACGAAACAGATGCAGTCAAATAACTTCCAGTACTCGATGCAGCAGGTAAAAAGGTCAGCCAGTGTCAGAGGGTCATCATAGTTGGAATGGCTGAGGCGTAGTTTGCAGAGTGCACACTCCTGAAACAAAGAAGAAGAAACAAGTCAGAAAAAGATTTCAGATCAAATTTGTTTTACATATTTTTTGCACACTTGTATAATCACAAGTGTGCTTTCTGAAGCTGGCAGCTGAAATTACAGCCGTCCTCAGGAACAAGGTACATTCAACTAATAATGTCTTGAAAAGGTCAAAGTTAATCCAAAGTCAATGTATTAAAGTTTGGGTGAACTTAATCTCCCAAATGTCATTTCATGAAAGTTTTTTTTAACCCATTTCAGGAATAAAAAAGACACAGAACTTTGCCATGTGTGGCAAATTGAAATCAGAACTCAGGAACGTCAGGATATCTTGAGCTACTTTGCAGATAATTCCCTGGCCGACAAGTCCTTCAATTAAAACACAAAGCAAGTTGTTTGTGATTGCCCTTTGTTTTCTGACCTGATGCCTCAACTGGCAGGACAGCATCATTTGTCTGTGCCCTCCAAAATACTGCAATTCATGATTGCCAAAAGAACAATCCAACAGGAACCTCGTGGTTAAGGTCATGGAGCAATCATAGTTGCACTGAGGCCCATACAGAGTGCTGACCTTCTTAAAATAGAGAACTGGCCTTCATGAGTGATTCAGACTGCCATGTCTGAACTGTGTTCAAAGAAAAAATCACATTCAATTACAGAAGGTGTCATTTGCTATATACCCAAATATGTCACATAAGTGATGCTTCCTTAAATTTGGCACTTTTTCTGTAAATAAGAAGTCGGTGATACATCTAGATGGTGACGTATCACCTGAAAGCCCTCCATGTGAGACAGAGAAGGGGAAGATCAATAAAGAAGCAGGGATCAACCTGTTAACGTTGAGGGCGATGATACTCTTGACAGGTGTACTCTTTGGACCAGGAACAGGACGGAAAATTGGCTGTTGATTGGTTGGTTTGGAACGGCGAATGAGGTACGGATCAGCAGAATGTGTGGGATAAGGGTCAAACGTCCCTGCTTTCATTCCTCCAATCTAACACAAGATGCATTGACACAAAGACACAGACTGTTTAAAATGTACAGTAAACAGAAAACTGAACCATATGACAGGTCAGGAATTTTACTGTAGTCCTGATGCAGCGCAGCAGATAGAGGGTTGGTCACCTTTTTGCTTGGGGACGGGGGCTTGAAGGGGACCGGAGGGACCTTCTGTCCTGGTGGGAGGGGCTTTTGTGCAGGTGGGAGTGGTCTGTCACTGCGGTATGGATTGCCTTGGAAATAATCTCGGGGATGAAGGTTGATCTTGAAGGGGCCATGTTTTAACTTGGAGCGGTGGATTGTTGCCTCCTTCTATACCATACACACATGAAAAAAGAGAGCTTTGTTTTCCCTCTTCCATAACTATTGAACTAAATGTTCAATGGTTAATAAGATGCCAGATGGGAGTAAACAGAACAGTAGAGAGAAAACAGAGAGAAGCTGTGGGAGATAAGTTATTGTGACTGACTTGTCCGGCTCACAAGTTAAATGATCATCTGGTACATTTTCAGCAGCTCACCAGTTAACCCAGTACACAGTAATCACTGTGTCAGTAAGCTATCGAGACCTCACATTTTTAAGTAATGAAGATAAAACACTCGATCCAGTTTTTCTAATAAGAATGAGAAGTTAATTTAAGAGAAATCCTCGTTTATTACAACTTAGATCTTGTAGGCCTTAATGTTTATCAGTAATACTAACATTCACCAAGGTAACTGTGAACAAACTGGATTTCTGCCACCAAACAGGTCCACAAAGTATTGGATTTTGTTTCAGCCACTTTGTTGTGAAAGTCTTACAGCTTTGATCAGCTTCATGTCTGGTTCTTTCCTAAAAAAGCCTGTTTGTCTTTTAACTGTTCAGCTCATCTGTGTCCGTAAATGTGTTTAAAGTGGTGCAACAATGCACAGCGGAAACATTAAAGGAAACAGAGTAATGCATTAGCCTGGTGACCTAAAGTTCAGTAATATATGAAATAAAACAAAAACAGTCTTGTGTCTCAGATGATGTTCATGTCTCAAATCTGGCGCTAACAGTCAGTGAGACTCTTTAGGGCCTGCTACTGGTACAAGGGGCTGCCATGACAGCAAGAAAGCAATCAATGAAAAACATAAACAAAACAAAAAAAAACATAACATAAATAGCCTTGAAAGCCCATATAACTGCATATAGCGTGGTAAGCAACCTGACACGTTACTCTTTCTGCTTTTTATCTCTCTATACTGTTGGCCTGTTTAAAACCTGATTTGATCATCTGGTTGTCTGACTGCTCCTGTTTGTTGCCCCATCTGACTTCTTTTTAGAGATGCTGCTATGTTCTCAGGTATTTCAATAGTTAGGTGAGCATAATGTTATTAGACCCAACAAAATCATAAAACAAGAGCCAAAGGTGTAATAATCCAGAGTGTGTTACCTTCAGTACTTCTTTGGCTCTGTCATAGGGGTCTGAGGCATACAGCTCAATTTTGGACAGTGTCACATTGGGAAAGCTGCAGGAGAGAACATAGGATTTACTTCAGCTACACAAAATAAAGCGGCCACTTATTATCATGAGTTAGTCATTGTATCCTTGTCACAAAGTATGTTTTAATGATGAAAATGAAGTATAATCCATACACAGCATTTCGTTATTGAAAAGTAGTCTCAGTGCACTCTTTCCTCATTGTCTCAGGGACCTTCATATTGTGATAATTAGAAATTATATTTTAAAAACAGATCTATGTTCCCAAAAATGCTTTGAGATTTGAGTTATGAGTTCACTGGATATCAGAAAGTGTCTTTAAAACAGGGGTCATATAATTCATCAAATGCAAAATTTTCAAATATTTGGTGATGTTGCTTACAAGTTTGTGCATGCATTTACTCCATCTAGCACTGTAGTTATTTTAGTGCTACCAAAGAAAAAAGAAGTTAAAATATGCCCGTTAAGCACTTGTGAACTACTTAAGAAGGAATTCTTGCCATCAACCTGTAACCAGTGCCTTTCTTGGGAGGTGAGGTTACAATGTTACGTCCAGGTGAGCGATGGGTCTTCTGGGCGACTGACAGCGGACTCATGGCTTCAACTGGTCCTGACAGTGTGCCAAAGTAACTACCTGAGCCACAGCTGGAGGCAGACAGACATTGAGGAATGGTGAGAAATAGTCGAAAATACAGTAAATTAGTAGATGTGACACTGCACATAATACTGAATCCCCTCGAAAACCAGTAGCTGTAAACATCTGTTATTTCAGTAAGGGACAGCATTCATTTTTCACCTGAAATTTCATTCTTGTCAGGATAGAGAAACTTCTGAGAACACATTTACAGCAACAACTTTCAGTCTTTGGAGCATTGAAAAGGTCAATTTCTGATTGTGTGAGTCAACTAAAGACTGTTATGATTTGGCCCCGGTGTTTTCTCTCCTAGGTCTAACGGTGTTTTTCTTTCCTCCCTCTGTGTCAGCAGGCTGAGCGCGAGAGAGAGGCGGGTCTGATCTCCTCAGGTGTGAGCTTCATTAGACACACCTGCGCCTCATCAGCTAATCAACCGGCTTCTTAAGCCAGCTCCAGTTTGACTCCTGTGCCAGACTGTTCTCTGTGCTCTTGCCGTACAAGTCTTGCTCCTGTCTTGATCACATGTCTCTCTCTCTGTGTATCTCCAGTGTTCTTTGCTGTGTGGTTCCCTAGTGAGTTTGCTCCTAGACACTTTGAGTTTTTCAGCCCTTGTGGTGTTTTTGTGTTTTGCCTTTATTTTGGTACTTTCCCACAGTGGTGTTTTTGGTTTCTTTTACTTTGAAGGAGTTGTCCCTGTTAAGATGATTTTCTGGTCATCAATAAACACTTTTTGTGTACGACTCTGCAACTGGGCCCAGGCTCTTCCTGTCCACACGTAAGAAAAGACAACTTAATTTTTGACCCAGCGGCTGGTTGTGACCATCTGGGACCACTAACTGTCATATACCAAGACTGTTTCTCTAGAGCAGAGGAGGGGAACATGAGTCATGTGGCCTGCAGGACAGGTGGACAATCATATTTAACCTGTGTAACATTGTCTGTCTCATGGTAATGTGTTGTCTGTCTTATGGTAAAGTTTTAATATCCAAATTAATGTTTATGAGCATGAGTTTATTTTACATTTATACCTATGTCCCGAAATTAATTCTTTCTTACGAAAATGCAAGTTCCCATTTTGGACATTGTAAGTTAAATGTGGCTTAAGGTACATAAGATATCAAAGTATATATATTATATAGTATATAGGGTTAAGTACCCACAAATTATGAACGAAAAAATGTAGTTGGCCTGTTTGGTTGTTATAATGCCATTTTGAAATCAGATGTATTAAATAAGGCAGATTCTTCCTGAATCGTCCAGATTTTTGCACAGGTGTATGGTCATACTGTTCTTAGTGTTAGAATAGGTACCTGGGAATTGAATAATAACTACAGTATAAATTCTCTTAAAGTTCTTCCCAAACATCCAGGTTATTGCTCAGTCAGTCATACATACCCTGTACTGATAGAATTGGTACCCAGTAACAACGAGCTCAAAGCAACCTGGTACGACAACCTCCCCGGCTCGAATTCTATAAACAGGACAACCGACTACTGACAGCAGTTCTTTTGAATACTGACTCTTGCAAAGACTCGGTTCCACTCAAGACTGACTGACCCAAACCTGGAAAACCTGCTGCATCATCATCATCATCATTATCATCATCATCATCATCATCATCACTACCATCTGACATTAGACACCTCACCAAAGAGACGCAGTTTGAGGCATCACATTAGAGGTTAGTGTGATATATGAGTTCAGTATTTTAGTTTGGACTTTGAAGGATGTCCTAAAAATCAAAATGGCCCTTGATCGGAAAAAAGGTCTTCACCTCTGGTCCAGAGCTACTCTGCAGACATAGTTTACACTTTATTTATAATCTCAGTGTGCACATTTTGATGGTTGTTAATGTTTGTGGGTGTGCTCTCTGCATGTGCCTGTGTGTTCTCTCACGGCGTCTTGACTCCATTACAGGGCAGGAAGGCCTTGCCCAGGTTTTTCTTGGCCTGCTGGATGCGGTTCAGTCGGGCCAGTCTCAGCGGGTCACTCAGTGCCTCGCGTTCAAAAATCCTGTTGAAGGTCGTGTCGAAAAAGCCACTCTGCAGAGCACATCGTTGTTTAGCGATACCTGCCTGCATCTGCCGGCTACGATAGGCTGACTCATTGAACGGACCTGCGTATGGAAGGAAGACACCACATGTTAACATATACCCTGGAGTATTTTTGACAATGATCATTATAGAGTGATACATCTGTGTCAGCAAACACATGAATGGAACTTAGAATGTAGGTAATGTGTAAGTAATGTGGTTAATGTGTGCGTCATCGTCAAAAGGTCAGTTAACCCATGTGACAAAAATCAGATTTACTGTACTTACCACTAGTGGTACCAAGCCATGAATGTAGATGAATAGGTACTATACTTACGGTTTGTGAGTGGAGTGTACTTGTCACCTACAGAGATGTAGCTCATCTCTTTAAAGACACCCAGGCGCTCCATGTCACTCTTCCCCTCACCTGATGGCATCGTTACACACTGGAAACACACACACATACTCATATGACGCTCATGCAACACTTGAGACACCTTTAACTTAAGGTTAAAAGTTTTTATTTATTTAAAGCAGGTTGAGATGTTGGCCAAGATTCACTGACTGTAATGTAACAAAGTGCTCTGGTTGAGTCCTAGTTACTGTGCTCTTTAAAGGTTTTCTTCATCCATATTCAGAGTAAAAACTTTTAGTATAGTTATAATATAGTTTAATAGAAAAAGATAAAATGAAATTTAATTAAAAAATGAACTGGTTAGTCAGTGTATATTCAATACAGGTCTAAACATACCTTTGGTTGACGTGTAGCAGTCACAGACTAATCTATCTATCTATCTATCTATCTATCTATCTATCTATCTATCTATCTATCTATCTATCTATCGTAGCTTTCCTGTGTCTGTATACAGGTTGGTTACCTTGGCGAAGGGGAAGTAAATAAACTGTGTCAAGCTAGAATGATCCTTCCTGGAAGGAAGGCGGTGTTGCCTTCAAATTAAAAGCAGAACATTTGCTTGAGGAATTGAGAATTGTGTTCTGCAATAAATAAATCAAAAATAAGTGATAGTAATAAAAAACACATTGATGATGGAATGAGACTACTGGACTTGAGATCTTGCCTTAAAAGGATCAAGCTGTGTTTGCATTATGTTCTTGGACCTATTGTAAATGTAGTGCTAAAGAAATTTAGCTGAAGAATTTTAAAACTCATTAAGGTTTTTGGATTCATCATCACCATCTTAACATCTGTGTGGATGCAATTATACCTAAAAAGACAATAAAACTCTTGTCTTTTGTGTCTTCCCTGTGTGTGTGCGTCTCTCTCTTGGGCTCCCACAGCTGGCACAGCTGCATGCACTCATCTCATCATCCTCAACAGTATACCTACACCAGTTCTAGTTCTGGTCTTTGTCAGATCGTTCTGTCACCCACCCTGGTAGCTATCGGTTCAAGCCAAACCTCGCATTTGTGATCTTGTTCCATGTTGATAATTTCCTGGTGCTAACATTGTGTTTTCATGTGCTCTCCCTTGTCTCACACCCTGGGTGATTACAGTTTTTCTCAGTCACTTTGGTACATTTCTCAGATCAGAATTGAAATTCTTGAAACTGCACATCAAAAAGCAGTTGCTCATTCCTTTGAACAAGTTCTAAATGCTTTGGTACATCCATGCAAATGATAAAATAGAATTCTCTGCTGTTTCCTACATTATCAATTGCTTGTCACGTTGATCAAAATGTATTATAATGGGTCTCTGTTGAATAGTCTGTCCTGAATTGGTAAATTGCTCCATGGTGGATCTTGACTTTCTCTAATGAAGGGAAATTTGTGGAACGTCAGGAGGTAAAGGAAGACTGCACTGTAATTCCTACAGCACTGCATGTACATTTCCCTAAGGAGATTGTCCTATGTCCACATTTCTACTTTTGTTTTCTTTTGTTTTTCTCTTTGTGCTATGCGGTGCTGTCTTTTCCTTCCTGTATTGCAATGACATGGTCTGTCAACAAATTACAGTACAAACAGTAAAAGCATAAATGTGAATCTTGTCCAGTCTCTTGCAATCAATCTCCCACAAACACTAAGGTGTAACTCACAATTTACAATAATTGTCATCAACACTTTAGCCATAGTTTACATCAGAACGTCCCTCCAGAGTACACTGTTATATTGACAACATGACTAAGCAGTTTGACTGTCTTATCTGTACACATTGACACAAGGACTTGTCATTCTGATGGCACTGACATGCTCATTGACACAGACATTTACTTTTGAGAGATGAACTAAGGATTTTGAGCAAGTAACTGCCTTTTGCAGGTAATCCATGGTGTTTTGCTATTTGTACGAATTGTTTTGAGAAATGCACTTACTGTTTTGCAAATTTCGAGGATGATTCGAGAAATGTACCAAAGAAAAAAACTGTAAACCTGCTGCCACCTGCCTGCTCTCCACTGCCATATCTCCCCTCCCTCCGGCCATTGTGGCCATCTCTCCCACTTTACCTTCTGTCATAATTCATCTGTCTTATAAGAACTTGGCATCAAACCTTTTAAACTACTCCTCACATCTGTGTGCTGCATTTGGGTCCACCTAGTTTCAACATTACAAGCGCAGAGGGAGCTGAACAAGTAACTGTGCACAGCTCAAATGCAATACAAGGGATCCACTGAAAAGGACTTCTGTCTGTGCAAATAACATGAGGAGCAAGTGGACCACCAAAATCTATGAGAAATATGACTCCCACCTGGATACCTGCTCACAATACATGAAAACACTCGGGCAAATGACTCACATGATTTCTCTTCAGAACATGACAGTGTCATAACACTGTAACAACTGATGATTGAGCTCTAAGGATTGATGTTAGTCCCTGGCAAGTCATAAGATTTTTTTAAAAAAACAAACACCATTAAGGCAACATGCCTTGATGCAGAGGAATCTACACAAGCCTCTGAGTCTCGATGTTTCACAGGTCTGTTGATTCCATCTCTCTGGACAACAGCAATCATTAGTCCTCTTCTTGTTCCACAGGAAAAATAATAACTATAGTCCAGCAGCCCCTTTGACCTCTATTGTAGTGAAGTGTCTGGAAAAGTTGATGGGATAGAAGCTGAAGTCAGACATAAATGGAGAGCTACATTCTTATCTGTTTGCCTATAAAGACAATTGCAGCACTGATGATGCAATACTAATCATAATACACTTTACTTTACAACCCCCAAGGTGTATGCCAGACTGCTGTTTGCAGATTTCAGCTCTACTTTTAATGCCGGGCAGCAGCCACAAATCCTTCTCAGTAAGCTCAAACAGATGTCTGTTAACCCATATATCATCCTTTGGGATCACTCATTTTTGGCCAACAGGAGCCAGCAGGTGAACATTATATATAAATGATTGCACAAGCAGTCAGGCCAGCACTTTCTTTTGTCAAGTTTCCTGATTACACTGCCATCTTGGGACTTGGGGATAAAGGCAACAGCATATCTAGTTAGAGTTTGGGGGTTTAAAAGTTTGTACAATGGTGTGATGACCATCATCTCATTGTACACACAAAAGAAAACACTCCTCACCCTTTACTACTGGTCTATAACACTCATATTACCCAAGTTCATTCTCACAAATACTGGGGTGTACATTTTGGCTGTGATCTGTCTTGGACTGTCCATGTGAATTCTGTGTGCACCAGGATCCAACAAAGACTCTACTTCTTGTACAGACTCAGGGTGTTAAGGGTTAGACAGAGGGTAAAGATGTTATTTTATCCTACAGTGATAGAGAGTATATTACGGCATTGACTCTCAGCCTGCTTTGGTAATGTGACAGTGATGGGCATGAGGGAGTATCCCTCCCTCCAAATGATCTTTGAAAAGACTGCAGTTAAACAGGCTAGGAACAACAGTGCTCACCCCTCCCATGTCCTGTATTCAGAACAGGAACTGCCCCCATCAGGTAGATGCTACGGGGTTCCAGTTAAATACAGGAAAAGATACTGAATATGTGTACAAACCTGAATGCACTTTATGCCTATTATTGCATTATAATTCTATGTATTGTTATGTAGCAGCCTTAATGTCCAAGATCAAATTTGAACAAAAAAGTAATCTTGAATATTGAATCTGGGAACCATGAACACCTGTACAAAATTTGATAGCCAATCTAATCATTGTTGAGATATTTCAGTCTGGACCAAAGTGGTAGAAAGTGAACACACTGAGTGTGTTTGCTGCCACAGCCAACAGTGAATGACACTGTGTTTCCATTGTGAATCATGCACTGTGAAATCTTACATTTTGTTTCAACTTAAAAATATGAGTGAAAGGGCTGCCTTAAAATTCTAAGTTAAGTGAATTTTTTTTTTTTTTTTTGTTATCTTGATTAAATATTCCTTGTTGCGTAAACGTCAGTGTTAGTTTGGTTGATTTAGATTTCATAATTGATTTAACTCCTTCGGGTAGTTGTCTGAACTTGTAAATCTATTTCAGCTTAATTAAAATGGTCAGTTATGTAAACCTTTTGTTTCAGTTAAGTTGACTTGGATTTATTAATTGATTGAACTGCTTAGGGTCGTTATTTGAATTGCAAATTTATTTTAGCTTAATTAAAAATGTCAGGTCATTTGGTTCAGGGTTAAGGTTAGGATAAAGTAAAGCATGTTAACGAAACAAAATGTCGTAGACGACGGCCTCCCAACATCCATGCAGCCTCCAGGTTGCATCCAAAAAGGGGGATGGGAGGGACGGAGCACGTGTTATCGACACGCAGCTGCCCATAATGCATTTCAAGTCACAAAAATGTGATGACGCAGGCATTTTAATCCTGGCACTGTCTCCAAAGTCAGGTTGACACACATTACTAATTCAGTTGGACTTGGATTTTCAATTTAGCATTTATTTTGAAGTTGAGACATTTTTAACTAGTAATTTCATGTTATTATGACAACCTCAGTAATCATTTGTCCTGCTGACATAGGATAATATGTTAAAATAACGAACAGGCAAAATCACATTTTACCGTGTGCAACTTAAAACATTATTACCATGATCTTAAATTTAAGTATCTAACTGTAGGACAGAGTGTGAGGAATACTGTTGCTCATTTTCTTCTTTGCATTTTGAAAAGGAAGGTGTTACATTATGGGAAAACCATTACTCTGAGAACACAATGTGTTGTATTGTGAATGGATTAGGTTGGGCGAAGGAGCAGCTATGGGGAGGACCAAATCCCAGTGGTCCTGTGGGGAGGCAACATTGGTCTTTTCTTTTGGGCTGAACTGAATGCCTGTGTCCATGTTCAAATATTATGGATACATAAACCACGGACATATTAAGAAGTATGCATAATGCAGAAAAATGGCCCCTCTCAGTGTTAAACTATCATATGTTATAGTATTATAGTGTATCCCAGCATTTTATTGCTGCAGTTGGTTAAGGGGCGAGTTTTGGCTAATCTATATACTGTTCAGTAGTTTCATCTACAGTAATGCATTAGATGTTTGTATGAAAATCTTAATCAAGCTGCCAGATGAATGGAGTGGAGTAAAGAGAACAATATTTCTATATGGAATGTACTGAAATACAAGTATAAAGTCACAATATATAGGATGTACTCTGGTAATGTAGAAGTATCTGAAATTTGTACTGAAGTAGAGTACTTCAGTGAATGAACTTATTTATTTCCCATCACTGTTGATGGGGGCCACTTTGAATTGTTTAATGGTAAGGGTCTGCTCTAGCTCTTTCTAATGGTGGATTTGTTCTGCACAGTGACTACGGCCACAAGGTGGCAGGCCGGCCCTGGAAATAAGCGAAGCTGATAATAAAGAGCTAAACTGCAAAAACCACGAATACTCTTTGCTGCTTATAGAGGAGCATTGAGGTACAAAGATACATAGTGATGTATGACAGTGTAGAGATGGAGAGATAACATGCAAAGACACAACAAGAGTTGATGTCAAAAAGAAAGAGAGACAGTAAGACAGTCACAGAGATGAAGATGGACATATATCCACCAGAGTGACAAAGAGATGTAGAAACAGAGACACCTGACTGTGACAGTGTGACATTGATTATTGTCTTTTTCATTGTTCTAGTTTTGTACGTACACCAGGTAGAGTAGGGACCACTTCGTGGAAACTAATGGGGATCAGAATAAAGAATAAAGAGACACAAAGGGACATGACTGGACAGAGACATTTAAGATATAGAGTAAGTGCCGTGGAGGAGAACAGAGCAAGGACATCTGACAACATGGACAGAGTGAGAGAGGTAGAGAGACACTGAGACAAAGGGGTTGAATCTCTATTGGCAAAACGTCCTTGGAGAATGGGGGAGGGCAGCTCAGCAGCAGCTGGGTCTCACACACACACACACACACACACACACACACACACACACACACACACACACACACACCCTGACCATCATGCACACATGCATGCTATATGTAGAGATATTCAACCCAGTGCACAGCATGAAGCAAACACACAGAAATCTGTTCCTATTGAATGATACTGATGTGTGTTTATTGAACACTGACCATCACTGTGTATTTATTTATCTCTTTCAATTCTAGTTCATATTCACTGCTTTAGATTTATTTGAGATAAATGACCTCTGTAGCTTTTTACTGCTTGTGTGTGAATGAAACAGTGTATTCTTGTGATGAATGTACCACAAATGCAGTCCACAGCCAGCAGGAATGTGTGGTTGCCAAGTACGAGTCAGTCTGCAAAGTAACAATGTGTCGGTGCAGGTGTTCCATTTGTACAGTTTCAGACACCGGAAACTGTGAAAACTCAATAGCTGGTGACACTCAACCCTCCTAATCTATGTTCATAAGCACCATATAAATGCTTAAAAAATGATTTCTAACACATTATAATATACTTGTGCATTGGAAAATACCGCATAGGCACAGTAGATTGAAATTTGTACTAAGGAAGGACAATAATTCATGAAAATAAAACTTTCAAGTTACAAAACTGAAAAGTTCTGTAAAACACCAGTCGGATATGAATTAAGAATTAGTTCAATTTAATTTTATTAAATGTAAACTTTTTGTAATTCTTGTTGTTTGGTGGTTTAGGTGTGACCTGCACATCATTTCAACCCGTTGAACTTGTGCCACAGACTAACCCCCGGGTCGATTAAATGTTTGCAGGCCTTGCATGAAAGTGTTATCGATCATTGACGGTTCTCTACTGGTGAATCTGCTACATGATTTATATGTCACTGTTTTAGTTTAGATTCTGTCCGTGATGCCAAAGAGTTGAAGGGGAGGCAAAGATGCTGTGTTATATATTTGAGCCAAAATCAGACGTCTTCAGTCAAATCTGAACACACAGACATGAAACACAATGTGACTTACACTTAATGAGGACAGCATCTACAACGTTCATAAATCAGCGTAGACATAATAAAACTTGCTTGGGAAGATACGTTCTCTTGAGTCTTCTTCAGTAACCCAGTGATAGCTGCTAATAGCTAACAAAAAGTAACATCTGCATTTTGGAACATAAAACTGCAGTCTGAACAAACCACTCAGTCCAGCACTCGGCATGCATGATGGGAAATTTGTCATTTGGATGAGGACTGTGCGTTCTTGTACACAGCACAGATGCAAGCAGGAAAGTAAAAAACATGGAAGAGAGTGAATGTGACTCAGATGGGGTCATTCTAAAGAGGAGAAAGACGAAACGAGGAGCTCAGACCTAAAAGAGGGGCTTCTGCTGTCGCGTGGACATGGCTTCAGTATGACATATACTTTGAAAATGATGCCACAGACAGTAAGGAGAGGCTCCTCTGACGAGAACCACAGACAGTACAGTTGAGTGCTGAAAACAAACACCAGACACAGATGTTGGGTTATGCTGTTTGCATCCATACTTGAAAGGTGTTTTCTTTTATATTTATTACAATTAAAATTACAAATCGTCATATGGCAGACGCTTTTATCCAAAGAAAAGTACATCTGAATTCACACTCCAATGGCACAGCATCGGGGGCGGTTTTGGGGTTCAGTATCTTGCCAAGGATACTTCGGCATGTGGACCACTGAGGCCAGGAATTGATCCACCGACCTCCTGATAAGTGGATGACCGCTTTACCTCCTGTGCCACAGCTGCCCCATTTAAACAGTAATATTTTACATTTTGGCATATATGTAATTGAACAGAGAATATAACAGACATATATAATATAACAGACAATTCAGAATGTAATAAGAATTGGGCCTTTCCACGTGGTCATTTTATATAAACTATTTCTTCACTGAGTTTACTGAAAATATGTAGTGTCATGACATGTTTTGTTATCTGAATATGAAATAACCTGCATGGGAATATGAGATTTTAGTCATATCGTACAGCCCTATTGCCAAGTGCAAATTTAAAACAAAACAAAAAGTTGCTTATCATGGTAATGCTTTAATTACTTTTTGGTGGAAGTAATCAGTAAAGTAATTCAGTTATTTAGGAAGTTGACACTACAGCGGCACATCTGATGTCTTCCTCATCTAATGGCTTTTAATTTTTTTTCACTTTTTCTTAGATGTTGACGTTAGTATGTTGCCAGATTAGCAGCAACATTTCCTTCCACAAAAGTAGAAGAAGAAGCAGGGATCCACTTTAAAACAAAAGGATATTGTAATTTAAATTACAGGAAGACCTGCCAGTTCACTGAAAAACAGTAATTGCAGCTGTAATCATTACTGAGGTGGGGGTGAAAAAGTACCCACATCCATGCTCCAGTCAGAATTTAAATCACGAGTCCAGGTGATGTTAAATCACATCCCTACAGAAATAAATCCAGGCCGAATGGGGCTTTAGACAATACCGAAAGGTTGAATGGAACAATTTCACAACCATGCCATAGAGCCTTTTTCCATAAAATAAAAACTGAGCTGCCCACATAAAGAGAATAGAAAGTGTTCAAACCTACAACAAGGTGGACCAGGTTGGCATGTAGTGTGCACATTAGGTGACATGTTTCAAATATCCTGCAGTCCCTCAGCAGCCTAACGTTCCAAGGAACAGATGAGTTCTCTATTAACACCACATTTACTGCACTGGCCTGGCTGAACTGACCACAGCTTCAGTGACAGTGAAAGCATAGAGAGTTGGATTTATGGTCAGCACTCTGCCTCTCTCATGAGTGAAGGTGCTGTTCATAAAAGGTGATGTTAACAGGGTGGACATGAAGGTGCCATGTAAGTTGGCCCAGCCAGCATGAACGTTCACACATAAATTGCGAGCATGTGATTGTGTTTGGTTTGTTGATTGATTGTGTCATCATTCAAACTTCAACCTTTCACTTCCTTTATAAGCAGCCTTCCACCATGGCCAAAAGACCCGTGAAGATTGGGCAAATTGGTTCAAAGAATGAAAAAGCAATGTTTGTTTTTCCCACGTCATTTTTGCACACATCCAGTTGAAGTCCTTTTCTGGATTTGGTCATTGGTCCATCTGTTGTACGCTTTCTTGTGTAATATTTCGAAGACCAATGAATAGAAAACTAACTGGTTTGTAGTTCAAGAGTTTTAAAAATGGTTGCCGAAATAAAATGCTCTAAATCCTTCACCAAAGAAATGTTTAGTGCTGCAAGTTTCACCCCAAAGTTCCAGTACTTTTGGAGAGCACCACATCCTGAGCTGGGACTTTTTGGGAGTTAAAATAATATTCCTGGAACTTAACTGAGAGTTCCTTGAAAGGTTCCCTTGATAAAGTTCCTGCGGCTTTGGTAACATGTCATTTCAATACCATTTCAGTCAGGCTGTTTGACCATTGAACAGCTTCTCCAGGTGATGCTGGCTACATTTTTCTTGGGAAAAGATATACAAAAAAGTTCAATCCTTTACATGGATGACATTGTTTTTGCACAGGCGTACAAGTGACATGCCATCGTAGTAATGGCGACTTGTTTGCTTCAGCCTACAACCTGGATTTGACCACACACAGACATGAAAATGAGGCCTTCCTCCACTTGACTGGATGAATGCACTACTCTCTGAGCTTCTGTGGCCTTTGGTATTCAAATTAGATCAATACAGAGACTAAATCCATTGCCTGAGCCATAAAATACAGAAAGTCGACTTGTGATGAGTGTTGGTCTTTCATCTGATGAGTCAAAATGTGATCTCCATGTGAGACCTCCATTGTTCAGTATTGTGTCGTGGCCTGGGGCTGCTTCACTGATGTCAGAGCTGGTTATTTTTCCCATTAGGTCCATTGGCAGTCACAACCAGCATGACTGTCACATTGTACTTGAGAGGGATCCCACTCAGTCAGGATTTGGCTACTTGGGCGAAGACTTGTGAAGAATGTAAGTGAAACAATTTTTTGCAAAGCCAGAGTGACTAATTACAAAACTGAGATATTCAAACTGAATTCAAAATGAACACAAAGCCACATGTCCAAATATCTCAGTACATTAAGTCCAGCAAATAACTGACTCAAGTATCTGTGTTAAGTGCTGCCTGTACAGAGTTACTAGTTGAATCAGTAATTTGAATCCCATAAATACTGATACCAGCCTTCTAATTTACCTCCTGTCTTTCTCTCAGCTTTATTGACATGACACAATGCAGCAAATCCACCCCATTACCAATCCAAGAAGAAAATCATTGAAGAATTTGGCATGAATTGATTGTATTTTGCAACCAATCTGTTGAATTTTAAATTGAAGTCTATATTAGAAAGTCTTACTTATGGTCTAAATTTGATTAGGATACAGCAACAATCATGAGAAAACAGCGCTGGGTATTCAGAGACACAAACAATCAAAATGACAATATTTAAAAACACGTGACTCAATTAGATACCAGTGTCATTAGTGTTAATGGAAACGTGTTGATGGGAAGTGGTCACAGCTGATGTAACAGCTGACATTGGTCTGAACATATATGGTACATATGGTATATATGGTTACTCATTTTAGCTGTAAGGTACAAATGATTAGTAACATATCACCTTTTAAATTACCATATTTCATTTATTCATAGAAACCTAATACAAATAACATTTAGTTCAGACATATATCCCTACGAGTTGAACTGTAAAGACTTTGGTGATCGCCTGACATTTCTGGTGCTACTGTATTGTCAGGTAAAAATATCAATCTGTCCAACACTTCTGTTTCTGACTAAATACCTGCAAAACTGAAGCTGTTCTTTGTGCTTAGTGCTACTATAATTAGCAAATGTTAGCATGGTAACATAATAAACTAAGATGTTGAATATGATACACTTTATACCTGTCACTGTTGTGACATGCTAATGTTAGCATTCACCTCAAAGCATTGCTGTGTCTATTAAAGCCTGACAAGGCTCCAGCATGGCTGCGGAGACCTGATTCATTTTCTCATCATGTCCAGACATCGCCCGTTTACCTTTCACACACATAGCACACAACAGGAGATTGTCTGTTTTAGATGTATTCTCACCTCCTGGAAATACTGTGTTTGGTTTAGCTGAGGGTGGTTCCTGGGTAGACAATGCATGAGGAGGTGGTGGCAGAGGCAGAGGTGGACAAGGAGGAGGAGGACTCATCCATAATGATGACTGTTTTTCCACTGATATTAATACTACATGTATTTGGATGTATCCGCAATATCAACAAAAGAGTGGAGAGCAATATACAGACATGCAGCTACAGTCTGTGCGATGTCATCAACAAGCTCAACTGGCTTACTGTGAATTCTGCAGACAAGGACGTGCTCAATTCACACATGGGCTGGCAGGGTGAAGTCTGTTTAATGTCTGCTTCAAATTCAGACATTTGTGTTCTCACGGATAATGTCCAGTCCCACACCTTATGGCAGTGCACTAAACTACCTGAATTCACCTACAAAACAGTACTCCACTGATTTAGCATTGCGATCCTATAATGTTGATGGACAGAAAAAAAAGGATCAAAATCTAAATCGCACACTTCTTTGTCAAAACCTGGTGCCTACAACATCCACAATGCTCCTTGACCACTGAAAGACACCGGAGACACTAAAGGCTTTTTACTACTTTTTTTCATAAGCAGCAGAATTCAGCACGTGGACACACTTTGACGGGCAGCATTGGTGGAGTTCCCCTTTAAGTGTTGGGTCGACTGAATCAGCAACCAGCATTTCCACTGTTAAGCACCACCGCAAGCAGTATAAACAGTCTTTAGACGTTATGGAGTACTGTGCTTACAATTATCGGGAAGACAGTTATTATTGATTTTGAAATAAATGGAACAAAACATATCTACATCATAGCAAAATGTGAAAGAAAACCAGTTCTTTGGTAGACATGAAAAACAGAATACGGGGACAAAGTTCCCATGGCTGATTCAACCTCAGGACATTGTGGTTACAGGGTGTATCTTAACTACCAGAATGCTCCAGTCACTCCTGCTTTATTCAACCACCTCCTTCCCTTCACCCATTCATTTATCTATCCTCCATCTCTTTCTAAATCCATTAAACAGTGGGACTCTAAGCAGTGTGTAGTGATGAGGAGAGATGGCAGCCTCTTTCCTTCACACCATCTTTTTACCTTCCAATAAATCACAGAGATTTTCTCACTTTGTCCATGCACTGTAGTAAAACTGAGGCAAACACTTCATTTTTTACGATTCATACTGTATGTAAGAGGTGATGTGCTTCATGTTCAGATGTTCCACAGCAACATAGATTTACAGCATAATGAAGGTAATAAAATATCAGACATGCTGCTCAGCTATTTAGATATGAGTAAAGTAGTTTTTAGCCAGCAGGGAATTAGAAATGCAATTACATTATTGGATGCAACAGACTATATGAGGACAATAAGTTCCAGTGTATTGTTTTTTTTCACACATTTTGTCCTGTTTAGCCTTCAGATTGCTTTACAGTGGTTTCTGATAGCAGCCTGCAGGTCCTGTAATGTAAACCTTGATTTGTTATGCTCTATTGTTATTTGGTGCAAATATAGCACAACACTTTGGAACAATGCCCGCTTTCTTTCTGAATGAGATGGGGAAATTGATATCAATTTCATGTCTGTGCATTAGGTGAGGAGCAGGGGACAGATGTATGAAGAATGCATATGTGCAAAGAAATATGTAAACACTCATAAACTGGTTATTATAAAAGAAGCAGTGAGAATGTGTGCCTACAAATACTTCAGATCATGCATACACAGAGCCAGCCATGAGTGAGGGGGAGATGGAAAGTAGGTGAGAGACAGAGTCTAAATAATAAAACATAGTTAGTGCAGGTTGTTAGCCAGCTTCTCTTCATTGCAGTCTACACACCAGTTTGTAAGAGTCCGTCAAAGGCGTATGTTCAAACATATTTTTGAGTTCATGTGGTTACCTTTTTCAGTGTTTTCTTGGAAGCATCATTTTATTTTCCTGTATTTGTGTTTTTTTTATTTCATCATACCTTTGATTGAGGTATCACAGCTGATGAACAACACTGTATGTAAACCTTACTGGTGAGGCACTGTTGGAAAAATGCAAATATGATTTGCCATTCTTTTCAATGACAATAGATGTCAATAGACTGGTATGCTAACCATGATATGTACGTAGATGTTTAAGGTGTTTCTATGTCCATTCATGTCTATCTGTGCGGTGGAGATAAGCCTTGTGCACATGCTTCCACTTCCACAGTACCTACAAATTAGAACCATGCATATGCACGGCTCTATAAATCTGCCAAAAAGAGTTTTTATGCATCTAATCCCTGGATTTAAGATATGATTATCCTAGCTAATCATTTTGGAAGAGACTATCTGTAATTTTAGGAGAGTTATGTGCTGAAATCCTTTCTTGGCAAACAACAGCCAGGTGCATTGACTGCTTGTTGTCTCGGTGACGTTGCCAGGTTTGGTAAAATTGTGCCTGCGCTGACACCAAAAGCAAAAGCAAATGAAGCAGAACTATTCTAGCCAAAATCTTTAGTGCTATTTGCTTTTCAGATGATCAGCCCTCAAAGGTAACCATCACAGTCATTCAATTTGGCTGTTTTTCTGTGAGTCAAGTTCAACACATGTGCAGTGTAAGGTTAAGATGGAAGGAAATTGAACATTTTCCAAGACTAATTCCATGTTGACTATATTCACTGTTACCCACAATAGAGAGCTGCCTTTGGCTGATGATTGGAAAGCAGTGTGACTGAAACCTGTCTAATCTGAAACTCAGTGGGCCTGGTGTGACAGTGTGGCACTTAAAATAACTGATTACCTTAAGTAATGTACTTTTCTGCCCTGGAGAAAATAACTGAGGCTAGAAAGAGATATAATGTAAATTGTAAATTTTACCAGGATGCTTAATGATAGTAAGATGTTGACCTCATGCAGATGGTGTTGTTATCACTGTCCAGTGCTCCTTTTTATGACCCTCTGACCTTCACTCCTCTCTTCATCTCAGACTCTCCCTCGTTCCCTCTCAGGACAGTATGATGTCATGTCTCAGTGCCTCCCCCATCCCATGGGACCATAACCAATCAGCAAAGTGCTGTCCCCCTACTGAACCTCTTAACTCTCGAACCCTTCCTCAAGCTCCTGACCTGTCACCTCGCCATTATCTGCCCGGTGACACCTACCACTGACACCCTCAGTGTGTACGTGTGTGTGTGTGTGTGTGTGTGTGTGTGTGTGTGTGTGTATGTGTTTGTGGAGACCTTGCATAGGTGGCTAGATATGTGCTGGAGTGTATCAATCTGTGTTTGAAAATGTGAGCTATTGTACACGTGTGTCGGTGAGTGATGATCTTTTAGTCATAGTTAAAGGTCATAGGCCACATGCATAGTTTCTCCCTGCCGCAATAACCATTCAAAAAATCACACACACACACACACACACACACACACACACACACACACACACACAGATGACATCTTCTTCAGTATATGAGTGAATAGCGAAAGTTACTTCATCACACTTAAAGGTCTATTAATCATACTAAACTGTATGGTCCACAGGGAAGGCATTGCACACACACACACACACACACACACACACACACACACACACACACACAGGTATGTTCCCACTAATTTTCCAGGACATTACATAGACTTACATTTATTTCTTAGAGACCTAACCACAACTTTAACCACTACTGGCCTAACCCTATCCTGGTTACCGTGACACATTTCATCCAGTTTTTAGATATCTTTCATACAGACCCCCTCAGGGTGGTGCTAGATGAAAGTCCATGAGGTGTCCAAAATGGAAAAAGGGACTATTCTCTGTGGAGCATGACAGTGCTGAATAAAGTTCATGGAAATCTGTCCATTCGAATATTTTATTTGTTATGGAAATGGCAGAGATTTGGCCTGATGGCAGTGCTGGAGGAAAGATTAGAGTGATGACCAGAGACATCAGGGCATACTGGGAACTTAAATCCTTACAGAGAAAACTATTCTCTATTTTCTATTTTCTACTTATGCTTCTTGACTTGCAGTATTTGCTTTTTATCTTACTATATTTATTGTTCCTTATATGTGAAAACCTCCTTGGCAATAAATCTGATTAGGATTCTGATAAAAATCTGGATCTTGCTTTTCAGAAAACTTCTCATGAAAAACGATATGGAGGAATTGTAATTTGGTGGTGGTGGTGGTGGTAGAAGAAAAGGAAATGAGACACACAAATCATAAAAAATGAATCCTTTGGACGACCACGAACACCCAATATCATAGCAAACTGGCTAGTGTTGAATGTCTGTAAATACAGCCTGCTATCACTCTGCACAGTGGATGCTAAAGTGTTAGCATGGAGTCCACTATCTCTACTCTCAAGGGTGGGATTACAGAAGGTCTTTTGTCTGTGTAAGTCTATAATAAGTCAGTTATCATTTCTCTGTGAAAGAGGGTATTTGTCTGTGAGAGCATGTGGACAGTGACACAGTGGTGAGAAGCTCACCAACCACAAGAGGTTACAAGTTAGCATGAAAGGTGCCAGAACGAAGACATGCACACAGTGTGAGCAGCACTCCTCTCCCACTCCCATCCAACTTCTCTGTTTTTCATCCCAGCTTCTTCCCCACTCACATATGAGAGATTATCCATTCTGTGTTTCCTCCGCTCATGTCCACCTTCTTTCTCATGTCATTTTACCAACATTTTTGTTGTCTCCTCAGTGATTCTTGACAAATTCCTTGTTTTTTTAAGGCTGACTGCAGCTAGCACTTAACAATATGGTGAATACTGTCTGACATGTATTGCATTATGGGCTGTATGCTTATGTGGTGGCTTTAGTCGTGGCACTTGAGACAACAATGGTCCAATGTTCTTAAAAGATTAAAAAATCATGTTAAACTGATTTGCGCTGACACTCATCCGAGTGTGTTTGTGAGAGTTAAGAGGACAAATAAACTGTAGCTCAGGCCTATAACATATTAATTGTAATTACATTGAATTGTGGAGGTTCTAACCTGTTGCCGTTAGTTTATGGTTTTGCATTGTTTCATGTATTTCAAAACTGTGCTTCTGCCAGGATAATCCCTTTATTTTTGTTCAACTCGGCAGCTTGTCTTTGTTTTTATTTCCTCACTGACTCATAAATTATGCATCAAATTCTGTACTAAGCATTCTCCATATCCTTCCAGATTGAAGCGGCATTAAAGACAATACATTTCTAACAGTCTAACCTACATCAACATAGTTTACATGTGTCTATATGACATAAATCCCTAACTTGTAACTGTTTGGGTGAACGAGCCACTCCTCAAAGAACATTTAGAATTTTCATTTACAATGTGCCATAGCTGCTTTGGCCTAGAATTAAATGGTTTGTGCTGCTTTCAGAGGCTGTATTCTGCACCTAGTGATGTGCAGGTTCTTTATCGAATAGATGCGACAGCCTGGAAGTGCAGTTTTTCCTCTGAGCTGAGGTACAGCTTGCATGTAATCAGTGAAGTGCAGTCAAAGGAGGATCATGCTACAAGCAGGAGGAGATATGGAAAGTGTGGGTAACTGCTGTACTGACAGAAGTGCATGCAGCTTGCGAGGGTCAGTTTTGCATCAGTTTTCCCTTGCTAAACAGCAGGTACTAATAAGTGCATATACATGTAGTCAGAAATGTATTCAGTTAAACTTCATGTATGGATCCATTGAAAATGCAGTGACAACAGACCAGAGTTGAATGCATCACAAATACAAGTGCAGGAGAGCAGACTAAATAGATGCTTGTCACAGCAATTTGACTTGTCATTATCAGGAGAGACATAGGTGTTACTCAAACATTAACAATGTCTCTGTTTCATTTCATTGTGTCTCAGGAAGTCATACCAGTGAGCCATCATGTGCAATATATGCTACTTAAATGGAATTCAGCCAGCATTAGTGATATTGATTACACCTGTGCTTTTCCTGCTATGACGTGTTTGACAGAAATAGACAGAATAAAGTTCTAACTTTGTGGTGATTGATCCTGAACTTAATGCACTGTGGCGACTGCACTCTTGTGACAATACATTCACAGTGGAGCAGTCTGTATTGTTTAAAAGCTTTTCTCATTGTTGAACATGTCAGCTTGGCTAGTGCAACAGCTGGCAATTCAGATGCAGCTATGAATATATGAAGTTTACTTTTATGAACAAATCAGTACAGATTCCAACAGAACCATCTCACATTTTTTGCAAATTTTGTCTATACTGAAAAAAACAAGTCAAAATGTCAGCCACATGGATGACTTTGACCCAACACATCGAGTTGAAACATCTGACCAGGGAAATATCTGCAAATGATGACCACAGGAAACTATCAACAAAGGGTAAGACCACGAGCCAACAGTTGCAAAGCTCTTCCACCCAAGTCAATTTTGCACAGGACGAGCTGAAAAATTGCCACATAACTTTGCAAATAATAAGTTAAGATACCAGCTGGCAAACATGACTATTTTGATGGAGGAGACTAAGTGTAGAAAGTGATGAATGATAAAGTAGGAGACTTAAATGATATATAGGTAAGCCTCAAAGTTCAAAAGTGTAACAACGATCCATCATCAGTTTATTCACAGACAGAATAAAAACAAAAGGGCAGTGTACTTACAGCCTGTTTCCCCCTGGATTCCTCCTCTCTGTAGCATATTGCAGATGTATTATACATGATGTTTTTGTATTAAGCAGTGGTGAAAGTAGATTGAAGTTCTTGCTGGTGCAATCCTCTTTGTCTGATTCACCACTTGGGGTTGTTCTAACTTTTTCCACCAGTATGCTTCACTGCTTCATAAAAAATATTTGTGGATTTCCCCTATTCCCAAGTGACACACTGACATCAACCACTGTTATATCTATATATCACATATCTGAATCCACCCCATCCACTGCATTAAAAACATTGAATGGCACAGTCAAGTTATTCTTGTTGGAAATCCATTTATAACAAGAATAAATCCAAGAGGATGAACTCCTTTGATTTCAATGACTCTAATTATTTTTTGTTTAAATTTTATCCCCACTTCTTATTGTCTGCAAATCCCATGAAGAGGACAGAAACAACAACGAGTTAATTATTCTCTGAGTACTTTCTGCCTTCCCTACCCTGACTCAGTCCAAGCTCACTGGCTCCTACTGAAGATGGAAATCAGTAAAAACATCTAGTTTATCATCTCGTTTTTTAAAAGGATCAGTCATTTCCTTAAACAGCAGGACACTGAAGTTTTTATCATATGCTATTCAAACAAGAGAAAATAGTGCATCTGTTGGGAACTATTTTCAATGGCAAATTAATCCATACTTGGTGCTCCAGTGAGTGTTTGAGGCAGTTCAGATAAACAGTGTGTGTGTGTGTGTGTGCGTGTGTGTGTGTGTGTGTGTGTGTGTGTGTGTGTGTGTGTGTGTGTGTGTGTGTGTGTGTGTGTGTGTGTGTGTGTTCATGAGGGCACATGTCACTCAGTACAACAGTGTGGCTCACTAATGTTTTTAATAGTTTCTGGACAACAATGGAGCTCTATGGCAGAGAGGTATAAGGTATGTCAGGCTGTAGATACACACACGATGCTTGTTAAGAGGATACATTTCCTGTTGGTTTGGGTCTTTTGATGGGATTTACTGAAATATCAAAAATATGGAAAATCACTAGACTGATCCCTCAAGACCCAACTTGTAGAGGGGCTCTGTATCAAAAATGTGCATATTGCTGTATCCATTTGTGTTTGATCAAGTTACACCACACTAACTGACACTAACTTGCAACTAACTGCTCAATATTCTTAAAAATGTCCAAATGTGTCCATATATATATATATGTCCAGACTGGATGATTCTCAGAATTTTGATGTAGTAAGGATCCATCAAAGAGGTGCAGCTAAAGTTAGTCTTTTTACCAGCCATAACCATGATCCCAGTGTTGTGCCTGAACGT
>JBBMOE010000010.1:11274462-11336962 GCA_037975065.1 Chaetodon trifasciatus
TCAACTGGTGAGGGGCGGGGTACACCCTGAGCCGGTCGCCAGCCGACTGCAGGGCAACACACATACAACCATTCACTCTCACATTACACCTAGGGACAATTTAGAGTCACCAATCAACCTAATGAGCATGTTTTTGGTCTGTGGGAGGAAGCCGGAGTGCCCGGAGAGAACCCACGCATGCACGGGAAGAACATGCAAACTTCGTACAGAAGGGGATCGATCGAACCAGCGACCTTCTTGCTGTGAGGCACTCGCACTACCTGCTGCGCCGCCGTGCCGCCCAAATGCTCTTTCACTACACCTAAGTGGTTTTGTGCCTAAGTCTGATAACCAAACCTGGTCTCCAACCGGGGGGTGGGCTCCCTTTGAGCCACTGCTGCAGGGGCTTGGACGACCAGGGGAACAATATATGACTGAATATGACTAATGTAGGGGAAGTAAACAAACAAACAAATATTTTACTGATGCTGTTGTGCTGTATTCCGCTAAAATTCAAGTGGATTCAAGTGGTTAATGACTGATCAAAATTATGGGATGGGGGCATGATTTTTTTGGCTTCTGAAGGGGGAGCATGCCAGCAATAATGTGAGAACCACTGCCTTAACCATAACATTATCACATTATAAAAGAGATTTAATTGTCAACAGCGATGCAAAATGGTTTTGGAGGTGCAGACTGATGATGATGTCCTGCTGATAGGGGTGTCACATCAGAAAACACCTTGTTCTAGATGGCACTGACAAATCTGGAGGACTTGTTGGCCTTCAAACTAAATCTGTTGGAACTTAAATGTGTGAATAAGACGGGTCGGTGCTGTTACAAGCTGAAGGCTAGCAGTTGTTCCTGCTTCCAGTCTTTGTGCTGTGGTAGATCTCTTACGTATGTTGAATAATTTCCATAAACATTTATTAGTGTCCTGAAGATTCATATTTATCAAAATGTTACCTCGGCTCCCAGGAGGGATCCTGAGATGGTAGGTTAGGACCTAAACCTGGTCAATTATTGAGTTGCATATATAGTTGCATTTATTGTAACAACACACACACAGCACAGTGTGCGAGTGCACATTCATGTGTGCGAAGGAGAATAAATTATTCAGCTTCTCCGGCTGGATCCTTGAAATTTTTTGCCTCAAGGCTTCCATTGGATGGGCTTTAAGCTGACTTTGGGCAAGAAATTGTTGCTGGTCCTGGTAGCCCTCTAAGCAGAGTGTTAGGGGTGGAACCAAATATGAAATGCATTATTCGTATATGCACAGATAATGCGATCTGAACAGATATGAAAAAGTTAGTTTATGCAGTTTCGACTTACTTTTTCCTTTTTGTAAATGTGGTTCAAATACAAATAGTCTTTTATTTGATTAATTCAGGATAATGATTGAAATAATATAGGATTTTGTTGGCAGTGAAACATGACATGAAATGACACAAATGAAAAGTAAACATAAAGAGGGAGAGATAATTCTACTGTACTGCAGAATGGAATGAATATTATGCTTTGAAGTCACAATGAATATTAGGCTACAAAACACAACTTGCCTAATTTAATGTGATTTTCAGTATAAACCAGACAGATTATTTTGTTGGTTGAACAGATGTAGATAATGACCTCTCTGTGCACCATCAGTAATAAACTCCATCCGTTGATGAAGTCCAAGACCTTTGGGTGAAAGCCTGTAAGAAATCTAATTTAAGTTAATATTTTGTCACACTGCTATTTGGAAGATTGAAAATGAACCTTCAAGCTCAATTTCCAGTGAAGTTCATCTTGTAGGTTTTAGCTGCTGGAAGGCTTTTAATGTGAAACAAAGTGTTCTACTGGCAGCACCTTAACATCGAACAAAAAACTGTAATTAATAAGCATAAGTGACCACTTGTTGCAGGAATCCTGGAATCTCAGAGCACCAAAATGATGAGCACGACTTGACTGTTGTACTGATGGCATTAATGCAGTGGAAATGTACATTATGGTGATTTTATCAAGATAATAGGGAAACACTGAGGGAATATTGAGTTTGCATCAACTGCAAACAGCATCAACAGTAAATTAAAATGGGAGCAGGTCAGAACACAAGGAATTAGAAATAAAGCCCATTCTCTCTGCAGTTGGAGTAAAGGTGCACATGAATATCAATTTTAGTTAAACCATCTATGTGAATGTAGAGGGCTGCCGTTGTCTGTCAGCACATGCAACATAAAGCCTACTAACACTGTCAATAGGGAAGTGCTTAACATCACAGGTTTCTCTCCTGTCATGTTAATAACAGCAGAGTGGAGTTTGAACTGAAACAGAAGGAGAGTGACAAAAAGAGCGTTTTGCTGCCCAGATAGAGCTTTGCATCAGGCAGCCAGAAAAACGACAGAAAGTGAGGGAGAGAGAGAGAGAGACGGAGATAGAGCGGCATAGAAGAAGGAATAAAAGAGGGAAAGCGGTGCCTGTGTGCAAATGTGTGATAAAGCAACGGGTTGGGAGGGTAGAGAGATACAGAGAGACACAGAGAGGGAGACAGGACAGACAAGAGAGAGAGACAAAGAGAGATAGAGGAACATAGACAGTGAATACACTATTGAAGGCAAGTTTCAGTCAGTCTGAACTCCATTTTCTGCCAGTGTTGTGTTGTGATGTGTGAGCAGAGATTAGCTTTATGAAACAACCTCTGTTGACTCAATTTATTGAATTTTACTGTTCTGAATACCAATAAAGAATATGATATTTACTCTGCAAACAGCAGAGCACGAGACTGCGTAGCCAGTGTGTGTGTGTGTGTATGTGTGTGTATCAGTAACTATGTCATATATTAGGTTTGTGTGAATTTAAAACACACTCACACACAGTACATCATGTGATCGTGTACAAACATTATTACTGCATTATTAACATGCGTCTGTGTGCTACACATGTTTACATTTGCACAAATATTTTGCTGATACACACATTCATACACAGACAAACATTATTTTTAAGCATTATCTGGTTGTATGTCTGTCTGTCTGTGTTTTTGTGCTGTGTGTGCGTGTGTGTGTGTGTGTGTGTACATGCGGTAATGCGCTGCTGCTCGGTCGTTTAGCTTGTTGACACTTTGGGGTCAGAGCCATGCAGGGTGAATGGTGTTGGCTGACAGCGTGGAACCTCTTCATTATCCAGCCATAATGTTCTCATCGCCGTTGGCTCCTCAGCTCCCTCCCTTCCCACGTCCGCTCCCTGCCACCAACCCCACACACACACCGCCACCACCACCCTCCATCATTCTTCTTCTTCTGCCCTTTCCCTATCCATCCCTCCCCTCCTCACCTGGCTATTTCCCCCTGTGCTGCTATTCATCGCTGTCGATTCATCCTCCAGCTCGCTCCATGTCTTTTTTTATTCCCTCTCTCCCTGTCTCTCTCTCTCTGTCCATGTATCTGTTTCTCTCCCCATCTCTCTGACCCCATTCCACTGAAGTTATTACTTTTTCTCTCTTTCATGCTTTCCTTTCTCATCATTTTTACCTTCATTTGTCAATTTGCTTTGATTTATTGGCTTTCCTGCCATGACTTTTTGACAGAAACTATATTGCCAAAACAAAACAGGCTTTGTGAACGTACCAAACAATATTTTATGCATTCAGAGGAGGATAAATTCCAGCATTTGGATACAAGGGGTATGAAAAAAGCACATACATGGACAGTATTTCTAACGTCCTCATTAACTGGTTTGAAGACATGAACCTCATTGTTCTTTACATGCCAAATACAAAACAGTGAAAGCAACAAACAGTTTACTGATGATGTTGCTGTTCACAGAGTCTTGTAAATAGTAGGACTGTCTGTGGGGGGCAATAGAAGAATAGCCGGGGGTCGTTAAAATCACAAGGTTCATCACGTAGCAGCAGTAATGTGTTTGTCAGTGAAAGATCTTTATCAGTCCACTCTGTTCTGGGGACAAAGGCTATTAAATGACAATTATTTTTCTGAATTCCCAGACATTAAATTGGTTAGGAAACAATTATCCTCTGTCTATCACCCAGTTGGCTACAGAATGTTTTATTGTTGGCGCAGGAGGTAAGATAGGACTTTGAGTTATTTCTATAGGCCTAATCAATTCCAGCATTTAGGACCTGTGAAGTGGATGGTGCTTTTTGTGTCTCAAAGATTTTTCCATTGAGGCAGAAAAATGTCACGAAACTGTGTGCTCCCAAAGCCACCAAAATACAACACTACACTACACTACACTACACTACACTACAAAGAGAATCTCAAGGTCAGGAAAATACCAAGAGGTGCCTTCTCTGGCTGTTGCACCATCATCCCTGGTTCAGTTCCATCTGGGGACTTTTTCTTTACTGTTGGAGCTTTTTTCTCCCTGTGTTTCTTGTTTGCATCCCAACTGTCAATTAAAAATGAAATGAAAAATAAATGACCACTCCAAAGAACTTACACATGAAGATCAGTTTACTTGCAGGGAATCAGGTGCGTCTCCATATTAATGGGATTTATGTAAAAATGACTGAAAAAATAGTTATCATTGTATATGTAAAATATATCCACATATAGAAAACAGGTAGGTTGACAAAAGTATTTCTGATGCACACATAAATATTTCCTCTTTTAAATAAATGGAGCAAAAATCCACTGAAATATATATTGACATTTCTATTTTTCATCAAAAATATGGTTATATTCCCAAATGCATTTTTTTTCAGGTGGCAGTCATCTGTAGCCTATCAAATGACTCCTTCTGCTTCAGCCAATCATGTGAGCATTGACTCGAGGGCGTGATTGCAATTATGAATGAGAACACCAGGACAGAACGAAGGTCAAACAGCTGCCTGGTGTCTGGTGGCTGCTCTCCACAGGTAAGTTAGAACTCTCCTGTTGTGCATGATTAAATATGTTTGAACTATGAATGCTCGTTAGCAAGCTCAAGATCTTAGGTTGTCTATAGCATTATAGATCTAACTTGCTGGCGGGCCCTAGTGTGAAATGCTACACCACTAACTACGCAATGCCGTGTGGGTTTTAAGGAGCTTCCTGAAGCAATGAGAATACAACCCATGTCATCAGGGTTATCTTGGGCTTTAGACTTGATAGTTTTCATAATTATTATTCTATGGATAATAAGAACGATGGTCAAAACTAAAAAAAAAAAAAAAAAAAAGGTATCCATGTTGTACTAAATTAGTATCATTCTTTAAGTAGGATTTCCAGCTCAGCATGTCTGACGTTTTCCTCCAGACTCTCTCTTTGTCTGCTTGTTTCTGTGCATTCATTGGTGTTCATGAGGTGGAATCACAAGATGCAAAGCTTTGCTCAAGGTGGAATATTTTCAACTCATACAGATACGTCTTTGCCACAGTTCAAGACGCCTAAAGCCAATCCACATCTATTTGCACCCACTAGTGCCATATGTTCCAGGTATACAGTTGTGTTGCCTCTGGTATACATGCTGTGTCCAGTCTGACCACCATAGCTCTTCACTGCAGCGTGCTCCACTAGTTTAACACTGAACCTCAGGGGTGGCTTTGAGAGCGTTTTTTTTAAAGGCTCAAATTGTTCTTATAGAGTGTGAGCTCCAAAACAGGATGAAAATATGAACGTTTTCAAGAACCACAACAGATTGTTTTTGTGATTTTTAAAACATTATTAAAATGACAAACCAACATGTAGAGAATGTGTGAGTTTCAGCTGAGGATGTTCATCTCAGTCGTGTCTCTCTTTCAGGTCTTTATCCTCCTTCCTCCAACCTTAGCCCTCTTCCTTTGATGTGGCCTTCCTCTGCAGCCTGCACTGCGTCTCTCCCCTCACCTTTACCTGTCTGTTCTCCTTTCAAACATTTCTCCTGCCACACATTCTCCTCTCCTCAGCTCTGAGCCCTATTTTCCCCCACCTCTCTGCTTATTCCTCTTTTGACTGCCAACTTGCCTCACTCTCTGCTGCTTCTTTCTTCGACCCTCCACTTCTCTCCCAGTCACTCAATACTTTCAATTTACTCTCCTCCTCTCTAATCTGCCACTCCATTCATTCCGTGCTCCCCTTCATTATCTCCCCCTATCGTCTTCCGCCTTCTGTCCTCCTCTTGCTGTCGGCTTGTCTGAAGGATGGATTCAAGGATCCTCTTTCTCCTCTTTCTCCATCCACTCAAAAACTCATACACTCATATACCCCATGCTCCCCCTGCTGAATGTCTGTGTAGGTTGTGTATGCTCACCTTGACATATAGGTCTCTATGTGTGTTTCCATGCTTTTGCATGACCAAACTTTTTGTGTGTACATTCATATCAGACTGTTTAAGAAATTATAGTTAATAACTTTTCAAAGATAACAGTAATGTGATGTGTTTTATGCTGCCACAGAGTTGTACATTTATTTTTAATGCTTTTTATGAATACACACCTTTTACCTTTCACAAAGGCTGAGTTAGGTTTACTAAATTCATGTTGTCATGAGGAGAATGTGGATTGTGGCACTTTTTCCTTTTGAGACCGTCAGATGCGTCTTGATGTCTGAAAAATGTATTTTTATATGAGATTGGTAGCAATATAGAGCCAATTGAGTCACTTAACTGTAAGTTTCTCCTCTATTGCATGCTCCAAATCAGTGAGGATAGCTGATAGCTAACGGTCAGAGTGCTTCTTGTGCTAGTCACTGCACTGCCACAAAAACTGAATACCATAATTGTAACGTCCCTGGTTCAATTCGTCTGGGAACTTTTTCTTGACTGTCAGACCCTTTTCAAAGGTGGTGAAGAAGACTGTTGGCAAGTAAAGATTGATGTAAAAATGGCAGGTTTGAAAATGGTCAGAAAAATGAGCTTCGTTTCATGAGTAAGGAAATACATGGAACTTTCTTTGACTTCAAGGATATGCATTTTCCTGAATAACACTGACAACTATGCAGATGTCCAGTGAAATTGGGAGGGGAGATATTCTAGTGGTTAAATGGTTCATTCATGTTCTGATTAAGAGCTTTATTGTAATGAGCACAATAACTATATTACACTGGTGTGAATGTGACCATTGAGTACTTGTGGCGTATTGTAGTCAACAAAGAGACCTCAGGACTGATACAACTCCACAAGCCTCTCACCAACAACATTCAATGAACGTTTCCAGCTGACTGGCTTTTGTGAGGGCACAGCTGGCACTATCCTCCATCAGTATCACCATCACATCCATCTCTTACTCAGCTGTGTCTGCAACATCTTGTTGATCTCCTTAATTATTTGTCTTGAGCGAATTAAACATCTTCCTGTGGTGAGTGTCCATTGATAACAGCACTGTGGTGTCCTGATACAGGAGAATAATGGACTTGGCTGGAGTGAGATCTGATCATCAAATTGGCTCTTTAATTTCTTGGTGTTTAACAAGTGTAATTATAATTCTGACTAAAGCCATTCATTTGTTCAGTCTCATTCAGTGGAGTCCTAATGTTAGTGATTTTCACTGCTGGAGGCCAAGATTAACAGTGTGATTTCTGCATCTTGCTCAAAGTCACAAGTTACAGTAAAGACTACAAGACAAAATGAGCTGTATTTTGTTTTCTGTTGGTCAGAGTTGGATATCCTCATGCTCTTTGAAATCTGACACATCCTGTCCTGCACATTGGCAGGTTACACATAAAACACCAGTAGACATGATGCAATAGTTCAAAAGCAAGCAGCTCTTGTAGCGAGGTTGAATGCAGTAGTTATATTTGTTTACATTTTTCACTCCGCTAAACCAAACCTAATGCGGTATATCAAATATAACTACTGTGTTTTGACTGAAGGTTGTCCATTCATCAGCATTTAGATGCCTATCCCTGATACCTGGACTGAGAGACATGGTTAAAGAGAGTGTTTATTTCAGCAGATGTACAAATGGAAATGTGGTCAAAAAATGTATTTGATTTAAATTCAATTAAAAACACGAGTCAAAATCAAAGGGCAGATGTCGTAATGGTGGAGCATTACAGTTTTAGATAAATTGTTTTGGGCATGCAGGGGCACAATTCTCACCCTCTGAAGAGACCCAGTAGCGGTATGTCCAGCTAATTAAGTGATGTCCATTACATGGAGCTCATGCAGAGAGAGGCGTGGAACTGAGGCGGCTATTGGAAACCTCCTGCATCTTATGCACTTCTATTAAAGCTTCTCTTGTGTGTCAGAGGTAGACTGTGTTCGGTTCAGTGTTCAGCAGTGAAGCAACCAGTGCAGATGGATTTTGTGTTCCAAAATGTGATAAAATGGTTGATGTTGATTTCACAGTAAAAATGTTAAGGGACCATTCCAAATATTTTACACATGAAATTCAGTTTACCTGTCATGAGGAGGACTGCTCAGCCTGTGAAAAGTGTTATTTTATGTGTTCTGTGGATCAGGAGGTGCTGGGTTTTACTAAACTTGGGAAAATATGAAGCTAGAATAGAAAGCCGTGTAACAATCTCAGGCTGTGGCATTCAAAAGACTTGGGCATTTACCAGGCAGGGCCAGTCTAATGAAAGACTCTACTAGGTCCCTTATGGGAAATGTAGGGCTCGTACCTGCAACAAATGCTGGAGGATCCCTTCACTAAAAACACGGGCAAATGGAACATGCACCTCAGTTGCTGCTATAAAAAGCCCATCACATAACATGTTTTACCAAATGCAGGTGGTGCAGAAACCTGTCCAATATTTTCCCACATCCTTGTCAGCTGGAGCACAGTGTGGTGATAAAAGCCAAGAGTAAAGTAAAGCCAATTTAAAAAGCACCAGTATACTGTATTAATGCATTGTGTGTAATGCATTATAGAGGCTGAACAGTTATAGTTCATGGAACAGTTAGGGACCGACTACACAGTCCTGGTCTGGTCTTTTGGAGATGGATATGAAACATACTGGTCCTGTACTTGAGCTGCCACACAAAATAACATCATGTAACACATCTACAGCAGCCATTGTGCCTTTTTGCAAAGCACACAATGGTGTATATTGTAGCCACAATATAGATTGACAACGTGTAGCAAATTCCTAATCTCATTTATTGGTATTCCCTGTAAAGAACAGGGTGGCGATAAGCACTTATTTTACACTATACCAGAGACCATACTGTATACTGTAACATACAGTAATGTAATAAGATTGATTCTCTAAATAAAATTCCTCCAAAGACTGTATTTGACATTATATGCTACCTTTCAACATATGGCTCAGGTAAGCTCAGCAGCATATTCTCAAAGCACTTTCATTTTTTAATAGCTAGCTTCTGTGCAGACAGCATTGTTTTTATGTGTACGCATCATTCACACCTCTGGACCCACATGCTGTCAGCTTCTCCCGCTGAAGCTTTTCCATAAACAGAGTGTTGTAAATGCTACTCATGTTTATATGGAAAAGGCCAGCTCAGATAAAAAGAAACATCAAATAGAAAATAAGACGCTAATGGCAACAGTGTGTATCACACTGTAAAAAGCTAAAGAATTGTTTAGGTTGTTTATCGCTCACACACACACACACACACACACACAAACATCTGTCACACTGTCACATTGTCTCTATCTCATGCTCATATCAGCATAGTGTTGGTCGATAAATTACAGACGAGCCTTTCATAACCAGCACAACGGTACTGTCTATTGTATTGACTGAAAATTCCATATCAAGCACACTATATACTACATTGTATAACCTAATAAATACACACACTGCCATGCACACTTGCACAGTATATGTGTACAGTATTTATAGTATCATTTTATTTATACAGCCCAATATCATAAATTCCAAATTCACCTTAAGGGGCTTCACAATCTATTGAACACCCTCTATCCTTAGACCCTCGATTCAGATAAGGAAAAACTCCCTCATGTGTACAGAATAGACTAAAATAGTAATATTACAGTATAGACAACCAAGATGACAAAATTAGGGACAGTAAACATAAAAATTACAATTTGACACATGCAGTTTAAGCACTTGTAATTGCTACTTGAATTATGTTCCCTGTCTACATCTTTCCAGTCCTAAATTGGTAGTCATGGTAGATATTGGGTGTACAAAATCAGGATGTATGAAACTAGCAACTAACACTTTGGTTAGGGAAATAGTGTAGTTATAAATTTCAGGCTGAGTTTGAGTTGTTTCCATTCTAAAAACATTCAATACATATACTAACATCTTCCAGATGGGGCTCTTTGATACTTAGAGGTATTTGGGTCAATTTGTAGAGCCACAACTCATTTTATAGCAGTATAAGTACGCAGCGGGTGATGGTGGTGTGGATATAGCCTGTTTATGGTTGAGGCGTCTCCACTTCTTTCCACTGTACAAAAATGGAGCCAAGTATTCTGGATACAGGTACAGCCATCTTGAGTTGGTGACATCATTTGGAGCCAGAGTTTGTGCAGTACTGATCAGCTTGTGGAGCTGTGGTATTGACATCCCACCCAAACACCTGCCCAACTCAACTGCGAGCACAAATGAGCTGTCAGTCATGATGTCACGTCCCCTTTTTATAGTATAAAATAGCTAATTAAAACCAAACTTATGACAAAAAGAAACATTTGAACATACATCAGTGTGATAAGAACTACCCATGATGACAGAAAGTCAATAGTGTGCATTGTGTCAGTTTACTCTTATAATTCAGAAACTTTCAGGCAGTTGTGTCATGTGTGATGCCACTCCTCTAGCATGCATACACCAAATCGATCAAAGCAAACCACATGTGCGTGAACCAGTCTATGCAGATGAAGAGGCAGCAAGTTTGATTAGCTAGCATGTTGCCCCGGATTTAGACCCCCATGAAGTTAGATACAATGGTTAATTAAGGGGGCTAATTTCAGTGTTTGCTTTTGTTTTGGTTCTTTGAAATAATTATGTTAAATTAAACTTAATTCAGAAAGCATTTGGAGGCTCATGCAAGATATATATTGCATATATATTGTTTAGCAAAGTCGACACTGGAAGTTAGCATGATGCAGTCAGTGTGGTTAAGACTGATAGTTGTGCCGCCATTTGCATTCACTATATTAAAAGGAATAATAAAAGCCATTTTGGAAAATTCATTAATTAACTTTTCTATCAGTTAAATATGAAGCTACATTAAGCTGTCATTTAGCTTAGCATAAGCAATGAAAGCAAGGGGGAAACAGCTATCTGACTCTGCTGGTTGCCTGCAATGTCACACTGAAGACAAAGAATATGAGAAGCAAAAGATTAAACTCTAGAAGCAACCGCTGCTAGATAGTGCTGCTGCTATTTTGGACTGAAAAAGGCAATGGGACCACAGCAGTGAACATACAGAGATACCGCCCAAAAACATAGTCTTTTCAACTTTTGTATCAACTGTGTGATAATGTGCTCTCCATTTAAGTATGACTGAAACTGGAAACACTGGGTACCTATAGGTAATAGGAAAGGTTTTTATTCTATCGTTTCATTAAATTGTGATTTGTTTCATAATGACTGGTTGTTTCCATTACTTCATACTTATTGCTTTGTTTTTTCTTTCTCTTTTATTGCTCTCCTTCTTGTTCTTGCCCTTGTTCTTTCTGTCCTCCTTTGACAAAGATGCAATTGATGAAGAAAAGGAAGAGGCTGAAACCTCTTTCTTTCCTGCTTCTGGCCATAAAAGAAAAAAACAGCAGATAAATAATTATACCACACACACACACACACACACACACACACACACACACACACACACACAGATAAAAGATGGATTAACAACAAAAAGGTTTAACAAAAGTATGAAATTTGGCTCAATAATTGCCAGGGCTTGTTTTTTGCTAGTCACCATTATTTGCTTAAACCGATGATGTTTTACATTGCATACATTTGCTTGGCGGCTGACGGATTTTCCACATAGCAGGGATGCACTGATCCACTTTTTTTCAGTTCCAATCTGTTTCTCATACCTGAATTTCAATATCTGCCAATAACAAGTATAGCGATGTGTGTCTCACTGTGTGTAAGGCAACATCAGGCTTGACTTTCCTAAGATGGTAAAACAAAATGTTCCAAATAAATACATAGATATACATTCACTGAATTGTTATTTATTATTAAACTAACTAATCTTGCAACAGCAGGTTGGTAAAAAAAAAAAAAACTTATAGCTACAGTTCAAATGTAAACGCAGCAACAAAATGATCAGGAATAATTAAAGCATAAAACAGTACAACTGCATCAAATAAGAACAAAATCTAAGGAGCCTTGAAGATGTGTGACAACATCCTCTGGCCACTGATGGGGGATGGTAAATTATGGCTTGTTGTTAATAAAGTTTAAAAAAAGACAAAAAGTCCAAGCAGTGGGTTTGAACAGGGCTGAAATGCATCAGTAATATTACTGTAGCACCCAAGATGTTTTCCCTTGTGGTGGAAATGTCCACATACTGTTGAAATGATGGCAGAACATAGTCCAATCTGCAACTGTTAAAATCCCCCACGATAAACACTGCAGCTCAGGAATACTATCCAATATAGTGTTAGCATCCATGGCTGCCAGCTCCAGTGCCGCTTTGGTGTTTGTGTGATGTTGTTTCACTCTTCTGCATCACATGATGCAGAGTTAGACCAGACCCACTCCATTATTGCTGTGGGGCACATAAACACAGCTGACAACAACAGTAGGAAATGGTAGTATAGCAGATAGTACAGACACAGTCAGCCTCTCCCGGAGATGGGTGGTTTATGTTGGTAATTGTATTTTTTGTGCTGGCTTATAGTTTCAACCATTATTGAGATGAGGATTCTTGACTCCAGCTGTGTCTTAGCAAAATTCTACTGGTGTGCTGCTGAGGCGTCATGTAGTATGGGCATGTAAACTTAAACATAGGTTTGAATAATTGGCCCATAGATTGCCCTCTTCTTCACCAATACCCAATCCAGCAATTGGAGGATCATTGGACTGTCAGTTCAGTGCTTTCTTAACTCCTAGGTTAACAAAGAACATGTAGAATCTATACGTTTTCTCACTGCTGCTTTAAGTCACTGCACTTCAACAGACGACTTGTTGAATTTCAGTCAGCATGCACATGTTATCAGCCTAACACTGTTGAAACACAGCAGCTGATATTGCCTCAGCGAGAGCAACAAGATAGTGGACTAGTGAGTCGCCTGAAGTCCAAAGTGGCAGGGACGTACCTCTGCTTCTGCATGTTGATGTTGCAATGGAAGGAACAATTAGCTTATCAATATTAGTTATTTGGTGAAGACAAGAAGAAACCAAGCTTACAGTTTTTACACATTGGTTGTTGTACAAAGACAAGATATAACATCTTAATTATTGAGCTTTAGAGGTGCTGGTGGGCTGATTTTATTATCTTTCGACAGGGCCAGATTAGCTGTTTCTGATAAGCTAACTGGCTGTGGCTTCATCTTTAATGAATGGACAGAGTGTTATCAATCTTCTTATTTAACTCTCAGCAAAAAAACAACATATTTTTCTAATCTTTACATGCCATGAGCAGAAATTTTAGGGAAAATACATGAGCAACACTGACTGCTCAGTATGACACAGCTTTACAAATACATTGATAAAAAGATGATTGCATTTCTTTCAAATCTATTCTGTTAATCTATCAATCTGTTAATAGTATATAAATGTAGATTTTTTTATGGAGACAGGGCTGCATGTTTGAGTTGAACTGAGTTATAATTGACCTGAAAAATTCAATTATCCAATCAACAATCATTATTTTCATATATGCTGGAAGACAGAGCTAATAAGAGCGATATTATGAGAAATCTATCAGCTGTGGCCACCTTGATATTGGTGGAACCCTTCAATGTGGGCTCAGAGAGCGGGATGGGAGTGTACTTGTGTGTCAGTGCATGCGTGAGCGGACTGACAGTAGTCACAGCAGTGCCAGTACTTCATATTCATGTCTCTCTCTCCCTCTGTCTCTTCGTCTCTCTTTCTTTCTTTCTCCCTGCGTCTCTCTCACCTGTTCATTTGTCGCTGCTTGACAGTTCTCATTATTGCCTTGGCACTAGCTCAGCATGTCCTGCCAAAGCAAGACACTGAAATGGAATTTGAGAAAGAGGGAGTGTGTGGGAGATTGTAAATGAAGAAAGGGAAGAAGATGCTGACAGAGAGACAGGGAGAGAGAGAGAGGGAGAGGGAGAGAGAGAGACGGGGGGGGGGGTGAAGAGCAGGAAAAAAACAGAATCAAATGAAAGAAAAGGGAAAAAAGACAAAGAAATGGGGAGCAGTGTTAGAGAGCAAGGGATGCTGCAGCATAATTAAAAGTACTTAACTCTCACCAGAATGACAATGAAGAGGCACAAACAACTCTGACAAAGGTATTAACATGGACATGTATACCTCTACACAGACAAACACCCACACTGACAACACAGACACCAAGCCAACACCACCAGGCATCAAGACGGCCACACTGTACACACTGCAGCCCCATTCAAACATGAACTCAACAGCAGCACAAGACTTTACACTAACTGAAGGTGACTACTCTGAAAAGACAATGACTCCCGTTTACTTATCTATTGGGATGTACTTTTCCTTGCATTTGCTGTTCTACTCAGGTGTGGTAACCACTTTCCTTTGTCTCTTTTATTTAGGAACAAAATTGAAAGTCAGTGAATTGTTGGAAAGTGGCTTTTCGCCCTAAAATACAACTTCTTTCTGTGAGTGTGAAAGTGCTCACCAAATTTCATGGCAGTTTATTATAGAGTAAAGGCCCATTCATTTTCTGCATGCAAGGTGAGTGAAGGTATGTTTAGGTAGAAACAAGGCAAACATTGACTGTCCACTGGACCTTTGGAGCAGTCAACCACACACATACATATGTGTGTGTTTGTCTTCAGGTGAGCCACTGACTATTCACTTTGACTGAGCTCTATGCAATACAGCTGTGCATCTCCATCACTGACACAGCTGTGATACACATCTCGATCTGATACATTAAACATACATATGAAGTAATTACCAATGCAGTGCGATATGATTCATCCCTATTGCGATGCAGTACAATTCAACATGATTTGATTCAAAACAATGCATGGTATTATTATGGTATTATGCATTTTTTTTAGCACCAACATTGTTTCTGCATGTGACATCACAAGCATAAATGCACACTTGCATTTGTTCATTTAGATCAAGTAACAGATGTTTTGTGGCTCTCCCTGAATTTGGCCACCTTTTGTTGCTCCTAACCTTCTCTGTCATTATTCAATTTAAACATCAGTAACAGCACAGCTGTTCAACATATTATGAGCCAGTTATGATCAAATTTCATACTTGTTCATTTGTTTGACAACAGAAAACAGATGTTAAAAAAGACATGACCCTAAATCACTAGATGCTGATTCGCACAGGACTAATATTATCATGTTGCCTCTGTGTTTGTAAAATATGTTCAGTACTTTGCAGTGGAATTTTTACTCAACAAATTATGGATATGGCAGATTCACATTAAGATCATAGATGACCGCCATAATTGTTATAAATTGCAAGAGGTCCCCAGGTAATACTGGTCCTGCATGAATAGGATCTAAGCATCTCATTTACACTGTTTCCCTCTGACCTCTAAAAAATACTTGGCCCTTTCACAAACGGGCCTCTTCACAAAGTCTTTTGTCAGTGTAGTCTCTGACAAAAGATAAAATAAAACCGGGCCTGGACTTTGCCTTCTTTCACAAACAGGTCTTTCATAACTGCTTTTGAGTGTACAAAGGTAAACTATTATTGGCAGTCCCAGCCTGCTGTAAACACCAGTGTCACCGTCAAAACACCTCAGCACTTCAGGTGAATTCTGCCTCAGGTATTCAAGTTGGTGTGCTGCCTGTGTGCTTCACAGCAGCACGACATATGAAGTTACATCTTATCAATTTGTGCTGCCGGTCATTTGATTCTTCCTCCTCCTCAAGCTTTAATGTGACTGACCCAGACACGCCTCTGCCTCCATGGCAGCCGGCCACTGACAGCAGTGGAAATGAGAGAGTGTGTTTGAGAGAAGGAATCAATCTAAATATTATATCATTCATCACTAATTAATGGTCACATTTCTAAATTCTAAAGTCATCGGCCTCTGCTAATTCCATATAAATGAATCAGATTTTACAGATACAAAGATGTTAGAAAGGATGGATCACCACAAACTGTATCCACTTATTTAATGGTTTCAGTCACATCATGAACCTTCATGTCATCTGTGAATCTTACCATACGTACTGTGCATGTGTGTTTGAGTGTGTATTATTTGCTCTGTGAGAATACACTCACTATACACACACATATGCATACACACAAGCATGAGGAGTATGCATTTACAAGGGGCTTAACTCTATTCTCAGCTCCCACTCTACACACACACACACACACACACACACACACACACACACACACCCGCACTTGAAGAAGCTGTATTGATTATGATGAGTCCTCCATCCTTTCAGGTTATTAAATTATTGATTAGAGAAAAAGACTTTTAATGGAATCCAAATGTCATGGTGTGTGTATGTGTGTGTAAATGCATAGCTGTGTTTGCGCACATGTGTGCTGGTATAACTCCAAGTTTCTGTTATGTGTCTGTGTTTGAGCACAGAGAGAGCTGAGAACACAGTTAAGCTTCCTCCTCCTCCTCCTTGTTTACACTGCCTTTACTCCATCATCTCTGTCTTGACTGATGACGCATGCATACTCACACTCACACACACACTCTTTCATTTTGTTCTTACTCTCTCTCTCTGTCACACACACACACACACACACACACAAACACACCTTATTATATTAGCGCACAGAGAAGGGTTTGGTAATATAGCAGGAAAGTAAAGCAGCGTTGATCATCAACCCGTCTTCTCTGTTGTTTCATTCTTTGACAGTGTTCCTCTCTTTCAGTTTGTCTCTTGTTCGTACTCTCTCTGTCACACACACACACACACACACACACACACACACACACACCTATTGCGACTCAGTCTTATCTCTTACTGAACTTCTCTTTTGTCTCGTCTGTTGTCCTGCTGGTTTCTCTATTGCCAGGCCTCTCTCTATCACATCAAAACAACACTGTGATGATGATACCAGTTCACAGTCCAGGCAACAAAAACAAATCATGTCAGGCCAGTGATCAGAATGTAATGATATAAAGGAAGTGGGAACTTTCATCTCATGGGAAAAAATGGATGCTGTAGGATTTCCCAGTTTTAAGAAAGAAGGCCTGCCTGGTAATAGGATGATCATTTATTCACAGCAGACTTTCATAATATTCACCATAATCTTCCTCAGGCATCCAACCAAGTTAGTTCAGGTGTGGAGGAGGAAGGGGGCCTCAGGCTATTCTTAGATCAGAAAAGAGGCAAGATGGCTACACGCTGCTTAATTTGCTAGTTGGGTGGACTCACTATCCTCTGAGGGGGTGAAAACTAAATCAAATGTGCAATGAAAAACTCTAAACAGTGCATTTCACTGCATTGGTAATTCTTAAAGGTGCAATACATTTAATTAAATTCTATTTTTGTATGCTGTCAAATTTCAGTTTGAGCCTTCATGTCAATTCGTATCAGTATGCAACACGTTCAATTTCAAGGTCCCACACTGTGTTTCCTTTTCAGATATTTTAGATATACAACAGACATCAGACATTTTACAATCGCTGGCCTCTTTAGCGAGATGAGAAGATTGATATCAATACATTTTCAATAAACTGCTTGCCTAGTTCTGTCCAAACTGAAATCTGGTGCTCACAGATGAGTCCAAACCTGGGATGCCACACTCCAGTTTTTTTTTTCTGCACAGTTGTAACATTGTACATATATATATATATATATAGTGGCGCAGCAGGTAGTGCGCGTGCCTCACAGCATGACACACTGACACAGCTGTAGTTTCTAATTTTGACACACTTATTTTTTCACAGGCTTCATGATCATACTGCTTGAGATCCTGATTAAAAAGTATTATAAGCTTTAAGTGTTTATATGATATGAATGACAGAATGTGACTTGTCAAACTGCAATGCTTTGGAGGAAAGACGCCATGGGCAGCTCAGGAGGTAGAGCTCAGAGGGTTGGCTGTTCAAACCCTGGTTCCTTAAGTCTGCATGTCAAAGTGTCTTGGGGCAAGAGACAGAATGTATGCGGTGTTGTAAAGCTCAAAGCACTTTGAGTGGTTGGTATGTGAGAAAAGCAGAATAAATGCAACCATCACTCTGTTGGAGTTGTTGGAACTACAGAAACACTCAGTCCACTCTGATTGTACAGTGGTGTTAGAGAGCAGACCGTCTTCCCACACAAATGATCTCTGACAAGTGCAAACACCGGCTGCAGAGAGCACACAAACCCGACAAGTTTAATTTTGGTCTGTTATCGAGTTACTCATGGAATTAAAATGAATTAGTGACAGCTGATATTACCTGCTGCAGGAAATGTGGCCGTCAGCGCCGACTAAAAATGAGAAGCTGCTACCTGAATGTTCTTTTTGAGTTACTCAAATACGGTCTCAAATAATTTTTCCCATTCACACACTAATTTTCACTCACACACACAGCACGATGCTGCAGTGTAGACCTGGCTGTGGTAGAGGAGAGCAGCACTCCAACACTATAGCAGGCTGAGGTGTGTATAACACAGCAGAGTAAAGACAGGCTTTATTTTAGTCGACATGATCTATCCCTGGATCAACCCAGAAAGCAATATATCTCTAATATTTACCTGTTGTATCTTGCTAGCTAACAAGATAGTAAAATGCAATTGCAAAAAACTGCAAAAACTCACAAACTCACCTGGACTTTGTAGATGTTTTACACAGGATTTTTCACTTAGCCTACTTTATGCAGTCACTGCTGAGTCAAGAAGTATCTCCAATGCTTACCCAGTCTGCATTTCCTTAATACCTTGTCATGGATGAAAGTATTGCTCATTTGGAAATTTCGACCAGACACTGGTAAAGCTGCACCAATCAATGTATTTTTGTACGAACAATTGATCAAATTACACGTAATGTGTCATTTTAAAGGTGTGACCTGAAGTGACAAACAGAGAACAATCAGCAACTCTGCAGTTCTCCTCTGCTCAAGGGAGCGTTTTAGTGTCTTTCAGCTGGTTCTTTTTGTTTCATGGCCTGCAGCTTTAATGTTTAGGTTCATTCTCACCACTCTCAGTTGAATGAATGAAAACACTTTCTGACTGGAGCTGCTTCATTTCAAGTGCTGCAAATGCTGTCCCTGAAGGGAAGATTTCTGTAAGGCTTCAGACTCATCAGGTATCCTGTCAGGACCATGTCCACCTATAATCAGTGCGCTGGAGTTATCACCAATAAATATCAAACACTTTCATTTACGTGATGAAATGTGAAATTATGAGAAAACAGAGCTGCTTTACAACAGGACATGGTTTCAGTTTGTGTTGAACAAAGCTGTGTTTGCATGTGGATACAAGGTTGTGGCACTGCAGGCTAAGCTGTGCTGTTGCAGAGGTGTAGATGGTGTAGATACAAGCCTGATGAAATAAACTGTTGCTAAAAACACAAACTATTGTCATCGTCTATTGTATGAGCTTATCTCCATGGACACTACTGTCTGTCTTTCTCTCTGTCTGTCTGCCTGTCATCCTTTAGCCAATCCCCTCCTCTGCTGCTCTTTTTTCATCTCTCCCTCTGTGTCTGTTTGGTGCTTGTTTGTGATGTCAGAGCTCGCCTTGCCTCCTAGTGCGCGGTTTGATTCTGACACAGAAAATGATGCAAGTGAAAGCAAGTAAATAAACCGGTTATATACATTATCTGCTCTCTATTTCACTTCCCCCTCTGTCCCTCTCTGTTTTGGTTGCACACACAGTGGAACAAAGCACGCGGAGACATAAACCCTATGCCTCAGCTTTCCACATAACAAAGTAAAATGAAATACAGAGAGGAGGAAGAGGTGGGAGAGTGTGAAAGATAGAGAGGCTCTTAGGTGAATTGTTTTGTTGGATTAATGTTGAGGATAAATAAAGAGAAATCCGAGGTGTCGGTGAGCTGTGATGAGCTCCATCACTCCACTGACTTAATGAAATCACCCAGCTCTTCATATTTCACTCAGCAACACAATCTGATTAAGACCTCCTCCAAATATGGACATATACGCATGCACACACACACACACACACACACACACACACACATATTTGCAAGCAGGAACAACAGATGCACACACACACATTCACACATCAAATATAGAGACATATGGCCTGGAAAGAAGAGTGAAGGAGAGGAGGGAGGAAGAGGAGGAGGGAGGAGGCTCGGAGGAGAGAAGCTGAGTGATGGGTTGATCTCCCAGGAAAACACATATGGACCTATCATGCAAACACAACCTTTATTCCAGCCTCCCTGTGATGTGTTTAGTGTACCTTCACAATGTTACAATGGTGCTGAGAGCTGTCACGTTACAACGATGCTCTAACTTTTGTCAAAGAAAATTGCTGTTACAAATTTCAGATTGAGTGCTATTATTAGTTGTTAGTCAAGCAGAAAATAAGCCATTAGTTTAGGTTTTACTATCTCATATCCTTGTCAGAGATCTATTTTGACTCAATTTTCACTCTCTCTCAAAGAAAACAGTTGGCCCTTGGACACGGACATGTAATATGTGCCTGCTCCTAACTAAAAGATAATACCCAACAGGACTAAGGGTTTACATCCATGCTAGTGTCTCTGTCAGGCTGTCTTCATGTACAGGAAGGTTTTGAACTCCTTAACATCAGCATGCTTGTGTCTTACAGTGATAAGATACTGATGTTTAAGGGGTATATTAACTATACTCATCCTTAGTTTAACTACTAGCATTTGCTAATTAGCAGTAAACATAAACCGCAGAGAATTACAATTCATCCTGTGGGGAACAACAATTTGGGTACCAAACTTAATGGCAATCCATCCAATAGTTCTGGACACATATCACTGAAACAAAGAAATACCAACCTGCCACTGCTGCTACAGTTTGGGGAGTCTCCAAAGTCACTGGGGAGCTTCATATACAATGCATCTACACAAACGTCCGCATCAGACTTTGTTCCAATCCAGTCCCAGGCGCGAGGAAAGTATCTTGAGAGGCATTTGGTTTTTATTGGTATGCTGTGAAAAAAAATGTCATTTTGTTTTTGAACTTTTTAATGCAACAACAGATTCAATGTTATGTAGGTTTACATGTTAATGGAATTTTGTGCTTATTTACTGTATTAATGAGGACACTTAAAATCCAGTTCAGTCAATATAAATTAATTATGACCTGAGAGTGCAGCCTGTTATTTATAAGAATGACCAAGTATGCTAAAGTCGTGCAATCTCACCCCACTGCTAAACCTTACAATTCATACACAGACAGTCCGACGCCTAAGTCAATTATCAGTACAAAACAAAGTCACCAAACAGCTACATCGGAACAGTTGCATCAGTCCCATTTACAAGACGGCTGACAGCATTCAACTCAAAAAACATTTTATTCTGCTTTCTCACATATCTGTAAGTCAGTATTGGCAAACATACACTGAAAAAGACCAAATATTTTTAACCACCTATAAGCTGGAAAACAATTCAGGAAAACAACTTGCACAAAAATGATATGACTAATATAATTGTGGCCTTGTTACATTCCTTTGGTGGTTCAGGCTGGGCCTAAAGCTGAAGACGGTGTTTCCCAAAAAAATGGTATCTCCTCAGGATACAGTAAAATGTACATATGCATATATACACAGTATATGCATACATAACGCGGGTCTGTGCCAATTCATCTTGTAGAAAGCTAAGTGACAAATTTGACCTGAACAACTGAGCCTTTCAACGATGCCCCTTTCATATCTAATCATGATACTATCACCTGTTACCAATGAATCTGTTTACCTGTGGAATGTTCCAAACAGGTGTTTTTGGAGTGTTCCACATCTTTCCCAGACTTTTGTTGCTCCTGTCTCAACGTTTGATGAGGTAAATCATGAAATACATTGTCTTTGTATTATTTTCAATTGAGTATATGTCGAAAAGGTTTAGCAAATTTTCATATTTTTATGTTATTTATAACATAAAATGTTATAGTGTTGCAACTTTTTTGGAATCAGGGTTGTAGGAGCTGTGGGATGTCGCTGGCGAAAAGAATGTCTGGGCTCCTTTGCTTAACCCACTTCCACTATCACCCGCACACAGATAAGGAAAATGAATGAATGAATACAGTATTGAATTGTTTAATGAATCTGAATCCTCTGACATGCTTGAATCTAATTACTGTGAGCTTTTCAAGTAACTAACTTTGCAAACCTCATTTTTCAAAAGCTACTTCCTCCAAATGCTGGGGTTCTTAAACTATTGATATGATATGCATAAAATTTAAATGGAGGATTCTGCCTAAACTGTCACACTCTGATGGTCTTGTTGAACTACAAACACACACAATACTTTCAAAGAGTGATGGTAGGGTGCTTTCTTGTGATCCCTTTCTGTTTCTGTAAATTACTGTCAAATTGCCTGGAGCACTTTTCCAAGGAATACCCAAAATTAATTGAAGTTTTTTCTTGAGCCATCTGGAGTACATGCATGTTTTTTTTTTTGTTTTTTTTTTTCATCTCTTTTAAAATGTAACACTGTGAAGTTTTGTTCCTAGTGGTCAGAATCATTGTAAATGTTGCTGGCAGTGAGTACTAGAAGTTTGAACACACACAACCAAAAAGTTTTTATTTCTACCTGATTATTATTATTAATAATTAATTAATTAATTTTCTTTTAAATTTTTTATTTATTTTTTTTTTTGATGCCTGCAGATGACTTTGTCTGTGTCTTATTAACTGGAAAACCTAATGGAACTACAGCAAGAAGCTTTTCCCCAGTTCAAGTTCAATAAAAATTAATTAGCACAGAAAATGGACATGACATGAAATGTTGATAACAGTCACAAGAGACTCTGTCTTAGCGGCCTGACCCTTTGGGCCTAAGGGCCTGTGCACCTGTTGGCCTATTTGATGATTCAGCCATGCTCTTTGTGCATCTATTATCAATACTTAGATAATAAATGAAACAGAAAAGCACAAGTTAAAATGTAAGGTTGTCCTCTACCAAGGATAATTCCTCTCCAACCAATCGATTGGTCAGTCAGAAGGAAAAGTCATTGCTGTTTTCTTATTTAACTCGGCATCGATTGGGGTGACTTTTGTGATATTTCTGTTGTATATGATTCTACATCAGTTAAGACAGTTATCATTATTTACAATTATTCACCATAGTTTCTAAGCCACAGCGCAAAGGGCAGAGAAAGAGTTACTGTTGATCAGTACTAAAAATTTTGTAAAGCTCTGAATATAGCAGTTCTTAGAGCCATGTATTTGTACTGGCACTGAAGAGGAATAAATGTCATTCATGCACAGTGTTCTTTTTCTGCACCGTTCATCAGGCTCGCCACTGCTAATGCTAATGCAACCAGCAGCCAGCCTTTGTGTCAGATCCAAGCACACACACACACTCATTTTGAGCAGAAAAGTATTTTTCACACACAATACATGTTTTGTTGGATTAAAAAAAAATCACATGTATTATCATATGACAACAAGATTGTGTGTGCAGTGCAACAAAATGAGAAAAGAAAATGTGTGGAGGTACTCTTCAAGAGCTAAATCAGGACAGTATTGTCCTCTTACGCCTGTCCAGAGGACTACAGTATTCAACAAACAGAGTGGAAGTACTAGTGTGTGCATGTGTTTGGAAACCTCAAGCTATGGAAATCTTGGAAAATGGTGTCAAACTGCAGATGATGTATTCAAGACCTGTCGGCTGTTTTATTCAAATTGAAGAAATAGGTAAAGGGTGTTTTCCAAAAAAGTGAAAGGTGCTTGTAAAACATGCTTTCCACATTTGTCACTTTATGTTTTTGGATACAGATTTTTTAACAGCATCTCAATTACAGGTTGATTCTTATTGCTCTTGCAGCTCCACATGCTGATTTAGACTGAGAAGACAGGAACATCTTCATATTAATACCTGCATAACGCAGCTCTTAGATGGAGACAAGTGCTTTCCTCGTGATTTTGTTTATTTGTGAGTGTTGGCTCGGCCAGCCAGAAACTCATTACCTGTTTTCAAGTTTAATCCATCCAGTCCAGTCTAGCTGCAGTGCAGGCTCCACAAAGCCATTAAAACAACAATAAAACTCATCAAAGAGCGGGATGGGGGGGGTAAGGGTGGCGGGGGGTGTTGAAGAGCAGCTGAAAGTGGATGGAAGAGAATGAAGACATTGAGATTTAGAAGATTTGCAATTTTTTTCTCTCGATAATTTAGACTTAAATTATGAAAAAATGTTAAAATTACCATAAACATCAGTCCTACTGAATGAGTTTTTATAAAATATTGACATCCTGCAATGATGAGATGCAGACTTGAGATGAAGAGGCTGCAGACTGACTGTCCTACCATAGTTGATTGTTAGCTTCACTTAATGAGACGCTCGAGGGCAGAAAAAGACTGCACACAATCCATTTCTGACAGAATGCCATCCTCCATGAATACACGAAATTCCCATCAAAAACAATCCTCAAGATGTCATTCTGGTAAAAAAAAACAAGTCCCTAACCACAAAAACATAAGCACATTTTTCACAATTTAATTTTGTAGAAATATAGAAATTGCCACTCGATTACCAGAAAAAGCCCTTTTCAAAACTTCAAGCAGATATTGGCTGGAGTGATGAATGCATCACCAATGAAAAAGAAAAAAACTTCAACTTTAGCTTTAAATCCAGGTAATTCAAATTCCAAGTAATAAGTAATCTTGGTGGAATAAATGTCTGAATTTGCAGTCAACAAGATTTCAGTTTCATTTCAGTTTTAGAACATAGCAAATAGTTCAGCGAGTCCATACTATAAATAAGTATTGGATTTTTACCAGGTGGTCAAAAACACGGCTATAAACGATGCTCTCTGTCTGCTGAATGTGCGCTGAAATCAGCAACTGTTGATTGATATTGAGATTGATATTTGCCATATTCCCTTTCTAGGGAATGTTTATAGCTTGTTGCAGTCTCCCAAGGTGGCCAAAAGACAAACTGAGGCAGGTTTATGGATCATTTAAGTTGGGATAGGCAACTAAAACTTCTTAGCTGAGGTTATGTGAAGGTCAACACCATTTAAAGAAACCAATATTGACTTTCGATAGGAGGCCATCTTGTGAGAAAAAGATCATGAGATCAATAGATATAGACAATGGCACAAAGGCAGGATCTGAACTACAGTTAGACACATACATACATTTTTGTATGCCTGACCTTGACCTCCATAAAACCTTTTAAGATATCAACTACTTGCATCTTTGCTTCTAAAATGTATTTATTTACAAACTTCTGGAGGATAAAAACAAATAACATAATCACAATAATCCACTCTGCAAAGTTTTGCCTGGTTCATCTCATGCTCCTGGTATTTAGGACACTTTTTTTACTCATTTTCATTTTTTGTTAAAGAATTATGTCTGTAGCCTGGACATTGAACAGAACTTCCTCCCTCTAGAGATCTCTGGAGACTTTAACCATGTAACCACCTGACAACTGACACCCTGATACCTGACACCTGACACCCCGACAAACTTCATGCAGTGTGAAATACCCCACCACAGACAATAAAACACACATTTACTGTATGCTAATTTCAAAGACGTGTACAGCTTCATAGCCTTTTTGGCAGGTGTGATCATAATCTGGTTCATCTCCTGCCACAATATAAGCCCTTTACCCAGCAGCAACCTGCAACCACCAGAACAGTCAGGAGATGCTCACTGGAGACACGCAAGACTGCAGTCTACTGTTAGCTTCACTTAATGAGATAGTGTAGGACACAAAAAGATTGTTCATAATCAATTTCTGACAGAGTGCCATGAAACTGCCATCAAAGTGATCCCCAAGATGTCATTCAACATAAAAAAAAAAAATACATTCCCAACTACAAAAACATAAGGTAAATCTTTACAATTTAACTTTATAGAAATTGTCATAGAAACTTTGGGCCAGAAATTAGTAAGTGCTGAGTAACATGGTTACAACATCCAGCGGCTCACACATTGCATCACAGGATGCATAAATTTCTGAGAACCATGAACTCTGCCAAGAACATTCATACTTCCAAGAAGATGAACCATTTTGAAACCTTATGTTTGTATTAAGACTGCGTTTCTTTGAGCACTGCTGCTATGTCTACAGGAAAACCATAAATAATCGTCTCTCCAATGCTTTATTTAAAAGGGTGTGGTTAAGTTTGCATCCTCTAGGGGTCGCTAGCCAAGCTCTAGACTTTTCGTCTTGTTTATTTATTATTATTGATCTCCTATTATGAACTGTAATGCATTTTGTGGGTATCAGTCAATTCCATTTCATTGCTTTTTGCAGAGTGGGTCTGAATTAGAATTGGGAAGAGATAGACGGGAAAGGTGGGGGATGAGTGAGTGAGGCTGATGGGGGTGTACAGCTCCATTAAGACAACAGTTAAAGTAGTGGTGACTACAGAGCAGAGAGGAGACAGCTCCGACCAAGAATTATTAGTCAGCAGCACACTACTCAGCACTGAGGACAGGGCCAGGGTCTCTTCGTACTATGCTCCAGTACACGTGACAACGTGCTCATCCCTGTGCCAGAACATCACTGTAGTTGTTATTGGCAATCACACCTCTACCTGTGGCAGTGGCATTTTTCTAGGACTGATGATGATGACTCGTTTCAGCTGCAGTGAAGAAGCTTCTACCTGCAGTGACGACACTTCTGCCCAGGATGGAAAGGAAACACACTGTGAGAATTGCATTTCCACCTGACTGACTCACAATACGTGCTGTGTGCATTTAAAGCTTGCATTAACGTTATTCAGATGATGTATACTGTCTTGCGTAGATTACATATTAATAGCAGGTTAAAAACATAACCTAGCAACTTTTCCCCACTCTCCTCCTAATATCACTTTTCTTTCTTTGTATCTCTTAGGGCTCAAACACAGTAGGCCATCAGCTCTTAATGATGAAAGACAAAACCTACTGCTGTGCACTTCAGCTACTGCTATATTGCTCTGATACTGTAATGAGACTGAACAAGCAGTTTGTTTGTGTGTGTTTGTGTGTGTTGTGTGTGTTGCGTTATCGTTGTCTAATGGTTAGACTTAAGGGCTCAGATGAAGATTCAATTACTGTGGCCTGTTGTTGTTCACAGCCCATGGCTACACACACACACACACACACACACACACACACACACACACACACACACACACACAAAATCAGGCACGCATACACTCACACAAAAGCATGGATCTATACACTGTCACAAGATTGCCCACACACACTTCATATAATGCCCATAGTTCACTGACTCAATGAAATTTGAATGCCCTCAACACGCAGATAAACAAGCACGCACATACACACTCACAACACACTCGACAACAAAGTCATTTGAGAACCCTGAAGGAGCAATATCCAAATCTGCCAAAGAGAAAAGAATGATAATTCTATTGAGAGTCAATCTCGGGGCGTTTTGTGATTATGGTTATTTATTTGGAGCCGCGCGGTACAGTCAGCGTCAGAATGAACGCAAATATCGATCTCTTTTAGGATATGAAAACACCTGCAGGCCTCAAATCATTTCTCGCCGTCTCTCTCCACAACACTCATTCATTGGCTCCATCTCAACTTCTCTCACCCTCCTCCTCCACCACTTTAGTTTCACTTGGTCTTTACCGCCTTCTCATCTTCTTTCGAGACGGGTCATCTGAGGAAAAAAAGATTTGCCACCTGTGTATGGACAGTTGTTTGTGTGTTGTCTTTGTGGATCACTTTTGGAACTTGCTCTCTCTCCTACCTCCACAGAAAACAGCGACCAAATATGTCGTTTACAAATACCAATAAGTCAAAAGAGTGAACCAGGATGTTTTTCCTTTGTGGACACATCAACAGAGAGGCCTGAGGACAACACAACACATATTCATGTTCTCCAGAGGATGATTCCCAAAATATTTGCTCACCCCTATACCTATATATAACACCATCGTCAGGCCAAAACTTAACCTTTGTTCCAGTATGTGGAAACGGACAAATTAGAAACATATTCATGGTCATGTCCTAGAAGACTGACACTTAACTGATCAATAATTCAGTATAAAAGTGAATCAAATAAAGACCTGTAATGAAACAAACCTTAGAATTATCACTTAACACTCAGCCCAATGTCTCTGATACACCCACTGTACACCACCTGCAGACAGTTATCAAAATGCTGATGAACACGGTGGAGCATTTAGCAGTCAAACAGCCAGATAAAGGGGCCAAAACAGAGCAAAAAGAGAGTGAATACTGGATGTTCAGAAACAGCATCTGACCTCTGAAACCTCCACAATCACGTCCACTTCATACAACAATTGGCCATGTGTCCAAAAAGGACAATCTATGCATGATTTGAGCTTCTCTCTCTAATCCTCTTTTTCAATTCTTCACACAAGTTCACCCAAATGCAACACCATGAAAATCACTGTGTGCACCATTGCCTCCATTTTGACAGCTGATTGTGCTAGCTGTGACAGTTGTTTTTTCTTCTGCCTTTGAGAGTGGTCATTCAGAACAGTAATATGTACATTGTACATAAAACACCTTTAGACATGCTTGGACTATATTTAGTTTGTTTCAAGCTCCCTGGCCTTAAATCTGCTGTGGATATTAACGGTCTCCAGAAAATGAACCTCATTTATTTTGTCCTTTTATTTCGCACCCTCTTTGCACCAAAATTTCTTTTTGCACACAAAGTATTAAAATACACATCCTGATACCCATGTTACCTTGGAATTTCGTGAAAACAATTATGCTCCCCTGAGGAAGAATGTTTCCAGGATCAGTTTTTAATGCTACTGATGTCACACTTAAAAATGTTGAGCCCTCTAACAGCGAGTCTCTAAGATTAAAAGAAAAGCATCAACATACTGTCACTCTTAAAGCTTGTATTCAACACTGAGGACTCTATGGGGAGGTAGAGGTGCTTTAGGCTTTTAGCCTTCTTACTGTATAAATAAGATGAAAGTTCATATTTGTTTAGTCAAACCAGGCCAGTTCAGTCCAAAATGGTTCTGTTTTGTTCAGTCCAGTGCAGCTCTGTCAGGTCAGTTCTTTTGAGTTCAGTCTCCAGTTCATTCCTGTCCAACCCAGTCTGGTCCAGTCATGTCTAGTCTATTCAAGCAGCAGTTCAACCATGTCTGGTCTTGCTGAGCCCAAAACAATAGAAATTCAATGACACATGCACAAGAGAAAAGCAGTAGATATATAGATCAATAAAACAATTGGAATAAAGTGAAAGCAATAAAGAGAGACAGAACTGACAAAGAGGACAGGGTGCAGGTGTGGAGAGGAGGAGGAGGAAGATGTTTGTTGAACAAAAGTGTATTTGTGCTAAACTAAGTTCAGGAGTCAAGTAGATGATCTGTAGTGGACATGAGTGATAAAATAAAAGCGACCATCAGCATGGAAAGAAGTGTCCATGAATTATTTACAGGTTTGAGGGATTTACAGGATATGCCAGCTGACTTAGCTAAGGACCCACTTCCTCTCCTCTCCATCTCATTATTTACTCATCCCATCTTCCAGTCTGTTTGACCCACACACCTTTACACACACAGTGGCTCTATGTGTATAACATTGCCTTCATCTTCATATGGTCTCTGTGTCTTCCCCAATAATCTTTGTCTGTCTCGTTCTCTTACTCATCTTTCATCCATCTGTTTGTCCTCCTGTATTTCTTTCTTCCTTTTTTCTTTTGCTTTCTTTTTATTAATTGCCTATCATCTTTCTGTTTGATAGATTGTTCTCTTGGTCATGTTGGTAATCACAGAACAACCTTACTTCACTCAGAAATTTGGCTTGTTTCCGCCATGTCTTGCTTGTGTAGTCGCACTACTTGCTTTAGGATTGGCAGTTTCAGTCAGTCCACCAGTTATGGTCCATAGTGAAATGTTTCAACAACTATAGTTGCTGACAGAAAGTCATGGTCTTCAGAGGATAAATCCTACAGGTGTTGGTGATCCTCTGACTTTTAGCTCCGCCATGAGGATGATATGTTTGGTTTTGAGGCATTTTGATCAGTTTTTGACATTTTTAGAATTTTGTCAGGTCTTGACTGAAGATGCACTGTCGTCCAGGAAGTAGCACTTTTCTCCAAGTTTCAGTATTCAAACCATGGTATGTTTAAAGTTGTAAAGTTGTATCATTTCATTGATTTTGGCCACTTGGGGGGAGCAGAACAAGCTGGAACAGCATCACTTGCATATTACCATTTTCTAAGGCTGATATAGCTAAGATGTTAGTAAATAATTTCGTATTTACACATTGAGCAGACAGTAGCATTAATTTCTGCCCAGCTGATGAATGTAAGTCCAAGATTCACTCTTCATTTGGCTTTGCTTTGGTCTCCACCAACTCCTGAAAAAAATATCTGACTCTTTATCTTCTAAATGCTCCTCTATGTTCACCAGCTAGTTACGAACAATTTCTGTCTGCTGTTTGGTACAGAGCAGCTGGTGTACAGTGGAATTATCAGCTTTAAAGGCACACAAAGTGAATTCATTATAGTGCTGAATGGTGCCCACAAGAGGTAGAAATCATGAACAACTTTGTTGATTCAAATCACTTCATTAAGTGCAGTTCAAAGATTCATAGCAAGTGAACACATAACTGTAATGATAATGTCTTGGAGAGTTAGCCAGTGTCATACTGATGTCACACTTGAGGGGTGGTGGCTCTGACTTCATTGGCTCTGACTTCATTAGGGTTTCACCTGTGGCAGAGAGATTTGTATATGCCACAAGGAGGACAATGAAGGCGAGACATTTGGAGACAAAGAGAGACTGAGACATCTGCTGGTTTGAGTGAGCTGGTCGTGAGACAGTGATCTGACATTGAGTTAACCACACACGCAACCCCCTCACATAGGTTCCATTCACTTGGGGAACTTTAGATTATATTTTCATGTCTAATGCAGCACAAAGGGAGAGGCACTTGGTGATGCGGTTGCCAGCTTTAGATTTAAGACTCATCATGAGTCTAGGTTCATGTAGTAACATAACATTACTATTAATACTGCTGCAATGATCAGCTCTGATGCTTGTCCAAGCTTTCATGTTCACTTTCAGAGTTATTACACTTGTTGTTTCTATGGATTTCAGGGTCTTTATATACACTTTTAATGAGCAAATAATGTATGGACCACAACTGAAATGATAATAATGCTCTCAGAAACCAGTTAGGAGGTCTACTGCTAAAAGCTACTGATTCGATCAGTGTCAGTGGCAAGTCAGTGCAGTCGGTTCACATGTAGATTTGTAGATAAAATTTGTACATGACTGAACATCTCAAGTGCCCACAAATCCCAATCCCCAAATTTCCTCCAAGCTCACTGCTGTCATGTTGGAACCCAGCATAGTTAACAGTTGAGTCTCAAAACAGCAATTATGGGAAATGTTGGGTAATTTTATGATTTGGGGGCACAATTTGTACAATAATATAACCAGGGAGTGCTTCTCTAAAATGGATGACTTGCATCGCAGCAAGCAAACAAAGATAATAGAGTGCCAGAGTATGTCTGCTCTAAGCCCCCTGCCACAATGATCCCTTCACACTGCCTCATGATTTAAGACTGGGAGATAACACACCAGATGCTCTCCTGTGGGGAAAAACTCTGCCATGAGAAAGGAATGGCATCAAAGGAATCAGTGAAGTTTGGATTAAATAATGCATTCTGCATGTAACTTTAAATATGCTCAGTATGGTAGTTATGCGCATTCAGAATTTAGATTCAGAGAAACTTAATTGTCCATCACAAGTTGGTGCTTAATGTGGCACATAGTACACACATCTTACCAAAACACTAATAGCTGTAGAATAGAAGCACATTGGAGAAAATAGTAGCACAATGTAGCAATGAGTGTTCATGTGCTTTATAGTGCTGTTTATAATGCTAATGGAAGTTGAACTTTTTTTTTTTACACAGTCTGACTGTCTTGCTTTGGTTCCTGATATGCTTAATTAGTCCTGTTAATTATTCTTTGTTTCCAAGCAACAAATTATATTTCACTGAGTTGGTATTTGAGTGCACAGCCCTCAGACAATTCTTGTGTGCTAAGATCATAAATTAGTTCTAACAGCCTAAGGTGTCAAACTCAGCTAAAGACAAATCCATGCAGTTTAACCAACCTTGGTCATCCATTCTATGCTTTTGCCACCAGTAGGCTCAACTGCAGTTCCTCTACAACAGCCATGTAGCCAAATTAAGTCTTAGTGAGAAGAAAACAGGGAATAATCAAGACTTTTTCAAGATGTGACTGTTGTATACTCATCCTAAAAACACACTATTTTCAGAAATAGCAACCAAATCTGTTATGTTTGTGCTAAGCTTTGGACCCAATAGTGGACACACAGATAGGAAGTAAGGGAAAATTAGGATTTTTATTTTCATTTTTTTACACAAATAATAAACAATGATCACATGATCACTCACTGATCATGAGCAGCTGGTGAGGCACAAGATACAGCAGTGGAGGGCTGATCCAAAGTGTGCTGTGGCATACGGAGCACAGTTGGTGCAAGTACTTGTGTAGGGGGGCATGTGATGGTGGAGGCACAGGTGAAGCACGATGGTAGTGGTCGAGGGTTTGAAGCAGGAGGCTGGTGGAGAGAGGCTGGGCGGCATGGTGGTGGAGACACTGGTGCTGGAGAGCGATGCAGACAGATGTACTGGAGAGCGTAAGGAAGAGACACAGCTGGTTACACACTGGTGGAGAACACGAGGTTAACACACCTTCAAAAAACTAGAATACTCAAACACTAGCAAGCGGCTAACAATACCACTGAGTGGTGAAAACAATCTGGCAACGAGTCCACTGCAGCCCACAGTCTTATTCTGTCCAGGATTGTGATTAGTGCCAGCTGTGTTGGAGCCAGCTCCCAAACCACCTTGTGAGCCACACCCAGCCTCTGCCACAAAAGGACACACAAGAAATCAAGCCCCAAACATCTCCACAGAAACCAGGAAAACACAGAAATATTCCAAAAACACCACACAAATCATTGGCTTAGGTGAGAGGAATCGGCGTTGTCAGCATCAGGCTTCCAGGTCATTGGCCAGGAATGTTTTTTGACAAGGGCCAAATCTTTCTGACAGAAGAAAGAAATCTATAACTATCAAGAAATATGAAAAATGTAATTCCTTACCACCCCCAACCCTTGCTGCTAACTGCGTGTGTATGTGGGAACTGGCCGTCGCTGAGTAAGGTCCTCTCAGTCAGTCCATCTGCATGGATGCAAGGCATGCATTGCTGCTTCTGCTTGGCTGTTGGGCTCACACAGCACAACTGTCTCCTAGAAATTGCATTTGTATATTACCATGTTTTCATAATTACATTGTGGCCACAGTGCAATTGTCTCTTGGATTATGTTCAGAGACAAAGTTCCTGTATTGAATGAAACACTACATTTTATGTACAGTGCTGGAGTCATAAAGAGGTGGTCGGGGTGGATGGTTGGACATGCAAAGTGCTGGACTGTGACACCAGAACCCAGGGTTCACATTCAGACTCTTGTGTGTAGTTAGGTTAAGGCAACAAGAGTCACTTGGTTAATGTTAGGGAAAGATCATGATTTTGGTGAAATGATCTCTATGTAATCTACAATCTATCTTTTATATAATGTATTAAAATATTATGTCTCAAGTGACTACTGACTTTCTGTGTATTAAGATGGACCATGATCTTCCCTTAACCTTATCCAAGTACTGTCAATGCTTTAACATAATCATAAAATAGCTGAATAATGCTGTTGTCACTATGAGTGGATCGTCTATTGCAAGATTGAACCTTTTGGCAGAACAAAAAATGAAATACATTGTCAGTGAACATTTTCACATAGGTTCTGTATCAACATTTCTGTGACTTGCTTGGTATGTTAAATAACATCATTTCCTTATTATGTTAGTAGAAAACGTAATTTGGTGTTACGTTTCCCTCAAAACATATTTGCTGTTGCAAATTAGTTGTCTATCAATGTAATTTTTAGGAGACAGGGTTGCCCTGCACAAGTTAGGCTACAACACTACACCAAAAATTTAAGGTACAAACAAAAGTCCCACTAGCACCCATGCTGCTCCCAGATTTGAGAACTACCACTTTATTGATTAATGTAGCTAAGCAAACCCATTTCATTCATCAACAGTTTCCAGAGGGGCTCGGCTTTTGCTGCTGGCCTCCAGATCGGTCCCATCTTCTCCACTGACCTCCAGAGGGGCTCTGCTTTCAACGCCCCCCTCTGGAAGGGGCTTCGCCTTTGCGAACAGTCTCCAGAGGGGTTCCGTGGCCTTCATCGGCCTCCTGTCCATCCTCCTGAGAGGTTCAGTCTTCACCAGACTCCTGCCTGTCACCTGCCAGACCTCTGGAGGGACTTCGCCTTCATCTTTGGTCACCTGCTACACCTCTGGAGGAGTTTTGTCTTCGTCACCAACCTCCCACCTACCCTCAATAGAGGATCTGCTTTGGTCTACAGCCGCCTGCCAGACTTCCAGAGCAGTTTTGCCTCCGTTGCCGGCTTTTGGTTAGATCTCCTGTGCCATCCCCCCATCAGCCCAGCTCTCAGGCCATCTACCTAAGGTCTCCTGCACTGTCCCCATTCTGTCCTCAGGCTTCTTACCTGAGGCTACCTACTCCACCATTGCCCAGTACCCAGGCTACGCACATTAGGTTTTAGCGATATTCGTGTTGTGGTGGGTTTTGGGTCCTAAACCCCCCCGTTACACATATAATACATACATAAATATATATATAATATATACTATGCTATATATACTACATATTTATATCACATACTATTTCATTATTAGTTAAATGTTTATTATTAGAACTGTTACTTTTACTGTCATTGCTGTGCACCTCTCTCTCACCTCTGCTTGAGGTTTCTGCCTGTCAAAAGGAAGTTTTTCCTCAACACTGTATTTATGTGTTTGCTCATGGGGGAATCGTTGGGTCTCTGTAGATAAAGAGTATGGTCTTGCTCTACACAGACAGTGTCCCGATGCAACGTCTGTTGTGATTTGGTGGTATATAAACAAAATTCAATTGAACTAAATTGAATTAATTTGGACAGAGGTCTCGCTGATAAACTGACTCACTTCAGATCTTTTATGAGACAAAACAGGCTGAATATACCTCCATCAAAAGTTGAGAAAAAAAAATTCTTGATTGTGGATTACATTTTCCAATGTATATATTGTTTGGTGTCTGTATCTGACACAAGGAATGATGACAGGATGCCTTCATCTATTTCTGTGTTGCCATTTATTGAATGGATAGGCACTGAAAATAGGAATTTATCAGTTGTACAGTTGGTTCGCCGTATTTGGCATGGACACAGAACAGAACTTATTTTAGCACCACAGCTTGCATTGACAAATGCACTATTTAGTATTATATGACCAATTTGGAACTGTAAATTGCATTATATCCACTTGTTACACTTCTTGAACATCTCAAAATGTCACAACACTAACATTTTCATTCAGAGGACATGATTGATTGATTAATTGATTGATATGAATTTGATACTTTTGTGCAGAGCTCTAAGCTAAACAACCACTGGCATAGCTGTCATGAACTGGCCATGTTACACAAATACCAGTTGCATTTATCTAGTGAGAAAGGTGTGTATGGGCCAGCAAACCTGTACTACTAACTTTATGGCAAATGGAATCACACACTAACTCTCTGAAACTAACTATCTGACAAGTATGTCAACCTCAAGCAGCCAAGAGTGCAGAGGTAAATGTGTTCAGTTGACACAGTAGTTGCTTAAACCCTGCCAGCAGACTCTTGAAACATTTACACCAGTTTCAAAGCCAAATAAATGACAATTCCAGGATCCTTAATCAGTGGACTTAAAAATGCAACCTATTATTTTTCCTAAGGGTGGATTTGGGGCCGAAAGAAATAAGAGAATCTATATTTGGAGGACAGAGTCTAAGATGGGTTTAAGTTGTGAGAAACTGACCCAATGTACTGACTCACTTCATGGCTCTAAACAGCTAAATGTAAATGCATCACAGAAGCATTCCAGAGAAATTGGAAATCGGTAGTAGTAGGAAGTTTGAGATGCATTCTGATCAGATACTTAAAAAAGACTCATTCATGATCTTTCCTCCTCTCACAGTGTAATTATGTTAGCAGTGCATGGAAATATTCATTCACAGATTTTCTTAATACCTCAATGGTCTGTCTCCTCTGTCCTTGTAATAAAGATACACTAAGATTGTCCTCTGTCTCATTAAGTCAAGTCAATTTGATCTATACAGTCTGATATCACAAATCATGATTTGCCTCAGGGGGCTTTACAATGTGTGCAACATACAGCACCCTCTGACCATAGACCTTTGGCGAAAAACTCCCCCCAAAAAAACCCTTTAACAGGAAAAAAATGGAAGAACCTTCAGGAAGAGTAACAGAAGAGGATCCCTCTCCCAGGATGGACAGCCCTGCAATACAAATTGTCATGGAAAAGTTACAGATGCATGTACATTAGCAAACATTATGTGAAGGATATGGATCTAGGAGGATGCTGAGCAACTTGAGCCACACAACCTCATCTCTACCATGAAGACGTGGAATAAAGGACAGGCCACACAAACACAGAAGAGGCAGCACAGCATTCACCCAGATAGGAAAAACAGAAAAACACACAGAAGGGAGAGAGACAAAACAGCATGCAAAGTAGAGAGAGAGGGGAAGAAGAGGAGAGACTGAATATCCTTGGGAACGATAATCCAGATCCAAACATCTGGATGAGGCACCAACAGCCAAGAGAGAAAGAAGTCCCAGGATAGCCAATGGTCCAGCAGAAAGAAGCCTGAGTCATATGAGAGGACAAGGAGAAGAAAACTAGTAAGAGAGATTGGGAAGAGAGGGACAAAAAGAGAGAGGGGGAGAAAAGTGAGGGAGAGAAAGACACGCACACTGCTTGGCAGATAGCAGAAGGTTAGATACACGCAGTGGTTAGCAGAAAGTTTACAGTCATTTTTTTCTCATCTGCTGGACAAACATGGATTTAAGATACTCGAGTTAAGATATTCATGTACGACCAGGAACGACCTGCCAGAATGATGATGGTAAAAGGTACAAGGCCGAAGGTATTGATGAATGAGCACTAATTGAAAGTTAAGGTGAAAAGGTGAGTTTTTAGTTTAGACTCAAAGGCCTTAACAAGTTCAGACTGTCTGATGTCAACAGGAGGATTATTTCAGAGAAAAAGGTTATGAAAGAAAAAAGCCCTGCAGCCAGCTGACTTCTTTTTAACTGTGGCCACTGACAGGAGCCCTGTATTCTAGACGCATAGAGCACTGGATGAGATATAAGGTTTAAAGAGATCAGACAGATATGAAGGGGAGAGACCATTTACAATTTTATAAGCCATGAGAAGCACCTTAAAATCGGATCTGATGTGGATGGGAAGCCATTGAAGTGAAGCTAAAATTGGTGTAATGTGGCCAAAATTTTCTTGTAACAAGTTAAGTTCCTAGCTGCAGAATTCTGAACAATTTGAAGACTGGACAGACAAGACATGATTTTAGCTGTGTTGTGTTTGTGGAAGAAGGTGATCTTTTCTTTAATGTGCTGATCATAGGAGAGGGTTGGATCAAACATAACTCTTAAAGCAACACGGAAAAACAGCTCCAGCCATTCTTACACATATGACCAAGTACAAGGCGAACTGAGCTACTGCATCTGATCTGTCTACTCTAAATCTGATTGTCAGTCATGTTATATGAGGATACAGTAACCTGCATTTCTCTGCATTCTCAGCTACATTCTTAGTCACCTCAATGTCCCGCACTGTGTTCCTTCTATCTTTGTGCTTGCCTTCTGTCCCTGTTTGTTTTTTCTGTCTTTCATTTTCCTTTTTTATGGTAACATCCGTTTGAAGAGTCACAAATAAAGCATTATAATCCATCATAAATACATTGTGTGGCCCTTATAAGGATCATAATCATGATACATAAAGGAATACCAGTACAGTAAATAATGTAATACCAAATTAATTATAATTTTCCAATCTTTGTCTGATAATTACAGTGTAACAAAAGTCAGCCTGTTTCTAATGGGCCTTAATCTGCTGTTGTTACATCACAGAGCATTTGAGTAAAAGCACTATTTATTTCTTCTTTGAGAAAACAGGGAATCTGAGACAGCTTGTGAGGATACATGCAGCTGCAACATGTGGGGATCCCAGTTATATCTGAGATGAAAAGACAATCCAGCATGAAGATCACAGTATCCATTTCTTTTGTGTTACTCCAGGCTAATAGAGCTCAGCACTCCTAACACTTGGCAGAGCTTGTAAAAGCACAGCTTGTTGTAAAGTTTTTTTTAGACAGCTTTGGAGATGTTGGAAGGTATTTTATTCCCCTTTATCTTAGGTAGGTGCACAATGTCCTGCTGTTTCCAGTCTCTATGCTAGGCTAAGCTAACCATCTCTCCATAATGCATGTCTATAATTCAAGTCTTCAAGTCTGCTCTACCTCAACCAGCTGTGACAGTCCATGCTAAAGTACCTTACTTCACAAAAATTAGGAATATCAGACCTTTACTTCTATTTACAGAAGTAGTACAAGTAAAAGATATGAAAAGGATATGAAAACGTCTTCCACCACTGACAATGAAATACTTCCTGGTGTATTACTTTGCAGTATGGTCAGTATAATCATAATGCTGTTTATCTCGCAATTGTCAAGATGGGGGATCAACTGATTGTCACTTTGATAGGACAGGTGTTACAAAATCCTGTTATGTCCAATGGATAAATAGCCCTCTGTGTAGTCTTTGGCATCATAAACTCAAGAATGTGAAGCTGGGTTTCCTGGTTTGTCGTCTTTTCCCAATACCTGTATCAACATACCAGCACCAACATAGCACGCTAGCAGTGGGGTTTCAGGGACGCAAAATGTGGCTGATGTGCGCTAATGGAATTGGGCGAAGGGCTAAGTTAATGTAGTCAATGCCCACTGTGACCCCATGGTCCACAATCAAATAACATACACCAGTTCACAACCCCGTAAAGGGAAAGTGTAATAAGACAGGGAAGCACCAGATGTGCTATGGATAACACCATGTCAGCCCTGTGTGGGAAAAAAAGGTGGCCGAGTGATATTAGACTCCCTCCACACAGCACTGCTACTGCATAAAGGTGGGACATTGATTACGAACCATTATGGTCTCCTATGCAGCCTGCTAATCTGAGATGATGGGATTAGAAGCTCAATGTTTGGCATGTGCGTAAAAGCAGTGGATCTAACAACGCATCACCTACCATCTAGCACATTTACAACTGAATTAATCAGGCAGGACTCAAAAAAACACTGTTGCAGATAAAAATGGATGAAAGGCCACAGAGTAGCCAGTGATGCCACTGCACTGTGAATCAGAGGTGAATGGCTTTGTAGAGGTAGAAAAGCTCTATATGAATACATAACATAACATTGCCACAAAGACCGGGGAGACTGCCATGATACCTTGTACAGCTGTCCCTTACCAGAGGATGAATCCTAATACCATTCAGGGCTGATGATTTTTCCTCCAGTGTCACCAGCAGGGGATATTTTTGTCTGGACAACTAATGGATGGATTGATACAAAATTAGATACAAATATTCATGTCAAAACAACCCAAAAGCAGAACTAAGATGCAAAGACCATGCAAAGGTTTAACCAAGAGCAATTCATTATAGGACAAGTCAGTGGTGATACGATGATGAAATCTGGATGTGGTAGAGTGGGCTGGCTGGATTGTGTGTTATGAATCAGAGGCAAACAGGGGAGCAGATTAGGCAGTGACTGGAACCTTCGAGAAGAACACTGGTGACTGGCAAGGAGGCATACGGGCATACCAGACAAAACAGGAAGGCAGGAGACATTGGACCTGAAGCACAGGTAAAATAGGATTAGCCAGGTTTAAAGACAAGGCAAGAGGAAACTGCAGAGACCTGGGAGAGCCGGCTGAAAGAAGCACCACTATGATACACACTGGTCTGGCAAATGAAGGACGTGGGTCTATATACTGCAGGCTACAGGTGTAGTTGATGAGTGGATTGACACCAAGTCGCCATGCCCTGACTGAAACAGACACACCCATATGCACAAACATTGAGAAACAAACAGGACACACTGGGGAAGGGAAGACATTCTCACCAGCCTTAGCTGTAAATTGTATTTACTGCTAATTATCAAAGGACTTTACCAGATGAACATCACATAATCTCATTGTTAGTATGCTAACATGATGAGTTCAATATTAGTTTATGTTGTCATGCAGCATCAGGTACTGATTTTAGTGCTATGGGGAAAGGTGCAGCTCTCTCATTTTTATGAATAAAGCCAGTCCTGCAGCGCAGCAGTGGTGTTCTGCCATCTGATAATCACATATTCATGGTACATCACTTTGTACTGTGAATGCTGTATTTCTGTATTTCTGTTTATCCCACAATCTTGACAATAAAAGATAAAATATTTTTTGCTGTGATAACCTCCCAGTTGTTAAAGTTGTTGTAGAATTGTAAAATCCTGTCTATAAGTAATGAACCGTTGTGCACTGTTTTGGCATCTGATACTGTAAGTCCTCAAATGCAATAATCTGTTACTTCAATTAGACTTTTAGTATCATATCACCAATACCTCAAACAATGTGACCCACTAACAGACCCCCAAGCACTGTTTTAATTCAGGGCTATTTTCAGTCTGAATGCCCTTTAAAATGTGTTCCCATAATGGTAGACTGTTCCTTTAAGGCAGATTATGTAGCAGGCTTGGATGCAGAGACAAAGTTGAAGAGAAGAGAATGAAACTAATTAAAAGTCTCTGAACCTGACTGAATGGAAGAAAAGCATTTAAAAGTACAAGAGAACCTAAAAATATTCTCGAGGCAAAATAATATGAAACAAATCCAGCTGTGACATCAACCAATAACTATCGACTGCCTTCTAACTGCCCTTAGTGTGGTCTATTCACGAACATTTGATCCATGATGAGCAATCACATTATTATTTCCCGGAAAATAGATGAAAGGCTTTGGCTGTTTTAAGCCTTCATCCATCGGCATCGCAGAAATTAAAGTTGTGTCACAGCTGCATTTTCGCACTGAATTTTCTGCACTTGTTTTAGGGGGAAAATGAAAAAAAAGAATCCGGGATTGAATACAAGTAGTTCAATCTTTTTTTTTTTCTTTTTTCTTTTTTTTGCAGTGCAGCTAAGATGTCAGGCACGTAGCCAGTCAGTCAGCCAAACAGTGTTATTAAGTTTTCTGCAATGCTTCAGTTCTTCATAAAACCATAATAAAGGATCTGCTTTATGGATTCTCGTCAGGATGCGAAGCCATATCCATATTACAGTTACAATTCAGCTCATTAATTTTTGGCCATTATAATAGTTGCTGCTGGTGTGTGTGAGTGAATGAGTGTGTGTGTGTGTGTGTGTCTGTGTGGGCATGTATTGCTCTCATCCTGGGGACATAAAGCTGTTTACACAGTCACATTGTGGGACTTGCCTTCCTTATGGGGACAAAATGCAAGTCCCCATAATGTAAATCATTAAATTTTAGGGTGTAGACTTGGGTTAAGGTTAAGGTTAGGTTTAGGTTAAGGTTGGGTAAGGTTAGGGTTAGGGTTAGGCAGGTCCTTGTTATGGTTTTCGTTAGGGTAAGTTTCCAGAAATTAATCTAAGTCAATGTAATGTCCTTGGAAGTGATGCCAACATGAGTGTGTGTGTGTGTGTGTGTGTGTGTGTGTGTGTGTGTGTGTGTGTGTGCGCGCACGCGTATGTGCACGTGTTCGTCAGGCTGACTGTCCCGTTTTCTTTCAGTGTACAGCTTTAGTTCTGTTCATTTATGATACTAGCTTTGTGTTGTTTGCTGTATCAATATGTAATTAGAAGCTAGGAGCCACTGCAGTCTCAACTGCCTGTGTGTGTGTGTGTGTGTGTGTGTGTGTGTGTGTGTGTGTGTGTCTGTGCAGAATGCCATGAAGTTCCTTTATGTGCCATCATTATACTTATGAGGTACAGACAACAGCCCTGCAGCCACCGGAGTGCGCAAACACACACAATCAGATGCACATACACGTGCCCATGCACACACATACACACACGCACACACACGGACGGTTTGCTGTTTAATGGAGCTCTTCTCTTCTTTAATGAGCGTTGTAGTCGTTCTTCTCTCTGCTGTCCCCCTCATTACCTCTCTGTCTTCTCTCTCTCCTTCTTCCTCTGCTCTGTTCGTTGTACCTGTGCCTCCCCCTTTCTTCCTCTCTTCCTTCACTTCTTTATTCCATGTCATCTTCTTTCCTTACGTTCATACTTGCTCTTCATTCATCTGTATGTGTCCTCTACTCTAACAGCTTTCTTGCCCTCCTTTTCTTCCTTTCCTGCCTGGTTCCTTCTCTTTCTGCGTTCCCTGGCCTCCTCTCATTTCATCCATGTCTTCCTTCCTTCTTCTCCTCTCTTCTCTCCTTCCCTTCAGTCTTTCTTCTTGCCCCATTATTCAATAGAACAAATGTCACAGTGTCACTATAACATCTTGTCTTGTCTTGTGATAAGCTGTGGACAACACCTAGCTGAAGGTAGTTTACCTCATATATCTTTGAAAGTACTAATTGACTGGAGCACACTGATTAATGTACAAGCATTTATCACGACAACACATTAACATTTAAATGGCAATACTGTGTTTCATCATCACAACAACACACATACCTAGACCGCTGACAATGTGATTATGATTTGATTGAATAATAAATACAAGTGGTTGATCTCATTGGAAAATTCTGTGGAAAGTGTCAGTGTCTAGAAGTCCACAAAGAAGGAAAAAGCCAGTGGAGCTTTTACTCTTAAGTATGATAGCAGAACACTACAGTTGTGAAATAGAGTTAACATGAATTTTAAAAGTTAAAGAAAATCAATTATGATAACATTGTATTACATCACTTCAAAAAAAAGTCAGACAGGGTAAACATACAGGACGTAAAGAAGCCAACTGTTTAACCAGATCATCTAAATGTCTTTATTTGTCAAAGTCAAAGCAAAAGTGAGCACATCTGAATTTTCACTACTACTCCTTCATCGCAGAGAAATCTGCAAATGCTCATGTTTCTTGCCCCATCTGACTTCTTTCAAGGGATGTCATGTTCCCAGATGTCAGCAATTAACTTGGTGAAAACTATGTTATGATAACTAACCCCCCCCCCACACACACACACACATAATATGTGTGTGTCTGCATATTATGCAGAAAAAACACACTCACAAACACACACACACACACACATTTAATAGCATGAGTGTATATACTGCTGAGGTAGTTCTCTTTGTCTGTTTTATGGTGATTCAACATTTCAGGATGGCACCCCATGATTGTTACTGCATGAGACGCACTATATGTGATGCCCCATACACATGAATGGAAATGATTTAATAATAGACATATAGGGGGGTTCGTGATACTGACAAAATATATTCACTGTAATACCCCTCACCCTTTTCAAATGAATGTGTTTGGGAAAAATTTTTTTTGTGCACATGTGTTTCATGTGATGCTGTCAGAAGCTTTAATGCTGAGCATAGCCAACACTATTTCTGGTGGCTTGGGGCACCTATAGCAGTGCTTTTAGCTGCATGGTAACATCAGCCTGCTAATATGCTCAAAATGACAAGGCTAACAAACTGATGGTTGGCAGATATGTGTACCATGTTTAGTTTGCTGGCATGCTAAAATTGGAAAAATACCACTTAACGGAAAGTCCAGCTGATGGGAATATCAGCAGGTATTTGATCACAAACCAAAGTACTAAACAAACTGACTGAAGTCATCAGGATACAATGTCTAAGAAATACTACAATCATTAAAAAAAGGTCAGATATTTCACTACGGAAATGGCGACTGAAAAGTCAGCAGGAGTTATCCTCTGGGGATCATGAATGTCTCTGCAACCATACAGAAGGTAAACTCGATCAGTGGTGGACCAACCAACAGATATATCTATACCTACAGTGAAGCCAGCTATAGAGATCATGAATTTGCTCTGTATATTAACAGCTTAACTAAATTATTAATGCATTCTGATTGTATGCTCTGCCCTGTGTGTCTTAATTAGAATTACTTAAAGTATACAGAAGTAAACCTAACACATGCTATTTGTTCTTTCAGGTCATGAATTAAACAAAATGGAGCACATGTAATGGTCACTGATGCAAAACAAAATTATGCCCACGTTATCACGTTGTTATGCTGTTGTGTATGCTCTATGTATAGTTAGTTTCTTTTTTCTGTTTGACAGTCAGCTCTGTTTGAGTTTCAAGGAACTTTTAACAAAGCCATGCTTGCATGATCGAATCATCTCCAGGTTCGTGCCTTCATTTATATATCAAGAAATGCTCAGATGAATTATGTGCAGTGTTAGCAAGTGAGAAGAACTCATCTGTGGTTTCTGAGAGGTAAGTGATCGCAGGTCTAGTTTGGGCTATTACACTCACAGCAGTGACTGCACCCTCCTGTAGGCAGGAAAGAAAAGCCTCTCTGAATTGACCCAGAATACAATGAATACAGTGATCTGTACACAGGTTACAGTCATGTTAGTTTTATTTCAGCTACATGTGAAGACAAAGAAAGCAGCTGGAATGCATATGTGCTGTTTAGTTGTTGCAATGGATACCATGGCAATGCTCATATATCTTTCCATCTTTACTTGACACATTTAGCTGCAAGGTGCCAAGAAAAAGCACGTCATGTTGTGTACACTTCTCAGGTACAATTCGGAGCCACTGAGCCATTTTGAGGTTGAACACACTTCTTGTTTTTGTCTTTATTGCCAGCTTTGTCCAAGATAAAACACTCTTCAATAACTAACCTTCTTGTATTAATGTATGCAATTTTAATCAGTACACGCTATTCACTGAACATTTCTCCTCTCCAAGGGCTTTTAACTTGGAACCTGTTATGTTTCTTTTGGACTGTACCTCAAAACATACATGGATTCGAATGTTGTAATGTGCTTGTTAAATGTGATGAAGGGGATAAACTCAAATATAAAACAGAACCATTTAACTTGCAATAGTTTTTAGCATTTTTTTATCATATAAACCAGTATGGATCAGTACCATATAAGTCAGCTTCATCATGTCATAGCAAAATTGGAAAATCAAAATCCTGACCCACTTGCCAAACAAAAGTTTGGTACTGTTTAACACTGTGAAATCCCCTATTTTGTTGACAGTTGGACAGCATGGTTAATGCGAACAGTTTAATGGTGAGTCCATTGAGTAGAAATGATGGAGTTGCAAAATAATCCGATTCTGTAGAACAGGTGAGCAATGAATTACAAATTCTTTGGCTCGTTGCCAGGGGTTGGCAAACTAACTGACGATCACTCTAAGGATGGAGTGGACCCCTGGTGAGTAACGTTAGATGAACGCATTTTCTGAATTAATTAATATTCTGTGAGTTGATGCCAGTTGGCAATCATTGTATTGTATGTGTAGGAAAATAAAACAGCTTTTTTTGGTTGGTCTGACATTGGACTTAAGGTAGCAGTTTTCAGACAGACTTATTGTATAGGCACACTGAACACTGGCACTGAATATAAGCATGTGCTGCAGATATGAGCATAATTTCTATGAATAATGGGCTGTGAGCCCTCTTGGATAGCTAAAATTACAGATATCATTGAGACAGTGGAATTTGACACACTAAAAAACCCCAAGAGTCAAAAGTTTTGGGCCAAAGGCTTTAGTCTGTTTCTAATGGCATTGTTGAAATCTGCGTACTTAGGACCTATGTTTCTGCTGACTAATTGTGATCTTGATCAGGCACAAGAATTCAGCAATACAACTCGCTTCCTCTGTTGCCAGATTCATTGGCATGCCACAGCTGAACAGTTCAGGCATCCAAAAATGATTTCTTTCACATATGGTGAAGATTGGATCAAATACATCAGAGAAGATGCAAGCCGTTTCTTTTTGGCAAAATTCTGAACAACAGCTGAATGATTTGGCTGAAATTGACAATATATGTTGGACTCATCTTGACACAACTTTAGAGTTTTGGGACAAATGAAAGTTGAACATTGTTGAGTGCTTGGACTGATGGTGGAGATTTCTTGTGCTGGCATCAAATTTAGAATGGGACATGTTCTCCACCAGCCAATGGGTTGCGGGGGCCTTCCAGGACATGGCTGGTCTTCTTAACCAGTCAATTAAGTCTCCTCATGTCAGCAGTCAAGATGCCACTGCCCCAGCAGACCACTCCATAAAACAGGGGTGGGAAACTCCAGCCTCCAGGCATGATACAACGCATGAGACCAAAAATAACATAAAATTGTATACTGCATATTCTTGGTCCCTGAATGCAATATGCACGTAGTGGTTGATACACATCAATGTCCAAAAGAAATGAACAGTTATTTTTTTTAGACAAGTAAAAGGCAAGCCAGTGGGCCTACTTTAGTTTGTGGGGATGCACTCGCAGTAATGAAAAAAGCCAATCTTGAGTCTCATTAGAGTTTGAAACATGCTAAGATCACATTCTGATAGAGATCGTGTTATGCAGACAAGTTTTGTGGTGAGTGAGCCAATAGCTAAGAAGCTTAAACCTCAAGGAGAATTCATGAAAGAGCGCCTTGTTGTGGAGCCTGTAGAGCCACTAGCGCCAGCCTAAGTTAAACTGTTCCACAGTGACAGGTTGTCTAGAAAGATGAAGGGAAAATCTGTCATGGAAACTTAGTGATGGCAAGTTGCTGTGTGATTTGGCCTTCATGTGGACATTACCAAGTAACTCTCAGAGCTGCCAAGGTCACCCTGATAAAATTGCTTGACTCCAAGTGAGCACACCCCTCCTTTCCACCACATATGCATAATAAGCATCTCATGTGCTGCCCAAGAGGAAGGGAGCCAGGACTGTACCCTGCCGGACCCATGCTGCAGACAACCATGTCACACTCACAGTCCTGTATCCTCATATACTGTGGTTGTTTGGTGAGGTAGTCCATGATCCGTGCTGTTAGGTGGTGGTCCACACATGCATAATCCAACGTGTCCTGCAGAAGTGTGGTACCAAGGGTACTGGAGAAAAAAAAAGTAAGTCTCACAGTTCTCCCAACCTATTCCAGGTGAGAGAGGATTCTATGTAGAAGGTGGATGACAGCATCATTCACGCCAATGCCCGGTTGGTAGGCAAACTGTAGCAGGTTCAATGATCAACTCACTAGGGGGCCCATGCAGCTGGTCTGCACAGGTCTTGAGGACTCTTAAGCTGATGCCATGCAAACCCACTGCTTTTCTTGCCTACATCCTCCTGTGTTCACTCCTCACATGGTTTGTTGTTGAGGGACAGATTTGGGGCAGAGGGTTATGTGCTGAAGGTTGTGAGTGGAGAGATATGGCATTGGACAGGAACTGCAGTAGTTGTACGGGGTCACTGTGAGCTGAAAGTTGTAGGAAGGGGTGTGTAGGTGGTAATGGGGCAGTATACAGGGACTGCAGACTGTGTGTGTCACAGCAGGGAGGACTGGACAGTGGGAGGGGCAGATGGCTGTTCGAACCTATTGAAGAAAAGGTTTTCTTTCACCCACTGAAGGTCCCCCACAAGCTGGGAGTTAAAGGTCCCTCCATACTCCACTGATGTTTTCTGTTCCATCTAACTCTCAACCCTCCTTCTGTAGCTGTTTTTTCTCTCTCTTATCCTTCTTCTCAGCTCACAGCACATCCTTCAGCTTCACTTTATTTCCTTACCCTCTTTTTTCCTTGAGGAGAACCTTTATGCAAAGAGTAATTTTGAGTTTATTGGTGGAAAAACACCGGCCCTGGTGGGTAAGCATTCTCCACAAAAAAGTTGATACAGTCCATTACACTGTGTGTGAAACTGTCTATGCCCCCAGGAGGTGCACCAGGTTGTGATCAGATCTTCCTGGGGGAGAGGGAGGTGATGAGATATATGCCTCCTTGGTGTTGGCATAAAATAAATCCATTATTTAATTGTATATAGTGTAGCATGTAACATATTCAGTGACTGTGGGCAGAGTGGAGGCATGATTGAAGTCACAAGAAAAAAAAAGGGCCTGTGGGTGTTGTGTCTGCAGCCTGCTTGTAACTGAGTGGATGACCTCACACTCTGTGATGGCATTTCTCGAGGGGGAATTACACACCACTATCACTATAAGATGTGAGAATTCCCTCTGTACGTAGTATGGTCTCATGCTAGCAGGTGGCAGTTCAATGTCCCTACTGCTGAGTCTATCTTTAATAGTCATGTGTCCACAGTTACACTGTCTATCATTGAACAAATGCTGCCAGCCTTTCTCCTTTCTTCTTACCACTCTCCTTTGTCCTGTCTACCCGCTTCAAGAGGAAACCGTCCAATTCATCCTTCATGTCTGGAGTTAGCACAATTAGTCACATCTCTTTAAACAGCTTAAGGCTACACTCCCAGTCTTCCCAATGGTGTCGGGTCAGCACTGCCAGCTGGTCTTATTGTGGAGAGAACTCACTTTGCCCATATTGATCAAAGGGAGGATTGGTTTGTAATGTCTCCTCCCAAGTTGGTGCTCTGCACATCCACAGCTTCCCTGTCTCTTCCATCTCAGCTCACAGGGAACATGAGGTTTCTCCCTGGGAAACACTCAGTGGTGTAAAGGAATAAAGTAAAAATACTTTGTTACAGTACTTAAGTAGTTTTTGGGAGTATTTATACTTTACTTGAGTTTTTACATTTATTGCGACTTTCACTTTTACTTCGCTACATTACGAAGAAAAAATGATACTTTCACTCCGCTACATTTATACTGGACACTGTAAAATGTGAATATAATTGTCTCATCATGTTTGGATTATCCAGACACCTGGCGCTCTCAAAACAAGTTGAGGCATATCTCCCACAAGACCACACCGCCACTACAGGTGCGAAACTCAAGCATGATGGAAGCAGCCTCGTCCACGGGTCATAGTGGAGATACCGTCACACTAGCACCTGCTAGTTGTGCTTCACAAGATGACTGACACCCGTGGCCATGTCTAAAAAAAATGTTCCCTTTTGTTGGGATGAAAGATTCATTATACAGGATGAAGTGCCTCTTGTGTTTGCCAAAAAACACAGAAATAATGGTGTTCCAGAACTCACCATCAAACTTAAAAAAACACATTGCGATAAGTGAACTAACCAATATTGTCAGTTACACAGCTTGCCAATATTTTACTCATTACCTCAACTCAGCAGCTAAGAGTAGCCTTACCAGCTTACCACCGTAGTATATGAGGGCTACCAAGTGCATTACATATCCTTTATTTACAGTTGTATGTTCCCATTTGTAAATTGTTTTGTCCTTTCAACACGTTAAGCGGTAACATTAGAAATATTACTGGATGAAATCATTATATGTTTTATCAACGAAATCGTACAGTACGTCATTCAAAAAATTACTAAAATCGCTAGCTAACACTCAGCTTTGATCTGATGCTCTTCCAGTCCATCTGTAACTTTAGACTTCAGACTTTAGACTGCTTCTTTAGCAAACATACAGACAACACAAAATGTATACAAGAATTGTTTAAACTTTAACAAAAAGTAGCAAAAAATATAGACAGGAAAAATACAATATAATTAAGAATATAAACAGATATTTACATCAAAAAATGTGTGCAGTTTCGGGTTGTGCTGTCCTCACAACAAGTGCCTGTGTGCTGCTAGACAGCCAGCGAACCATTTAAGAAACTCCATTCACAAGACTTTCTTTTCTTGCATTTATGGAGCCTTCTTGTAGTCAGACATGACAATTGGTGACAATTGGTAACTGTAACATACAGAAAAATGCAATTACTATCTATTGTACATGTGGTATGCTAAACACAAACAGATAGCTAATACACGTCGGTAACATTGGTAACCGTGAACGGAAACACAATCGATTTTGCAAACATACTCAAAATAATAATTCATTACATTTATGGCCTCTGTATAAGTGCTTTGTACACATAATACTTACAAAGACTTTTTAACTAACTTATCACTGTTATGAAATTATTAATGTCTTTGATCCAAAAGCATGATAAATAAATGTAAACAATAAGCAGAATGTGCAATATTGCAGTAGTGCAGATAATAAGTAAAATACTGGGGCTTGTGAGGTTGGTGGATTAACTGTTTAAGTTGCTATTGTAAACTGTGATGGCTCATGGCAGGAATGATTTCCTGAAGCAGTCCTTGTGACAGCGGAGCTGAAGCAGTCTTTTGGAGAAGGAGCTCCACTGTCTTTCCATGAGGTGGTGAAGAGGATGTCCAGGGTTATCAATGATGGATAACAGTCTGTCCAGTGTCCTCCTCTCCACCACCTCCTCAAAAGTGTCCAGTTTGCAGCCAATAACAGAGCTGGCCTTCCTGATCAGTTTGTTCAGTCTGTTGGTGTCACCGGCTCCGATGCTGCTCCCCCAGCACACTGCAGCAAAATAGACTGCACTGGCAACAACAGACTGGTAGATCTCCAACATCTTGCTGCACACGTTGAATGATCAAAGCCTCCTCAGGAAATAGAGTCTGTTCATCCCCTTCTTGTAAACAACATTGATGTTAGTTTTCCAGCTCAGTCTGTTGTCGAGGTATTTGTAATCCTCAACCACTGCAACATTCTCCCCCAGAATGCACAGTGGTTGTGTGGTTGTCGTGACGTTATATTCTGCTGTCATGGTGTGACTGTTAGTCTCAATGTAGCCTATTTAATAAAGCTGTGAAACTAGTTTTAAAGATAACTGAAATAACCTTAATGTTAGAAAACATCCCCCAGTCTGCCTGCCACTGTTATAACTGTTGTATCAAGTCTTGAGTATTATTTAAGTCACAGTCAAAAATTCTTATGCCAAACTAATTTTTTTTTTTTTTTTTTATGTGCAGAAAGCATCTTAATCATGTAAAAATCTATGAAGAGTTGACATCACTAAAAGAAAACGGGTTCCCTAAAGTAAGACTCCCACCCTCAAACAGACCACATTGGTGAATGCCAGATCCATGTCTCAAAGCTCATTCGACAAAGCTGTTGTTAAGTATGTTGTCACAGGGCTCCAGCCAATTGCTGTTGTTGAACAACAAGCCTTTAGAGGATTTTTCAGCAAGCTTCAGCCTACTGCAAAAATCATCTCAAGGTCCACCCTGCGAATTAAAGATATTGCCAAGAAAATGAAAATAGAGGTTACTGAGGCCATGAGGAATGTGGACCATATTGCTACCGCCACATGTTTTGGCATGCGCACTCAATGACATCCATTCAGAATATGAGCTCAGGAACAAAGTTGTGAGAGCAACCACCGCAATGGTTCCAACTTCCTAACACTTTCAATAATTTTGGTGAGGACAAAAACAACAATGAAGTCTGTGGTAGTGCAGAACCAGGGGAGGAAGATTTGGAAGAGGATGTGGAGGAAGTGGAGGAAGAAGTGGAGTTTGGTGAAGTGTCACTGATCCTAAATGAGGATGATGGCGCGGAATTTGAGCTCCCAAAGCACCAACGCTGTGCTTGTCCTGCTCAACTTGGTCTCCACAGTCAATGCTGCAAAAGTAACTACTAACGATGCATACAAAAAGGTGTATCGCTCAACATTCAGCAAGTGTCATGCACTATGGAATAAATGCGGCAGATCCACTCCAGCAGCGGAAGCCGTGGAAGACGCCTGTCTGTGGAAGGCTGCTCAAGATAATGAAAGACAAGGGAGAGGGAGCCATGAGAGCTGTCTGCACAGACCTGAAGGTTCCAATGTAAATTTTAATTATGTGTATTATTATGTGCAGTGTTTCTTTTATTTAATTTCAATGTATCGTAATACCTATGTCGTGTATGGAATGTCCCTGATTCATATCGTATTACAGTAACACAATATTTACTAAACTTAATATTTACAATATTTATTATTTGCATTCAAGAACCGCTTGACCCCCTATCAAACCATTACATATCCTGTTCACATTTCACTAACACACTGCCATCTAGTTGTAAAAAATATTTGATGGCCCAAATAAACTAAACCATTATATGAAGTGATAGACAATCCCAATGGCTCTTTCATGTTTTTTCCTAACATGTTCAGTCCAGCTGAACCCGCATTCCTCACAGATTATGCCACCACTATGAGCCCAGTTACCCAGACAATCAACGTCTTGCAAGCAGAAACACATGCCCAGATGGAATGGCTGCTTCCGACTATTAGCCTGTTGACTACCAAATTAGACCGAGCCAAGTTGCCACTTAAGTACTGCAAGCCATTGGTTGAAGCATTACAAGTTGGCATAAAGAACCGCTTTAGCCACATGACAACAGACCCTGAGTTGGTTGCTGATGAGATTCTCCTCCCAAAATTCAGAGCTACGTGGACAAAAGATGATGCTACAATCTGAATGGGTAAGACAACATGGAGATAATACATTTTGAGACTTGGTAATAGTTAAAGTCATGTTATTAAACTCAATTTTTTATGCATTCAGTTTTGCATGATACAAAATCTTTACATTGAAAATGAAAGTAAAGGAAATGTACATTAACCTCCTGTTAGGGTTATGGTATTTTAGCTGTACTAATGCTACTTTCAACCTCCCTATATTTCAGGGATGGACTGCATCAAAGAGCACATGGAGGATCCTTCCTTGCTGTCAGGAGATGCCACCAGATCCAGTTCATCTGATGAGGAGGATTTTTTCTCTATCCTGAAGTCATCTCATGCACAAGACGGCTCAAAGCAACTGGATGGATACCTAGCCTGTTCAGCAGATCAGATGGACCTACTTAAATCATTCCCTGCTGTCTGCAAGTTGTCTGTGTAGCTGAACACACCTCTATCTGCCTCTGCAGCCTGTGAATGACAATTTAGCATTGCAGGACTTGTCTTCAGCCCACGAAGAGCAAGCCTGAACCCTTACAATTTTGAAAACCAACTTCTGCTGAAGATGAACAGCAAATTTGTGGACTTTTGGAATTAAGGAAAGGAGGGAGAGAGGGAGCAAGAGGTGAAAGGAGTTGAGGGAGGGAATTGAGGGAGAATTAAGCTTAATAAAGCCTTAATAAAGCCTAGCTGTTTTGTGTGCCTGTACTTTTACTTTTGATACTTAAGTACATTTCATATGGGCTAATTTAAGACTTTTACTCAAGTGATTATTTTATGGGTGACTTTCACTTTTACCTAAGTAGATTTCAAGGAAAGTATCTTTACATTTACTCAAGTATGGCTTTCAACTACTTTTTACAGCACTGGAAACACTGCCATGTCACAGAGCACTATCAGCTGATCCCTGGTGTAGAAAGACCAGGGCAGACTAGTTTAAAGTCCATAGTGCATAGGCAAGTTAAAAAAAAGAAAAAGAAAAAGAAAATAACTGCACATGGGAAATACGTTAAAAAAAAAAAAAAAAAAAAGTTAAGGCAACTAACTAACAAACGAACAGAATCTAAAAAAAGCTATTCTCTAACATTTTCTGAGTATATTCATGCTCCCAAAAGGATAATCCTCCTTTGAATTTAATAGTGTCATTACCAAGCCAAAGGCACCACTATAAGACATTCTTCAGCAGTCCCCAGAGATTGTTTAATGTGCCGTGCCTTAAAGGTTAAAACCCTCTCCAGATGCCACTACTGCTTAGTTCTTCTCTTACAGCTCTAAAAGACCATTTGGCCAGCTTTGACCAAATATCAAAACAAATACTGGCATTTATATTTAAGCGATGAACACTCTCCTGGAAGTGGCAGAGGTCAAGGCTGATTAAGTATGCAATAGTTACAAATATTATGCATTTTTTGATGTCATTTTATTTATTTATTTATTTATTGCGAAATTGTGAAGTGTGTTTTCTATGAAAGGGGACTTTTTATTTGTTTGAGATACACAGGACTCCCTGACCCCTGACCAATTACACCCCTGTCAATCATCCAGGTCATTATCCAAGGAGGGTTGAATCAAGGGCAACTGGACTTGGCTGTAGAAACTTGAAAATGTTTCACCTCCCATCGAAAGGGCTTCTTCTGTCTAACTGACTGGTGGAGTCAGTATGAGGTCAGCATAAGTATTTAACCTCTGTGGGGTTGTTATCAAGGTCATTGATACTACTTGGGTCGTTAACGCTCCTGGCTATGCCAAATGTGAATAGTTGTCGCATCTTCTGGGAAAAGATGAAAAAACAGCATAGGAGGAAAGGGATAAATGGTGTCGTAGCAATCCTCCTCTGTTAATTAGCCTCTTTCACTCCTCTTTCAAGGCATCTTTCCACCCTATCCTAAATATGTACATTGCTGTCCTCAAATGAGTGTCACGTATCTTTCAGAATAGTTTCTCTCTTAGATTGTTGTTGGATGTGGTGTTGTTTCTTTTTCTCAGATACAGAGTGACAATGTTGCATTTATGCTTCTTTCTCACCACCTGCAGTGTTAGAGTTCTTCCTTCTTGTGGTTGTTTTCGTAAAGGTCAAGTTAGGGCATCCACAAGCTTTAATTGTATATTTCAGATATTTGTCGTCTTTGTCTTGGGCCTGGATACTCATATTGTTGCAGCATTCTTATAACTACTAGCTTATCTTCCAGTGGCTGGTGAGAGTCAAAGAGTAAAGTATTGGTTGATGTGTGTCAGTTTCTGTATAATCTAATGTGAAGACTCCTGTCGTCTTTAAATCCGGGTCAGGTTTCAATCTTTGAACCTTGGTCACCTTGGTTTGTGGAGTTTTGAATGTGGTGAGGCATATTGTCAACCAAGGGGGCTAAGATGGTGAATATATGATTGGCAATGTTGCAAGTAATTGAGTTGACACTGCTGATAACAGGCCTGAGAGGGGCTCCGTTTTTGTGAATCTTGGGGAGCCCATACATACATTGGATGGCTTCTCCAGGATACAGGCAATGATATTGTTCACAAATGATGGCATTCTCCTTCTGCACTCCTTCTGTACTCTCAACTCCTGCCAGGCCCAGCTCTGAACACCCAGGACTTTTGTAATGTAATTTCTCATATATTCTTCTAATCACAAAATGGGATTAGAAGGAAAATAATCCAATTTTACTGCTAGAACAGGACCAAAATGGAACCGAAGCACTACAGGTGTGTCTGAAACACACAACCTTTCAACCTCTCTTGTACTCCATTATTCTTCTCCTCCCAGACAATGCCACCATTCATGACCAAATGCGCAAGTTAAATGTATGGGAAATCATGTATGGATAACTGCTATGGATGAATACTTCATGTTTAGTGTCATTGTATTACTCTGAGCATCAAAACTCTAGAGTTTTACTCATTGTGATTATCTGGTAATGAGGTACCGTTATTTAAGGAAATTGTCTCATGAACTCCAATTGCTGAATCTTCACATTAGCGCTCTAGATGCTACAGCACCTCCTAGCCTACTCCTGGAGCTACTGAAACAGATTTGCCCAAACAGAACAAAATTTTTCCTACACCACTCTCAAGACAATTTTACATTTGCTGACTCACTACTGCTAAGGCTCCAACAGTGATCTAGTGGAAGATAAATACATATAAATGCTATTTTGAAATAGCCTTTGAGCAGCCCTGGGATGTTTGCATGGGTCAGTGTGCTGTCTCACATTTTTTTTCTCTTGGGGCATCAACCCACAACCACCAGGAAGTGGAGAAAAACAAATCTTCCGTGCAGTACAAGTAATGACTGCTGCTCGGCAAGAGCCCGACAGATAACAAAGATGAGATGGGGACCCATCAGTATTTAACAGTATATTGAACTATAATTCATTAATTATAATCTATTGAATGAAAGTTCTTGTGTGCTGCTGGCATTTTCCTGATTCATGGTTTTATACATATACAGTGTTCAGCATAAATGAGTACACCCCCTTTGAAAAGTAAGATTTTAATCAATATCTCATTGAACACGAGAACAATTTCCAACATTTTGACAAGACTGAGTTTTATAGAACACTTGTTCAAACTCATAACATGAAAGAAGGTTAATAATATAACTTAGATCACAAAATCTTCAGTTTTACTCAAATTAGTTGATGCAAAAATGAATACACCCCACAACAAAAACTACTACATCTAGTATTTTGTATGACCTCCATGATTTTTAAGGACAGCACCAAGTCGTCTAGGCATGGAATGAACAAGTTGGTGACATATTGCAACATCTATCTTTTTCCATTCTTCAAGAACGACCTCTTTTAGAGCCTTAATGCTGGATGGAGAGTGATGCTCAACTTGTCTCCATGTCACCATGGCCACTGAATCACTTTCAACCTGTTCTTCTTCAGAAATGCAACTGTGGCCTTAGATGTGTCTTTTGGATCATTGTCATGTTGGAAAAGTGCGCGATGAACAAGTGCACAGAGTGATGGTAGCATCTCTTTCAAAAACATTTATCTTGGTCTCATCACTCCAGAGTATAAAGTCCTAGTAGAAAAGAAAATCGACATGCAAGTTCACTGCAGTTAGCTAAAGAAGTAGAATGCCAAACGGGGGAGACTGTTTCCCTTGACACAGTATGGCGAACACTGCAGAGGAATGGCATTTATGGGTGTTGTCCACGAAGGAAGCCTCTCCTAAAGCCCATGCACAAAAAAGCCCGCCTAGAATTTGCCAGGACTCATGCTGAAAAAGATGAAGACTACTGGGACTCTCTATATATATACAAGATAAATGTTTTTGGAACTGATGGCTTCAAAACTGTATGCTGTCGCAAAGGTGAGGAGTACAAAGAAAAATGCATGGTGCCTACAGTGAAACATGGTGGTGGCAGTGTCCTTATGTGGGGCTGCATGAGTGCTGCTTGTGTCAGGGGGCTGCATTTCATTGATGGTATCATGAATTCACAGATGTACTGCTCTATATTGAAAGAGAAGATGCTACAATCACTCCATGCACTTGGTCATCGTGCACTTTTCCAACATGACAATGATCCAAAACACACATCTATTCAATTCAATTCAATTCAGTTTTATTTGTATAGCGCCAAATCACAACAAAAGTTGTCTCAGGACACTTTCCATATAGAGCTGGTACAGGCCGAGCTCTTTTATCTACAGAGACCCAACAATTCCCTCATGAGCAAGCACTTGGCAACAGCGGTGAGGAAAAACTTCCTTTTAACAGGCAGAAACCTCAGGCAGAACCAGGCTCTGGGTGGGCGGTCATCTGCCTCGACCGGTTGGGTGAGAGAGGGAGAGCAAGAGAGAGAGAGTGAGACAGACAGAGAGAGACAGACAGACATGCAGTCAGAGAGAGACAGACAGAGACAGACAGACAGACAGACATGCAGTCACAGTAACAGTGACAGTGGATGTAATAACAGTAGTAGCAGTTGCAGTGGATATCAGACAGGGCCATGGCAGGAGACGTAGCTGTAATCCACAATCCAGATTCAGCCACTGTCCATGGGAACCTGCGAGACAACAAAGCACAGAGACTCCGGGGAAGGAGCTAAATTAGTAACACGCCATGGTAGGTCATGAAAGCGTGCAGATGGAGAGGGAGAGAGGGACAGAGGAGCTCGGTGTGTCTTTGGAGGTCCCCCGACAGTCTAATGCTATAGCAGCATAACTAGGGGCTGGTCCAGGACAAGCCTGAGCCAACCCTAACTATAGGCTTTATTAAAAAGGAAAGTTTTAAGCCTACTCTTAAATGTAGAGACAGTGTCTGCCTCCCGGACAAAGACTGGAAGATGGTTCCACAGGAGAGGAGCTTGATAGCTAAATGCTCTGGCTCCTGTTCTGCTTTTGGAGACTTAAGGAACCATAAGTAAGCCTGCATTCTGGGAACGCAGTGTTCAAGTGGGGTAATAAGGTACTATGAGCTCTTTAAGATAAGAAGGTGCCTGGCCATTTATGGCTTTGTAAGTAAGGAGGAGAATTTTAAATACTATTCTAAACTTTACAGGGAGCCAGTGCAGAGTGGCTAATATTGGAGAAATATGATCTCTCTTCTAAGGCCACTGTTGCATTTCTGAAGAAGAACAGGATGAAAGTGATTCAGTGGCCATGGTGTCTCCTGATCTGAACCCAATCAACAACACCTATGGGGAATTCTGAGGAGACAAGTTGAGCATCACTCTCCATCCAGCATCCAGGCTCTAAAAGAGGTCGTTCTTGAAGAATGGAAAAAGATAGATGTTGCAATATGTCACCAACTTGTTCATTCCATGCCTAGACGACTTGGTGCTGTCCTTAAAAATCATGGAGGTCATACAAAATACTAGATGTAGTAGTTTTTGTTGTGGGGTGTATTCATTTTTGCATCAACTAATTTGAGTAAAACTGAAGATTTTGTGATCTAAGTTATATTATTAACCTTCTTTCATGTTATGAGTTTGAACAAGTGTTCTATAAAACTCAGTCTTGTCAAAATGTTGGAAATTGTTCTTGTGTTCAATGAGATATTGATTCAAATCTTACTTTTCAAAGGGGTGTACTCATTTATGCTGAGCACTGTTTATATCGTTTCAACCATTTATCTGCAGCTATTGTTGAGCCTGTTGCAGGTTTGCAGGCATGTTATTATTGTTAACCCCTAACTGCTGGAATTATTGCCATGCACATTTAATTTTGAAGTTCTGAGCTTGGCTTTATTCAGTTTCGTTTATGAGTGCAGCTTTGGATCTATAGCTAAATTTGTTGGATGCTAAAACATTTCCAAGAATCACATGTGCACACAAGACAAAAACACTGAGGTCAGTCAAAAATCACACATGGTTTTCAGCACGTGACTTCCTTTATGTGTTGACTCATGAAGACTTTAATCTACCATATTATTCAAAGGTACATGACATTCATGCTTTTCCTCACACCTGAAAATATTTTTTCCTTCTGCATTGTGCAGGTGAAGTGTATGCTTACCTGACCACAGCAATATACAAGATTAATACATTCTGTTGAGATGGAATATATTTGCTGTGCAGCAGGTAGCCATCCAGGAAATGTTCTTAAGCTTTCTGCATTGCCTCAGTTTATCGTAAAACAAGAATAAATGATTGACTTTATAGATTATACTCCAGATGCAGACCTCATATTCATATTATATTTGCAGTTCAGTTCTTTGGTTGGCTGGTTGGTTGAATGATTGGCTAGTTGGCTGGTTGGCTGTAATAAGCTGCAGATCAGCAGTATTGAGTTAGTCGAATCTGGTAGAATCTATTAGTTCTGGAGAATTTCAAGTGAATGTGCAAATAGAGCCGACACTATCAGCTGGCTGCACACCTGGAGAGAGAGAAAGTGAGGGGGAGAGAGAGAAAGAGGAGAAAGGAGGAGAGAGAGCGGTGAGATGATGCCTAATGTGGTGTGTAATGCTGTTTTTCTGTCTGTGATTGGCTCCATTTAACCCTGAGTAACCCCCCTCCCCACACTCTCAACCACCACCACCACCACTTCCACATACACTCAAACACACACTCACACACACTCACACACACACACACACACACACACACACACACACACCACCCCATCCCCTCTCCACCTCTTCGCCAGCCAGCTGGATGACTGGCTGAGCTGCTGCCAAGCTATAGGCTGTACAGATCGTATATGAGGAAGTGTACTTTTGCTGCTATCTCCACCTGCTTTTGGAAGGAAATTCGTCTTTATCTGTCCTGACCCAATCACTGTTACCTGGCCGTGCTGTCTCAGCCACATCTACTGTGAATCAGCACAAACCAGAACCCATCACTGGTCACATGGAGAGAGATTTGGATAAGGGGAAACGAATGGAGAAAGTGGAGCAAGAGAGGAGGAAGGACCAGAAGAGAGAGATAGAACTTAAGAAATGATTACAAATGAAGATAATGTGCAGGAAGTGGCATATATTCTGATACACTACACATCTCCAAACACCTACATCTAATATTCTAAATATGTAATGAACATCAAAAACAGACAGTGAGATGCTGGAGAGAGACTGTTGTGGTGCGGCTGCAGTTCTATTCACTAGTGCCATGAGTAAAAAATAATAGTCTGATAAAGTGGATTTCTTCCTAAATGTAGAGTAGCCTACAGTGTCAGCTGTCGTATTCATAGAGGATTAATATTCTGGGGAATGTGGGTGATTAAACATTAGTCATGCTGAACTGATCATTCATCACTAAATTTTAACCGGTCCCAAAAAGAAAGGGATTCCTTTTTACTATCTATCGAGGATGTGTGCAGAGCCAGAGGGCAGAAACAAATTGGTACCCTGTCAGATACAGTTCTACTTGCTGGAAAAACAATGAAGTGGCATGTTTAGAAGTACATTTCTGGGACACTAATGCCCAGCTTTCCATAGCCTTTTTTATGGTATATCATTCATTAATTGACAAGTGATGGCCCAGTATGGGGTAGGGAGATCCCTGATGGTGAAAGGCTTGTGCACAATCATGCATAAGAGAACATCCGCAGCCACATGCACTCACACATATCCAACATTTACATTTGTCATTAAAATGTGATCGGTATCTCAATACGGTATTTGGATAAGAAAAAGCATGTTAATGCCAGCTGTAAACATACACAGAATGTATTAGGATCGGAATGCGAATAGAGCCAGCCACTTTTGGAGGTGGCCAGACTTATGTTGTGATCAGATCTCAAACAGGTGTAAGATCAATCTGTATAGCATGACCACATTCTTAACAAAAACATCCTTTGACGCAACCCCACCTCTTCCTGCTAGCTTAATTAAGCCTGGCAGTAGTAGCAGTAGTGCAGCATATTTTATCTTGCCACTTTACAACATTAGAGAATTAACTGGTTAACAGAGAGAATAACCAGCAGGTTGATTTATAATGGGAATATTCATTAGTGGATGTCTTATGTTAAATGCAATTTGACAACATAGTGTATGACCCAGCAGTGTCTTATTCCCAGGGTGTCAAATACCAAAGCTTTGTCATATCTCTTGGTGTCTTAGACAGACACAAAGGTATCATTTAGTGTCTGTATGAAACACACCAGCCTTTTAGCGAACTCCAATGAAACCCCTTCCACAGCAATAGATGCTCAGAGCAAGGTGACGTAGTATAAAGAGCAAGGAAATCCACAGATGGAAGGTTGGGTGTATGGATGGGTCAAACAATACACACAAGGATTCAGATGCGGTGACAAACCAACAGTGTAAATTTTTTTACTCTTTTGGGTGCCATGTGGGACCAAAGTATGGAACTTAAGTCACATGTTAACAGGTGGTTGTGTACACAGGTCACACGACATCTGAGCAAGTTATTCTTTGAACAAGGCTAATAGTTATGTTCAAAAGCACCAGAAAAGTAAGAGAACCATTTTAGAATATTGTATTACAGATATGTGTGTTTTCCCAAGATGAACCTGCATAAATATGTGGGCTTAAATTATTATGACAAAATTTTCACAAAATTTCCATTAAGTGTTTTTGGAAATCACGCAAGCTGGCCGCCATTACTTTTATCATCATTATTGCAAATAGATATTGATAAAATGCAACAAAAACAATAAACTACAATTACTGATAATATGGAAGTGGTTTATGAAGAGTTCTTAATCTGCATAATAAATTAAAAAGTCAAGATAATAAAGAAAGAAAAAGATCTAAAGTTGAAGGTGTTTCAATCAGGAAAGTCAACCAGTGTTCAGGTAAAGATGGAAACTTCCCATTTTTTGTCCTTCATGAAACATGATTGAACACCACTGTTCTCACACTGCCATATTTAAAACTTGTCACAAGGTATAACAGTATAAAGCTAACCACAGGCTATTATCTAACTTAATAGCTATCTCAAAATTGTAGCTTGTAAAATCCCACTATTTTCAGCTGTGAATGTAGTGAGTCATGAATTTCGGTGAACACACTCTGTAAAATGAATATATGATGTTTTTGGAGGGAACCCATGAGAGAGACAGAGGGATGTGTTAAGGGAGAGTGTAATATACATTGTGGTATATTCTCTTTGACAGCAACACGCTGCAGTTTATTTGCACATTGCAAGATGACTATTTTAAGAGCTAATATATTTTTCTTTGTCTTCTCCCCTTTCTGTCTCTATTTCTCACACTGTCACTCTGTATTCTCCCCTTAATTCCCAGCCTCTCCCCCTTCTATCTCACTCTTTCTCCCCATCCCTCGCTCTTCCGAGTAAAGCCCTATAACCAGCAGTGATTTGATTACTCCGCGCAGCTACGGTCTTTCTTTGTTATCAGCCCTCATAAATGTTTAAGGAGCATTAAGGAGACGCAAACAGAGCAGACAGACAGAGGGGATATCTTAATGCTTAAATGACCATTACCCTTCTCCATTTACAGATTAAAAGCTTTACTTTGTTTCCTCCTCCTACTACTCATCCTCCCCTTGCTCACCATCATCCCTCTCTCTGCATTTGTCCATTGGGGCTTTGGAGAATCATTTTCGTTTAGGTAGATGATGGCAATGAAGAAAGGATGAGACAGAGGAGGAGTAGAAGAAGGACAAAGGGGTGAAACAACACTGTATAATAATGGAAGAACAAAAACAAAAATTGTTACACATAAATGTCTGATTAAGTCATTTTATTGAAGGTCAGATCTGGACACATTTAGAATTG
>JBBMOE010000010.1:11341962-11578826 GCA_037975065.1 Chaetodon trifasciatus
TTACTGAGGGTTGGATCCTGCTGTATCAGGCCATTTGTGTGGGCTGCAATCTGTCCTGTACTTAAAAATACTGCCTGAAGGAAAATCAATCTGCCTGTAAAGTCGATTCAAATTATAGCGATCCCTGCTTGTAGTACGTGTGCATCATTATGTATGTGCATGCCTATTACTGTGGCCATATGTTGGAGCAAATGCCCTCCCCTGTGAGTGTGACTATCACTCTGTTATTTGCAGACTTGATTAATGCAGACTTTTGCAGATGCAAAGGATTGTTTAGTGCTGGTCATTCATCTGTATGCACCACATGTCCTAAAATGTTCAAAGCAACAGTTAGTGTGGCTGTCAATGACCCATTATACCGCCAGCGTTATATGTCATTGTTCGTCACTGAAATCTTTGTATACCCAAATTTCTCAGCAAGAAAAACAGCTTTGCTGTGTAACACTCTGATGTAACACACTTTGATGTTAGAGAGTTCAGAGCCACCTTTCTCTTCAGCTCACATGAAAGTAAGTAAAGCTGTATGAACCTATTCATATAGTAACAGGTGAATGTCCCTAGCATGAGATATATAAAGTCTTATCTTATCTTTTCTTATCTTACCAGTACTTTGTTTGACATGGAATAATCACTTTTAGTGAAAAAAAAAACATAAATAGAAAATGAACAAGAGTTTACAAATAAAATTAAGAAATTACAAATTAAAAAAAAAAGTTCTTGTCACTTTGCATATGCCGATCATACTTTTTTGATAGCTGTTTTAGTAGCCAAGGTGTTTTGTTGCATGCTGAGAAGCAGTTTTTTTTTTTGTTTTTGTCTCAAAAAAGAATTCCTTAAGTCTTATTTCTTAAAACCTGTATTAATTCATTTTTGGCAACACAATAACAAGCTGTAAACTCAAACATGAGATATTATCATGGTGAGTGAGTTAGCAAACATTAGTCTAAGCAAACATCCTGCAGCCGCGCAGTGACTGACATTCATTTGGAATTGTGTTTCTGATTGCATTAGTGCAATATTCACTTTCCTTTAAGCTCTGCTTTGTTCTGCACCAACTCTTGAGAAAAATATCTGGCCCTTTAGCTGCTAGATGCTCCACTGTGTTCACCAGCTAGCCTCTAGCTGTGCCTGCCTGTCGTTTGGTGCTGAGGAGTGTTCAATGGGGTTTTCACTGGAAACAGCTGCCTGCAGCTGCTGAAAACATGACTAATAAGAGTGGTGAGACTGAACTAGAAGAAGCTGTGACCAGAAAGATGTGAAAATGCCATTTCACTGGCCAAGCTCAAGTTTAGCAGTTTTATAGCAGGTGGCAGCCTTGACTAAACCTGCACAATTGGAATGGTGTATCTCCCATCACAGTTCAACCAGTCTGTTACCTGTTTGTTACAGCTATTGTTTTGGAATGTTTGGATTGTTTGAAGCTGTTTTTGTTTGATGTACAGGATGGACCCAGAATAGAATGGGTCCATGTGTCTTTAGATATAGGTATAGAACTAAAACTAAGCCGAAATGAAATTAAAGTAAATGAAAATTTGGATTTTTCTTGCAAAATCAAAATGCAGCCAATAAATGTCTGCACAGTTACAGTTTTTGTTATGTTGGCTTTGTGCTCCAGCACTTTGGACCTGAAATGAAACTGCTACTGCCTTTACACCTTACATTAAAATTCACTTTGGGTGCTCTCATTGCAATCAGATAGTGCTTCACCACATGAAAGTATAGGTGTAAATGGACCCAAGGCCGATTGTGATCTGATTCGCCAAGGCACCTCCAGTGGTGGTCAGCAACACATTGCAACCACATTGAACGTAAGTAGAAATGTAATTGTGTTTTCAATCCACATACGTTCTATATGCTGCACCTGTTGCAAGGTACCAGATGGTCACTTTTCTCCAGCTGTATGGCCAAACACAAGTGTGTGTCTCTTCTGGATAACAAATCAAAATTTGATGGCACATATGTGGGTTTGACACCCTGTCTCCATCTGTAAATTTCCCCATCACTGTCCCGCCCCACCAGTCTGACTGTGCTGCTGCATCCAGGTCATCCTCTGAGCAGTGGTGGCTCTGAATTAAAAGTGGAAGATGGCTTCCTCCCCTGGTTTGAAAAGCCATCAAAAGTCCATACAATAGTGCAGCCTCATGGATGGCTGCCATGTTTTTGTTTGGTTTAGTTTTAGTTTTAGTTGTTGTTGTTGTTGTTTTAATGGACCCATGCAAATGAGGAGAGGGTGTAAGACGGAAAAGAAGAACAAGGACGATTAGGTGGACAGAGTGATCGGACACATATTAATACCAGGTGTAAATGCAGTCAGGTTCAGTCATATCTAGATACAATCTGGATATGAGGAGCATTTGAATGCAAGAAACTATGAAGTTAGTGTGCTGAGTCATCTGTAGTCTAAAGACGTTAATCACATTGGATGAACAGCGCAGGAATTGTAAACCTATTTATACATAATCCTTCATAAATGAAGGAACATAAATGCACCAAGATAAACTTCATAATATAAATGTCATCATATTACCTTTTGTAGAATCCAATGAATGAAGTTTATGATCCACATTATGATGTTTATGATGACATTAGCATGTGCCTCTCCTCTACCACACTGGAAATGGAGATATCATAACTTGCATCAGTCTTGATTTCAGTACACAGAAGTACTGCATATGGAGAAAAGTTGTGTAAAAATGTGACCATCTGATGTAGGTGTGAAGAACCTCAAATGAAGCTAAAAGTGAACTCGTAGTTACAGTCACTTTCAAATCGTTCGATCGATGCTCCAGTGCTGGAGTACAGAGCCGAAACAACAAGAAAAGATATGTAAATCTGCACTGTACAATCTAGAGGAAGTCATTAGAGAACAGACACACTGGAAGTCAAGATAAGGAAATGTCAGCTTGTACATTTATTTTATTATTCACAGGTGAACACAGCAGAGGCATGGAGTGTTTCATATCCCCTCGGGGGCACATTCAGCAGGGCGAAATGTCAACGATTGAATCAGAAATAGAAATACTTCATGCGGGGCTGCATATATGCCCCCCGGAGATACATCATGTTTCACCAACACAGTTTAAAACCAATCAACCACTGATCTCTATCAACTGGAGTCAATGTTTACTTCTTTTTTGTTTTGTTTTTTTTTTATTTGTGTGTAGGACAGCCCAGTTGGAGTTAAATGTTTCACCTACAGTCCAACAGGCAGAAAGCACAGGACCAAAGGAGCGTTAAGATGGATCACACACTAAAATGAGAGAGTGGGGAAAGCCCTGTGGTGATATGCCTCCTTCACTCTAGTACTGTACACTGACATGCTTTAGACAGGAAGCAGAGGGGAAGGTGGGGGTGATGGGAGCGTTTTCAGCCTCGGTCAACGCTCTTTAAATGGAGTACATTTATCTCCACCTGCTTGTCTCCCGAGCCCGGGCTTTAGTTTGGAATTACCCAAAGGAAAGGTTTACATTTGACAGAATGAAAGAGAAAGAGGAATCCGTCCGTTTCCACACAGAGGGATGAAAGAGCAGAGCAGAGTTCCCTTCAAGTGACAGCTCAATCCGTGCGGCTGTCTTCCCTTTAGAGAGACAACTTTTCATCGAGTCAGACTGTGCAGCCGCTCGCTCATGAAAGCCAGTCTCATTTCCGAGTCCATGACTCTGTGTGTGTGTGTGTGTGTGTGTGTGTATGTGTGTGCTTGCGTGTGCGAGTGTCATCGCCTCAATCTCCATGGCGATGATGTCCCATTCAGCCAAGCACCTGCCGGGATAAGAGGTGGGGGAGGAGGGGGGGTTCAGTCAGTCAGTCAAGCAGGGAAAAAAAGCATTAAAATGGCTGCCGTGCCCTCGCCAGGTGTTGGTGTATTGAAAAGAATCAGACTTCCGAAGATCATTCAGCTCCATTTACCTTTTGGGATCACCTGGGGTGCAGCAACCAAGGTGAGACCGAGGTAACCATGGCAACGCATGCCAACTACGTCTGTGTCGGCTCAAAAAAACATTCAGCTAAAGACCAAAACACTTCGCAAAAACACATCTCAAATATTATTTCATGTGCAATGTGGTACAGTGGTTCTCAGAGTCCAGGAAGTCCCAGGAGTCCATGAGGGGATACCTGCAGGGTCATAGAGGAAGCTCCAGGAAGTCCCAAACAATTCATTCACTAGATATTTAATTGTACAGAAAATTTCTCAGTCAGAGTGTACAAGGACAAGACAATTATACAACTGAATACTAAATCAACAGCATAAATATTGTCTCATGGGTCTGGGAATTCAGTGAAATTATACAAAGCAATGCTAATGAACTGTCAAATGAGAAGACATTGCACACAATTCCCTTATTACACACATTATGACAGTTTAATAAAAAGTGCAAGGCTGGTTGACAAACACTGCTGCTTCAAACTGAACACCACAGAGTTTCAAAAGAAATGAGAGGTTTTGTGCTTGTTGAGGAATTATTATTGTCCCTCATTATCCCTCATTATTTGGATCAAGTGATACTTTAAGTAGATCTTGGCCTGCAACTGTGGTCTACCTCCAAAATGACAGTGGTCTCTCTCTGACCACAAATGCTGAATGAGTTTTCTTTTGGGGTGAAGCCAGATGTCCAAACCTGCTTCATCTTTCCTTCAGGAGCTGATAACCCACTTTAATAGATATTCTCCACATGCAAATGACAAGGCTAATTCCTAAGAAAAAAATGCACCCTTGCTTAATTCAATGCACTCAAAGACATTTGCTGCTGCAGCCTGTCTTGATCTGATATGAGCGGTAGCTTTAGGTGGCTAATGTTTGCTAAGGTTAGCAAACTGTATTGTTGTGTAACTAAAATTACTAATATAAGTCCTCTGTGTTTGTGCTACTGTGTTTTAGCACTTGCCCTTCTCCCATAAATGTTACCTTTGGCCACTGTTCAGCAAAAGTTACATTGTCTCACTTAAAGGAATGTGACTAGCATGGCTTTCAGTGCAGTCTTTCAGTGTCCCTTGATAGTCTAAATGCTTTTCAGAGGCATTAATATTCTGGTTCATATTACAGGACCAACATTTTGCAAGCCCCTCTTATTTACCATCTTACCCAGAGTGAGATGAGAAGATGGATATCACTTTAATCTGGGCATGTAGTGCACAGATACAGTAGGTCCAGGAGTGTTTAGTCTGGCTTTGCAAAAGACTGGAAGCTGAGGGAAATAGTTAAATTTAATCAGAAGTGTAAAACACCTTTCAACAGTTCCACAGTTGTCTTTTTAACATGCTGCATTTTGTTCATACAACTGTTGTAACACTAATAACTGCTTATTAAACAGAGCAATATCTAAAATGCTCAGAGGGAACAGGTCAATAGAGATAGATAATGTAGCACTTGAATTTTTAGAACAGAAAATTGGATAAACATTACAGTGAGCCATTATATTCCACCCAACAATCTGGATCTGGTAACTCCACTCTGAGGACAGTAGGCTACTTATGAGAAGCCGCGTGCAATCACTTTGCTCAGCTGTTGTTGGTCAAGCGAGAGCTCCATTGCCAACTGCTCCTAAAACCACTTCCTCTGTTCAGTAAACAAAACAGTTGATGATGAGTCAGCTGTGTGGTTATTCCAAACTGTGTTTAAGATAGCATTTCCCCTGCTTTCAGTCTTTTTTACGAGGCTAGAATAAACATGTCAAATGACACTAACATGGAATTTCTATTGTGTCCATGACAGCAAAAATGTTAAGATAGATACAAAGTTAAGAAGATAAGATACAAACACTTCTAATCTGAAACATCAATATTAATGTGTTACAGGGTCAATTCACCCCCCCCCCCAAAAAAAAATAGTCCCACTGTTAGCAAAACATATCGACATTTTAAGAATAATGTGATCAAAAGTTTTTGTTTTATTTTCTCATGTTATAAGATATCTGTCACCCAGTCAACCGTTTTCATAACTACAGTTATAAATATGAGGATTATAAAGATTAATCAGGACTTCATCTCTGAAAAGATACATTGCTGTTGCATTTTTAAGTGTAACTGTTCAATGTCACAGTGAAACATCTATTCCCCTCCATGCTGCTGGAGTGAAGGAGTCTCAGAGACACATATCTATCTCAAAATATGCGCAAATAAAGCCAAAATTATCTGTAATCCACACAAATAGTTCAGGCGACTGGAGGTATTTTGAGGAAAAAAGTTAACCCCCACAGTCTCCTGTCAGTACATTCTGTTATTCTCTGATGTTTTTTTAATTAACTTTTTAGTTGTATCAGCTTTGCATCAGTCGAAGCCTCTTTGACCTGACTTGTATCTGTGCTTCTCCTACAGATTTTTCACTGGATAGAATTGGTCACTGGTGCAAAATAGCAGCTCTGGGAAGAAGCAACAAACTAAATGCTCCATGAAACGTGACCAAAGCTGTTGAAAAAAAAAAACATTGAAATGTTTTAGAGGGGACTTTTCCTTTAATATTTCTTGAATCCAGTGTAATAGATTGAAAGCAGGCATCCAAGAAGCAGAGAGAGTCAAGGGCAAAAGCTGCAGGAATTTCCGTTTAGTGACTGTGACTGTGTGTTTGTGCATCTTTGTTTATCTGCGTGCATGACTGAGAAATGGCGGCGAACGAGCGTGTGTGTGTGTTTGTGAATTACAAATCGAAAAAGAAGGACAGAGCCCTGTGTGTCTATGTGTGTGACTGCGTGCGTGTATGTGTGTCTTTGAGCACCGATGCGTCTGGACCTACAGAGTGTGAAATGGAGCAGGGAGGTTCAGGCTTCAGCCACAACGCGCGCACACACACATACACACACACACACACACATACGTCTCTCTCACTATGTTTCTATCTCTTGCTCTCTCGCCTATCCCACCAACCCTTCATCCTCCTCTTCTCTCTGCTTTCATTTTCCTCTCCTTCCCTGCTTTTCCCACTTCCACCCCCCCCCACCCCCCCTTCCTTCGACTCCTTTTCACTCTCTTCCCTTCAACTTGCTCTATATCTCTCTGTCGCTGCTTTATTCCGCCTCTTTATCTCTCTGGATAAAGCTCTCCCTGCTGTGGAGTTTGTTTTTCCCCCTGCTCTGCCTTTATCTTCCGTTTGGATGCTGCGTATGTGTAGTAGCACAGAGAGAGAGAGACAGACAGAGAGAGAAAGGAGAGAGACATGTCAGGCCAATGATGGATTAGAATACTAAAATACTGGAGAGAGAAAGCAGACACACTAGACTCTCAAATCTGACATGCTGTGTATGAGTGTGTGCGTGCGTGCGTGCGCTTCTGTACGTGTAAATCTGCTGCACGGTAATAGAACAATAAAAAGAACGCTTCTTTCCAAGCACACACACACATCCTCCTTCTCTATTCCTCTCTCACCCTGGAGGCTCTCTTTCTCTATCGCTCTCTCTCCCTGAGTTGATTTAACGCATGGCTTCTCCGCTTGTTTATTTCAGTACATATTAATGTAAATCACCAGTGTCCACTCCCTCCTCTCCCTCCCTCCGCTGTCTCTCTTTCTCCCTCTGTCCATCCCTCTTGTCGTCCTGCCACAGAGTGTCGGCCCTAATGACAAACAGCCGAGACAACAATTAAAACGAACAACGGGGCCTGGTAAAAGGCCGTCACTCTGGCCCCCGCCGGCCACGTCAATCAGACACCAGCCCACCCTTGCTGACCTCAATTAACCCCCACTATTGGGTGGTAGGAGGTGGGGGTTTTGGGGGGGTTCTGACCTCACTATCTAATTCTGTGTAACGGAGGAGAGGATGGAGGGAGGGAGTGATTCTGAGGTCAGAGGAAACTGCTCATCACTTTTTGAGGTAATTTGCTCCACAGTATAAGCTAACTTTTGTCAAATTTACAGAAGAATTGTCTTGTTGTTCCAGACAAAGCACAGTAGCCAGTAGATGGTCACACCAGAGAGCTGCACAGCTAAAATCATCTGTACATACATGTGAAGTGGGTGGCGCTAGAAGCTTGGTGACTATTCGCAGTGCTAGTTAGCTAATACATTAGCTAACAAGCTACTTGCCAGCCAGCCCAGAACATGCTAGCGCATTCACAGTAGCTGTCCAAGATGACTGGCTTGTTAACTTGAGTCAGCCTGCGAACAGGTACAGGCAAATCCATTCAGATGAATTTATATAGTTTGAAAATTAAAAAAAATGTTTGGAAATGAAAATGTTAACATATACAGTACCATTTTCAATGCTACTGTATATACTACTACACTGTATAGTAAAACACCATCTTCACACTCACTGGTGTGAGCCCACATCAAAATTAAATGTCAGATAGAGCTTCTCAGGCTGAGCTCCAACAAGCTGCACTAACTGAAATCTTGGCAAACTATTTCTTACAACTTTTCTAGACTACAGTGTGTGTGTTTGTGGTAATGAGGGGACACGTCACCCAGTGCAACAGTGGGCTCACTGATGTGTTTTTAACAGGAGAAGATATGTGAGGCTTTGACGCAAACACATACAATCCTTGTTAGTAGGATACATTCATTGTTGGCTTGGGTCTTTTCATGGGATTTACTTTTTTTTCTTTAACCTTTCCAAAGCTGTCCTGACCTGCAGCTCTCCGATGATTCCCGGTAAAGCTGCTTAATGAAAACACTTCACAGAAATATTTGCAGTTATTACAATGAATGAATGTTTCATTGATCTGTTAGATTCCAAGGCCTGATCGCTGTTTATGACTCTCAGTTCAGACTTTGGCAAACTGCTCTCAGAACATCAGGTTTTACTGTTCAGCCTGTTAAATGTTTAAAGAAGTATCTCAGGTGAGCCAACAGAGCTTTACTGTCTCTTATCGCTGTCCGCTGATTGACAGACGCTTTGTCTGAGGGGTGTGTTCACACAGACGGGCCTTTGTGATTGTATGTATGTGTGTGTGTGTATTTCCCAGCAAACACGTGCAACACCAGGGCCCAAGAAAAGAAAAGGAGAGGTTAAAGTGCACTGCAGCCCCGTCACCTCCCTCTGTCTCCCTCCTTTCATTCCCGTTGTGGTTTGTTTCCTCAGAGGCTTCACAAAGCACCTGGCACCTTTCTTCCTCTGTCGTTCTTTTCTTTTCTTCCTCCTCTCCCTTTCCTCTCCTTTATTCTGCCTGTCCTCCTTCTCTTTATTCTTTTTTATTTTTGGTTATTTTCCTTGTCATCCTCATCTTCCTTCCTTTTTAATCTTTGCTGTTCTTATTTTTTCCTTTGTCCCCTGAATCTCTGTCCATCTCATCTTACCTCTTCATTCTCTCAGCTGTGTCCTTCCTTTTCTCTGATTTCTAAATATCTCCTCCTTCTCCTTGTTTCAGCCTCTCTTCTGTCAGTTTTCTTCTTCTCTTTTCCTCCTCTCCTTCCTTCCTCTTCCCATTCCTACTCTTTTCCTCTCCTCTCATCCCCTGCTCCCTTGATCCACAACTTTTTCCTTGCTGCTTTCTTCAGTGTCTTGTCTTTGTTTTTTTTTCCTGCCATCTGTTCTTTCCTTCCTCTTTTTTCATTCTCTCCCTCCTATTTGTGTCCTCCTTTTTCTCCTCTCCTCTCCATGCCTTCCTTTCTCCTTGTTTTCCCTCTTTCCCCCCTCTTGCCAACCTCTTCCTCTCTCTTATTTCCTGTTTTTGTCCTCTTCACCATCTTCTTTCTATTTCTGTCTTCCCATTTCCTCTATCTCATCTTTTCCGTCCCTTCTCTTCCTTCCCTTCCTCTCTCCCTCCTCTCCCTCCTTGCCCTCCACCATCACTGGTGCCCCTGCAGATGGAAGTTAATTTTACACACTCCCAAGAAATAGGAAAGGAACAAGGAAAAAAAATTAGTGTCAGCAAAAGATTTATAAGACATAGAAAATCAAGAGCCGGCGATTCTCTCTGCTATGTTTGTGCTCCAGGGTCCTTTCTGTTCTCGCTATAGCACACTATTTCTATCACTATAACCCCCCCCCACACACACACAACACACACACACACACACACACAAAGAGACACAGACACTCCTCTCCCCCAGGAGCCTGTCAGATGATAAAGAGATGTTGTCAGGGACTGATTATCAGCCTCCCAACTAAAAACAAGTAACACATCAAACGCACAAAGACCACACAGGGACTTGGCCTTATTTTTTTTCTTAATTTCTCCTTCATACGCATCTCTCTCCCACTCATTCTCCAACTCTTTTCATTTTGTCTCTGTGTCGGTGTCAGAAGTAGCGTGTGTTTTTCGCCTGCTGGGGAGCTATTTGATTTGTTCTGCCGTTTTAGAGCTCATATTGTTTCTGGTGTGTTGTTTTTATTATGACGGCTTTATTCATATCGGTGCCTGTGGCAGCTCAGGTCCCGGTCCTGAGTCACCGGGGAGGGAGATAGGGACGGGGATAGAGCAATAAAGCAAGAAAGAGCTGCATCGGCTCAAAACATGGCAGGCAGTATGAGTGCAAATGCATGTGTGTGTGTGAATCTATACAGTATGTGTGCCTATGCTGACATGGGTGGGAACGATGAAGTACAGGACTCAAATTATAACAAAAAGCTTTACCCAATTTTCTTTGCAATCTCTCTGCCTGAACCCTGCACAAACGTGCACAGACACACACATCACACACTTGGCACTTGATGTTCATTAAACAATGAGAGACAAGTGTGTAATTTGTCATTCACCATGGCTGTAGAATAGGGACAGTGGCAGGGAGAAGAGGATCGCTTCATTCATCACCATAATAAAGTTTGACTGATGCATCGTATATCAACGCCACTTCCCCCCTCAGTCATTGTTAGGATCACCCATAGACAGGTAAGTCACAACCAGCAGGACAAATCATAATCCATCAAGAAGATCAAAAAACAAAAGCAAAAAAATAACAAGGTCCAACTGCAGCCGCGGGGTATTTCCATACGTGTGTGGTGTTCATAAACACCCAGTTTGCTGTACCACTCACATGTGTTTCCTGGCTCGTCATCTGTTTTCACTCCAAAATATCTGTTGGCCAAATGAAGGAGCTATTCTAGAGCTACTGATTAATTCTGGAGTAGTAATGAATAACAAAAGTCTATATCATAAAAGTCATGTTTGTTTACACATTGTATCATGCTAAAACACTTGTTAGCAATATCACATGTACCAACCTTTTCACATTCTCATTGTCTATGTTGTAAAAAACCAAATGAAAGAGTTTGGAGCACATCTCTGTGTATCTAATTGTGATGTTAGCTAACTTGATAACAGTAGCTAGTTCACTTGTCAGCTTAGGACTGAGCTCATTCACAAAGAAAGTAGTCTCTGTTCAATTAATGAATAAATTAAATGAAATTATATTTTAAATAACAGATTCCAACAGTGTACAACATCATAGTTGTTGTGTTTGTATAGTCTCAACCTAAAATGCTAACAATTGTTTTATAAAATATGCATGCTACGGTAAAGTGATTCATGGATTGTATGCTACGCAGAATGGGAAGAATAGGAAAGTGTGCCATTGTTGGGACTTAGGAGAGTTTACACCTTATTCTAAAATGATCACCTCCTCTGCATCTCCTCTTTGTAACCAGATAAACGGAAATACTACTTTAATTGTGGTACATATTTATAGCATCTCGCTAACAAGTCGAATGAACTGTGTTAGCATTACAGCTCCTTTTTAAGTATTCGTGTTGAGTTGAATCAGTAATATTGTGTCACTTATTGTTATTGAACTGCCAGCAATGGTGGCTTTGAAGTTTGTGGACACTTGGTTATTTTTTCACAAACTGAGAAAGATCCTAGCTGTCAGAAATTCACATGAGCTATTTTGATGACTGAAAATTAGGAAGCTGACATGAACAGTCTCCTCAGCTGCTCTCAGATACTCTCAGTATGATATAAACCTGCAAGCCAGTATTTTATCCTGCTGACGCACATTGGCCTGCTAATATTTATACAACTTACAACGGAGACAAGCCCCTCAAACTAACAGAATTCGTCTGGACCACAGGAACAGCTACTTTATGCTCAGTGGTTGATGGCAGTATGTGAACATGCTACCACCACTAGGAGTCCTGTGCTCCCAGCGCATTAATACACTGCAGCTGCAGTCAGCCCATGTTGAACAAAGTGCCATTTTCAGTGGAGGAATGGAGGGAAGAAAGGACAAAAGTAAGGAATCAAGGGGATGCTACTGACAAAATGCGAAGTCCATTTCTTCACTATGCTTTCCATTCCTTTACAGCCATCAGTCCAGGTTTGCAGGTCCATTATATGTGAGTGTGTGCATGTGCATGTATATGTGTGTGTGCGTGTGTGTCTTCTCTGTATCCTACGTTCTACCCCCAGCTGAGGGAGGCAGACAGAAGCAGGAGGAGCAGTAATATGGGTTTAGGAGGGCCAGTGGTGATGGAAGCAGCCCCCCCTGTGCCGGAGGAGCCCAGGTTGGAGACAGTGGCCCTCTCTGAGTATAGCGGAATGACGTCAAACTGGCCACCATCATCACCCTCTTCCTCTGTCTGTGTCAGTTCCTCCTCTTCTTCACTCTCCACCACCTGGCAGGGAGGAGACAGGGTAGGTAAAAATGTCTCAGCGTCAACATCTTCACATTTTAAGAATGCTCCAAAATAGGGATGCACATGGTTAACCGTTTAACCGTTAACCGATAACAGTAACTCTAACCGATTAATACTAACGGTCAATTTTGTTTTTAAGCTACGTAATTCAATCAACTCATGGGGGTAAAACGCGACTTGCAAGTACTAAGTTCGTGGCTATTACAACGGACTGCTGCACCGCGCTCACAGCAGAGAGCTACGTGACAATTACATGTCACTATATCGATGAGTACTGGAAAGTTAATTCTGCCGTCCTGTTAACGCAGAGCATGCCAGGTAGACACACAGCTGATAACCTCACAGCTAAACTGGTTGATGCAGTGGAGACGTGGGGACTTAGTGGGAAAGTGTCCGCATGCGTCCACGACAACGCGCGCAAGTTTTGCACATACACTGCAGCTGGCGGTAAATGACGGATTTAATGTGTTTGTGCATCGTGTGTGCATCGTCGGAATGACGGAATGTCGGAATGGCAGCATGGAAGGGCATTTAAATCTTATCGGTTAACGGTTATTAATCGTTAAAGGGCGTCGGTTAACGGTCATAAAAAAAATCCAAAATGTGCATCCCTACTCCAAAACCAGCAGCATTTGGTGAAGACCAAGCTTCATATCTCTTCCAATCTGGAAATTCACCATTTGTTTGACATCATTTCAAATAGAATATTAAGTTTTATCATTTAATCAAATGTTTCATTAGGCACATTTTTGTGTTAGTAAACACCAAAGAACAAATTAAGTCTTATTTTGTCTTATAAAGCTAAGTCTTACTTCATATTTTTCATTTGAAATTGTATGTTGGGTTTTGAGATTGAATTTGATCAAACGCAATTCATTTGTATTCCATAATCTGAATTTCAAATTGACTTTGATCCAAACAGAATCAAAACATTAATTAATTAAAGGTGATGTAAGGCTCAAATTAGCCTTTCTGAAACACTGAGTTGAAGAACTTAAAAAGAACAGACAAGCACAGATTCAACCAATTCTAAATTCTTAATAATACATGAACGCAAAGTGGGTTGCATGGCGTGAAGCCATTTTCCAGAGCCGGTCACAACATTTTCGGGGCCCTAAGCAGAAATGATTTCCCCCCAACATACTCTCACTCCAACACTGAATCACTGATAGAAAGATAATAAATTATGCTAAAAACAAGCAATCAGTGCACTTTTTTGCATATCGTTTGTAATTTTTTTTGCATGTCATTTGTAATTTGCATGGAAAGTGCATTAAGAAAGAAAAGCATAAATTAATTTTGAGGCAGCTGCCAGAGAACCTGAGCAGCTACAAGGATTCTGCTGAGAGATCTTAGTTAGAGCAACAATACCAAAACTTAATCACATTTAGGAGGGAGCTGCAGTGTTGGAGGGAACCACAGCAATGAACAGCATTGGCAAAGTACCAGTTGAGTTCAGGTACAAAATACTATAGACAGGTGGATTATCCAAATAATTGACCTTGTTCGCTTTTCTCAGACCAAACAATTCCAAGTTCACAGTATACTGCAAGATCACTTGCTAAACAGAGGCCAAATGGCAGATCTCCAAACCCCTTTTTTCAGTTGAGTTTCTGTTTCTGTTGGATGAATAAGAATGGACAGTTTACTTGTGGACTTGATGTGTATTGGACATCAGAGACATAAGTGAGGTTTTTTTTTTTTTTCAAATGTATTATTTGTATTATTTTGCTTACAATATATTTACTGTATAGTTTGCAGAGCTACAACCAGCTAGCTAAGCTGCCTGTTCACTCTTTGCATTATAGTTCATCAGAAAATAATTTGCTTAATTTTGAGACCCCACTAAAATTGGATTTTCACATTTTTAAGGGATTCCAGGTCTTAATTCAGGGGTCAGAGACCAACATATTTCACACACTGACTATAGTAAGAGAGGGATTCATCAGGCTATATTGGCCGTGCTTTACACCTGCATGAATATTATTGGATGTTACTCGTCAGCAAGCATGATGTTAGTGCCCTTCCTGAACTCATGCTATTGTCTATTAGGCCCTCTATTAGCAAAACAAAAAGAAGAGGTGATTGGGGTCATGGAGATGTGACATGTTGCACATTCAGCTTATAAGCAGGAGGCTGAAGTTCTTGATCCCAAACAGACCACCACTCTTTTTTTCTTTTTTTTTTCTCTTTTTTGATTTACCATAGCCATGATCTTTCTCTAACCTTAACCATACTGTAGATGGAGACTGACCTCCCAAGAAGAACAATGTAGGTCAGTTGTAGGACATATGTTTACATTCAAAACACAAAGCCCTCTACGCTAGCAAGGTGGAGGTGGATGGATGGTCAACAAAACATCAAACTTTCACTTGTGTTTACTATTGTAACCATGGTGACAAATCTAAGTCATTTTAACCCAAAACCTTTCTTTGAACCCAAACAACTTTTTTTCTGTGGCTAAAGCTAAACAAACCTTAACCAGGTGGTTGTCACATCCATAAAACTAATGTATCTGTGATTTGTAACAGTTCTTAATGCACAAACAAATGATGCCATCCTGCTGATATGGGCACCAGATAAGAATATGTAAACATATTTTGCAGTTTGCAATTTGGATGACTTGTGTAGCTGCCATGCACAGATATTAGAAAGAACTCAATTAAAAAATGTAGGTTTGATTCTTAAACGTCACCATGTAATTTTGTGGTTTTACACATTTGCCCAGAATCAATGGTCTGTCTGACGAGAGAGTTGAGGTCTGAAATAACATAATCGGGATATAAAGAACTGAATTGTAAGGCAACACTGCAACCTACATTATATGTTTTCAAGCAGACAGATGGGCAGACTTTCAGAAGCATACAAAAGAGTCACAATACAGAATCCAGATTGTTGTTCAATATCTGCTTATTCCAATGTGCCAATAGAATCTAACGTCATGCAATTTATTACACGTAAGTTTGGTTCATGGTTGAAATTACAATGTTTGTTTGTGTGAACACCTTGATCAACAAGTCTTTATTTAAAACTTTAAAGCTGTTGATGAATATGATTCACTGCAGCGTAATGAGTGTTAAGTGTTGAGGACACCCAGCTACTCTTTCCCAATGATATGCACCAACATCTGGGGCTGCCCAAGGCTGATGCTAGGTTATTGTTTTTCCACTGATGACAATACACTCCTCTGTCATTTTGTTGAAATACTGTCTCTGATACCTGTTCATGTCATGGTGTTTAGAGTTTTTGACTGCCAGTTTTTGATTCAACTTCATCATCTCGTCTGACAGTTGCAAAAGCTGTGAACAGGGCAGTCATTTAGCTCTGCTTCAGGCTGCAGAAAGGGATCATGGTAAGGTTTTTCTCACTTTTGTGAAGTAATGTGACGATAATTCTGTTCATTAGCAGTGAAATAGATTCTAATAAGTATTGTATACTGTGTTTGAGATGGGATGTTAAAAATATTAAGCCTCACCAGCAGAGAGAGCACCCTCATTCTAAGCTTCATCTGCAGAGTTATTCTTAGTCACTATCTTTTATTGAGAGTCTTTGTGACCTTTCCTTTGATCTGCTATTTTATAACACATCGGTGGGGGACAGAACAAGCCTGAAGAATATAGTTAATATTTCTTTGAAGATAATTGGAGTGAAGATGACAGACTTGGGTTTTTTTTAGGACCAGCACATGTCTAGTGAACTTACACACATACTTATTATATACAGTGTTTTTACAATATGTGAATATTGCTGTTTGTTGTGAGTTGTCCAATATCTGGGCTTCCATTTTTAGAACACCCATGCACATCCTTAATGACAAAATAATTTACTGAGATTTTTACATTTTTATTAGCCTTAATGGATCAAATTCAGACATACAGAGAAACACTTTGGAGTGTTTATTAATCATTTTACAGACGTTGAGGGTGAGGGTTCCTGGCAGGTTGTTCTGATTAGATGGAGGTATGCTTGAAACAAACTGGTTCATACAAAGTCTGGACTGACCATGTCTAAAGGCAAAAGTCTTTGTTGCTGTTGGCCACAATCAAAAGGGACCATTCATGGAGGTGAACACATGACAAAGGGGCAAACACAGTCCTAAAGAAACAAAAAAGGAGCTACTTTCACACCTCCTCACAGCAGGGCCTCTGATTGTTGGAGCAATGCTTTCAGAAAGTTACACAGTCCTTTCACTTCAACGTTGGAAAGATGTGAGGGGTACCTTTACCGCCTTAGTAACACACTTTGGTAAATAACCTAAATGAAAAGTACCCCATGGATGATCAGACATGAACAAAAATGGACATGCCCTAAGCGGAAGTAGTAAAGAGCTACCTTTAATTAAATTTAATGTAGTTGCACATTATATTTCTAAATGAACAAGTTATTATTTATATTCTATATATCAGAGAATACAATCTGGAATTTTGACATTTTTCATTTTTTTCTACTATGACTTGAATGCCCCTTAACTTGTCTTTATTAAAATGCATTAACAAAAAAGAATAGCATTCTATATCCTCAAAATTACATAATATTCTTATGTTTTCTGATTGGCTGTATAGTGCACTGTCAGTAAAGCTGTCAGCTATGTCAAAACAAAAATGAATATCTCTACGAATGAGAATATGAACAGGCTACTGGTATTCACACTCACATTAAAATCCCACCTCGCTACATATTTGTTTGCATTCCTTGTGGAAATGTAACATTTAAAACAAAGAGCAGTAATCTATTTCTCTAAGTGTGACATTTTTTTCCACTGCTGGAGCGGATAGTCAGCTTTTTGAAGTGAAACCTTTCAAATTCTTGAAAAATCACTTTAGAGAAACAAGCCAAAGCTCCTCAGAAAGACAAGACAAGCAGCAGAGTGACGGACAGATGAAGAGATTTGGAGCAGGTATGGATGAAGGGGGGAAGGGTACAGTGAAAGATTGAGCATGCAAGACCGAATGAAATGAGAAAAGAAAGAAAAGGGTCAATGAGTAAAAGAAGAAAAAGAAGGATACAGAAACTTAGGACAGAAGGAAGGAAGGAAGAAGGAAGGAAGGGGGGATTTGGGGAAGGAAGAGAAAGGGGGAGACATATGGGCATGAATAAATTCATACTAATGAAGCCTGACTGATGCACTGCTTCCAACCAACACCTCATCTAATCTGCTCAGTGGGAGAGAGACACAGACACAGACACAGAGAGGAAGAGAGAGAGAGAGCGAGCGGAGGAGGGCAACCGAAGAAGAGAGAGAGTTGGAATCCCCTCTTGTCTGGCGGCCCAGATTATCTTTGGCAATGAGGCATGCTGGGAGCCAGGGAGCCACAGCCACGGCAGATTGTGGTCTGGCCAAAGTTACAGTAGCCAGGACCATGACTGAATTGGACTACATTTAATGGTCAGTATTGGACAAGGGCAGCCAGGAGCTGTGAAAGGAGGAACTCTCAGAACATATGTGTTAACAGCACATTTCAGCATGTCTGTGTGTCTGTTACTGTCTGCACATGATGAGCTGGCAGACTCAGACATGATCCAACAGGACTGAAATCAAAACACTTCAGGCCAAGACTTGTCTATGTGCCACAGACTGTGTGTAGCCTTATGGGCTGGGAGAGACAAATTAAACAGACACAGTGAGGACAGTTCAAACATTTGTTTGGCTATAGTTGAGGTCTGACCTTGATCCCTTCACCACCCACCTGCTAAGGACCAAACAGCAGGGAAATGTATGTCGAATATGAACTGAGCAATCACTTGGCTGAGATTGGAACATGTTCACACCTGAACTGGCCTAATCAGCGGCATTAACCACAATATGCATCAAGGTTCATACTCCACCTCTGAGTCGTAACTCTGAACTTGCAGCCAAATCAGAACTCGCAGAGTTTTTGATTCAGCGTGACTTCCTGCCAGTATCATCTACGAGGAAATTATCTCAGGTTCATCACAAATAACTGTTCATGAATCCATTTAGAAATCAGAGATCATCATAAAGATGCCCCTTAAAACTCCAGAATTTGCCTAAGAACCATCATGTTTTTACATTTTCAAAGTAATCCAGTAATCTGTACATCCATGATTACTTTATTATTATTATTATTATTATTATTATTATTATTATCATTATTACTACACAAGCTGCTGATCGGTAATTCAGTGTATTTTCAAGTGTGCCAGTTTCCCAAAATCTAAGTCAATAAAGGCTAAAAATGGGGCTGAATTGTAGCCCATAGTTAACTGACTGATTCCATGGCAACGTGATACTTCCCATTTCAAACTTCCAAAGCCCCAAATTATGGAGCATGAATCAGAGCACTTACAGCATGAATATCAACCAAACAAAAGTAAGACAAAGAATAATAATAAGAATGACAAAATCCATTCTTGCACCATCAATATATTTTGAAAGGATATTCCATCAACATGGTTCTTACGTTCCTGGAACACTGACATTCTCCTCTATCCATTTAGAAACAGATATTAGCGTGTTGAAAACACAGGGCATGGGGGTGTTAGGGAGCACAGTTGTCTCAGTTTTGTCTGAGGGGGGACTTTGAATCCCCCTGGCTATACTATTGTTTTCAGGTTGTTTTCGACCATATAGGAATGCGTAAACAATAGGAAAAGAGCAAAATCTCCTCTTTATCTTTTAGTCATCAAGCAACAAAATTACACATTACAGCCAGCATCTGGTACAGAGTGGGACAGCTGACAAGTCCTCCAAATTAGACAGCAAAATATCCTGTTGTTTATGCCCTCTCAAACAACACATAAGCCTCATTCAGATGGGATTAACATCACAAGGGGAGGTAGGAGAATGAAATCTTCCCTGTGCTTCTCAGTAGTACACCCGTTGATCTGGACACCGTTTTAACCATGATGAAATTACAGGATGTGATCGGTCACAGACATGAACATTCAGCAGCACAAAGCCAAAACAGAAAACCAAAACCTCTCTGGGGGGTGCGTGAGATGAATTTGAGTCAAAAATCATAACTCATGTTTAAATTGTAACTCAGTCAATTCTGAAGACACAGACATGAAACACATATTGATCATTCACATTATTCAGTGTGATATACATTTCCTTAGGACATCATTATCTTTGATGACCATCATGACATAAGGTCCATAAAGGTCCATTCATCCACTGAGAAATGACAGAAAAAGGACCTCAGACCACAGCCCTGGTACCATGCCTATGGCAGGGGCAAACATAATTGCTGAGCTGATTAGAAATTTGTTTTTACAACTGATTAGAAGAAGCTAGATCAATTTCAAAAAAAAAGTTTCAGTTGCCACCCATTGTTGTCATAATGATTAGTATTTAGTAGTTGGGTTTTTTTACCATTCATGTCTGGAATCTAGATATTGATATATGTAAGTAGAAGGAACAATAAGAAAAAAACTGGCCAAAAATGTTTAAGGAAATAGCAAACTGGTATTGTATGTAGTATAGTATAGTATATAGTATTTGTGTTTACTCTAGAGTATATGCTCCTCTCTCACTGTCAGGACTAAACAGTCATGTAGGTTGATGGAAATGGTTGTCATATAGTATGGAATACAATTACCTACATTTTACCTTCAGTCCCAGCTTTGACCAAGTCTTGACAGGTGACCAAACGTGAAAATATTTGAGGCCAGGCTGCAAGCAACTGTGTTCAAACAAAAGATCCTGCCAAGCTTCTCTCAGCTGTTGTGGAAAGGTTCTCAAGTAACCAAGATGGAGAATCATTTTTGTATTCCTAAATCAGGCATTCCCCAGGTTTACCAGTGAATTTCTTATATCTCTTCTTAGTTCTGAATAACCCAAACTGTATCCATGCGGTCTCTCCCATCATCTGGACCTCAGCAGTCCTACAAACACAGCTTCAGTTGGATCATAGACACCCTGTAGAATCTTTTGATGGCTTGCCAACATGCTTTGATAACTTCTGCCCCAAAGCTACTCCTTTAATCTTCAAGTCTAATGCTGACTCATAATGTGTTCTACTACCACTGATGAGAGGTTTGACCTTCTCATCAGGATGGCAACTGTCAGTGAAAGCTTATCAAACAAAAGTATTACTGAATGCATAATCCAAAGTAAATACATTTCACCCTTTTAAACTTCCCTCATAGCATTTATCATTTTCCTATTCATATGATCAGTGCTATTCTTCTGTAAAATGTCTACATTAGTGCTCTTGTACAGATGCTAGTATCTATGAAAGTAAACCAACCATTATATTGAATTATGCCTGCTGACTACTTTGTCTTCTAAATGTTTTTCCATCCATGTTAATAGCTAGCAGAGGCCACTTTGGGCTCTGAAAGACTTGTGACAGCCATTTTTTAGCAATGTTATCAGCCTGGCTCAAGGGATGGCAATGTTGGTCTGACGGTCAGTCGGTTGGTCGGTTCACATTATCATCTATTGAATGCATTGCCATTAAATTTGGTTCCGACATTCATGCTCCCCTCAGGATGACCTATAATAAACTTTTGTAATTCTCTGACTTTTCATCAAGTGCCATCATCAGGTCAATACTGTAACCTTGGTTTATGACCAAATCTCATCAGCCTCAGCTGGACTGTGTTTGAATTTTAGCTTTCTCAAACATGAAACCGAGATGTTGAACATGTTCATGTCAACATGTTAGGGTTGTCATGTGAGCATGTTACCATACTGACATTTGAATTTACCTCAAGGCACCTCTGAGCCTAAGGACAGCCCCGCAGTGCTACTGGCAGGACTGCAGACTCTTGTAATATTTTTCTTTGTCATTTCTTTGTCTTAATGATTACCGACTGGGAACATGATTAGTGACTGCAGCCTCTGATTGGAAAATTCTCCTGGTGGTAGCGCTACAGTATACAATGATCTACATTTTGAAACTTAAAATTATGTACCTGCAAGAAACTTGAAACTTTCACCAAAATCTGTGCCTAAGTAGAAGCCATAAAATTCAAAACAATAAAAGTTAAAAACTCATAACACACAAAACATTAAAAACACTTGTGTGGTTAGTTAAAATTGACCAAAACATCCATAGATAACCTCCTTTGATAATTTTGTCAACTTGTGGAAAATTGAATCAATATATCTTGAAAGATACAGCAAATATATCTGGAAACACAAACTCCATTTTGTGTTGTCACAATCCAAAAGGAGTGAGGGAAGCTCATAGGTTTGAGCTTACAAGAATCAAACAGGGAAACAGCAGAAATAATAAACCAGATAAAATGCCCAAGCAATGGAGATAAAACAAATACCACAAACATACTGTGGCAAGTGACAAGATGAGCTCAAACCAAAGATAATAGAAAAGGCCTTGGGATAACAGCCTGAAAGGTAATTTAAAATGTGAAGGCGGTGCGTGTGATGAGCTGAGGTGTACTCACGATGTTGTTGTGTTCAGGCAGGTGGTTGTTGCTCAGCAGCTCATCCTCCTGAACTAGCGGGGAGGGTCTGGGAGCAGGAGGGGGGGTGATGTCTGCAGGCAGGGAGCCGGGGCTCCCCATCCAAGTGATAGAGTTACCTGCATGGAAACACAGCCCGATCACCACCTCTGTGTGTGTTTGTGTGTGTGCACTCAGCTGGCCTGTGTGCTGCCACGCTGCATCTGAGTGGGTGTCAACCCACATATCTATTTGGCAGCTTTATTGTTTGAGCTGTCGGCAGATAGATAAATCACCAAGCTTTATGGGAAGTGCATTGACGCATCGATCCAAGCTTTAGTGTTTGGACAGGCTCAGTGTGTATCGACAGCCTTATTGACAGCTGCTGTGATTGAGTGACACCTGGAGGGCTTTACCCTCCGGCTCCTATCCTCACACCTCTGAGCCCTGCAGAAGCCTAATGTTGCAGATACACACTATAAGACTCTTATGACTGCTAAGGCTGTAGCATGTAGCAGACATATAAAGACGAAGAGTTCAGTTCATGCTGTGAACATCACTGTAGGAGGGAGCCACCCAGAGAGATTCAGCAGACATCATGTTGAAGACATTTTTTTTCATTTATTCCCTTTGAGTTGTTCTTCAGAGTATATTTGATGCTGACACATTAATTCTGTTTTCATAATTCTGGTTGTCAGATATATTATTTAAAACAGGATTTATGAAAACAATACAGATAGCAGTATTTTTGGCTACTCTTTTTAAATGTGCCTCTATTCCAAACAATGCCTTAAATTCTAAATACTCAAGTGCTTTTGGGTAAAAAGTGTGAAAAAGTATACATCATGGGAGTATCATGAGATGGTAACACGTGCCATAAAACCATGAGAAATCTTTTCATTATAAATTTTTGATTTGAACGCACAATTAGGAAATTTCTTCAGAATAAATAAAATCCCTACATGCAGTGAGGCATAAAGAAATAATTACAACCCAGTTTGCATTGTCTCATGTCTGCGTGTTAAATACAGACCTGAAGGATGTTATCTTAGCTTAGCATAAAGAGTGGAAGCAGGGGGAAACAGCTAGCCTGGCTCTATCCAAAGTTCAAAAACACACCCGCCCACAGCTTTAAATTCACTTACTGACTACTTTTATTTAGTCTGTACACAAACTGAAATGTAAAGAAAAAAAAAAACAGCCAGCACTTCTGTGCAGTATCTCCAGCTACAGTGAGAGATAAGGTTGTCGAGCAAACCTGGCAACCTGACTGTGACAACATGACCCAGGGTCTGTGCACAGTCACTGTGACACTGACACTAACTAAGGCTGGGTTAACATGCTAGGGAGCCCATTCGAAAAGAACTGAGGGCCCTTACTGGGGGCCTTAACCCTATCCTTCCTTCTCTATGTGATTTAGTATACACAAGTATCCATAATTTCATTAAATGAAGATTTATATGGCTTTATATGGCTTTATACTGATATTTGGTAAAAAATGTTAACTGAAATAATCAAGGTCTTAACTACATTTTAAAACTACACTTTGGCTGATCAACAAGAGGCCCCAGGTAATGTAGGACCTACCTTAAGTATGCTATAATGGCGCATGCTGACAAACAAATTAGCAATTAATAAAATCATCAAAATCAAACTGACGCACTATGAACCATGGGTTTTGGCTGCTCCTGGTTGCCCACTTTGCCCATTGGGTAACCCAGCCTTGACACTTTGGATTAGAATCAGGATTTGTTTAGCCTGAACAAGAAAGGTATTATTTTCCTGCTGGATTTTGTGGAAAATGTTTTATGCACCAAAAAATAAGAAACTGTCTGAAATCTGATCAAAATGTCATCAAAGAATCAATTCAGTTCCATTCAGCTCAAGAGCCAACAGTCAAGAAATAAATCAAAGTCATCACAAGTGCAGACTCACGCAGGCAGGTGTTGTGGGTGAACATGCGCTGCAGTCGCAGACAGTCCTGCCACTGGTTGCCACTGCCTTCACAGTTGCACCACAGTGACACATCTGCAGAGCTGTTACTGATGTAGTTGGGCGTCATGATGGTACCTACAGGTCAGAGGGGTCAGAGTTAAGTGTTAGCTTTAGGCAAGTCAAAGGACCTACATGAGTTACTTTCATATTAATAAATATAAATCTTTATCACAGTAATTCACAGATGTAAACAAAATCACCACAAAGAAATTCAGATTCAGATTCCTTTATTGATCCCCGAGGGGAAATTGTTTTTGTCGCAGGTGCTCCATACAAGAATGAAATATATATAAAAATCAAGTATAAAAACGTAAGTGTGTGTGTGTGTGTGTGTGTGTGTGTATATATACATACTTACACACACACACACACACACACACACACACACACACACACACACACACACACACAACAATCAATTTCATATCAGTCATATATGAAAATAAACTTCATCCGTCATGGCCATAACCATGAATAACTTTAAGCCTTCATATATTTCATATGAGTTATATAAAAGTTCCCCTCTGTACATTTGCCATGAACGTGGAAATTAGCTATAGAGACCAAAACACATTTTCCTACCAGACTGAACATGTGTATTTCTGGTGTATAGTTGGGCATTTTTATATGGGGGTCTATGGGGATCGACTCACTTTTGGAGTAATCCTCAAGTGGCCATTCGAGGAACTGCAGTTTTTGCCACTTCATGTTGGCTTCATTTCAGCCCTGGAGGTTGCTGCTTGTTGAGCACTACATAAACTATGAACAATATGGGTTCTTTTTCTTCAGGAAAACAATACACTGCATTCATGTTGCTTGGTTATCTCTGACGGGCTGCCCATTTGTAATAATGAGGATTATGCTGGTTGTGCATTTAAGAAAGCTATGGGCCTCATAGAAAAGTCATCCATCACTGTCAGAGTGAGCAGAAAGCCACTCAACACTTCTCTATCCACATCTCTTGTCAGCTGTCATGCGTCCTTACTTTCTATCTTGCTGCGTCTTCTCCTCCACTTCAGCTGTTTGATCACTCTGTTCATACACTTTCTGCCTCTCTACCCATTACTCTCCTGTTCCAGCCATCTACTCACATTACTGTGAACCGCACTTCAAATCTCATTTATTTCATGACTCAGCTACATTAGTTTACACAAGACAATTTTCAATTTGAGTACTGTCTATATTTTTACCTCAGAGCAATTCTGTCTGTTTTACTTATATTAAGGTAGACTTTTTATAGACCTATTTATTGAATGGGTAGCTGACAGCATTAACAAAGGGATTGACATACTTGGATTAGGATTTGAAATGCTGAGACGATTTTACAGGTTGTAAAGGAAGCCTTCACATGAGCTGTGTTTAGAATTCTTTACTCTCTTGCATTCCTTTCAAGCTTAAATCTGTCCGTGCATGCTCTGAAATCTTTTACATTAGTTACCAATCTTTTTTCTCTGTGCTTGCTCAGTAGTTTAATTAATCCAATTTCATAGATTTCATCACTGACAATTAAAAAAATGTTAGAATGAATTTGGCTACCTGGCAGATATAATTTTTCATTGTGCCTAGTTTTCAGATGACCTGATATCAGAATCACTGGCTGAGGCCTCTCTCTCCTAAATTTCTTGTGATTTTTAAAAAGACAAACTTGATAATGTGCCAAAACATAATCTCCTGAAAGTTATGTCCTGGTGAAGCTATAATTCTGCCCTCTATTTTATGTAATTCCCCCCGCATCCCATACCGATCAGTCCAGCGTAGGCTCGGAGGCACAGTCCTGCTGAGTCTTTCAGACAGCCGCTGGCCGTCAGAGGAGATGGCTGGCAGTTATTAAGAAAATCAGCCAGTCTGGACCTGGCAACAACACAAACAACAACGCAAACTCAGACACAAGCAGTGGGTAGGAAACCTGGGTGTGTATGTTGGGATTTTACGTCCAATCCCAATGCTTTTTTTTTTAAGTACTGACACATTTTTATACTTGTACTAGTCTTTTTTCTGCTCTTTCCTTATTACTTTATTCTTGAATTATTTAATTATTTCTTCTTACTTTGGATCCACTGTTCCTTCAGGATCTTTCTCCTTAAATAGGACTGAGGGATATGTATTTTTGATGGCCAATACCAGCTTGGTATTTTGTCCCAATTCTTAATATCCTTCAGTTTGTATCAAGCATTACTATTTCCTTGAACATTGGACATTGCAGAGGTGAAAGCCTTTAAAACAGCAAGGAAACCGTCATGGCACACACACACACACACGCACGCACGCACGCACACACGCACACAAAACAAAAATTATTATTATTACATCAATTATATATTATATAGTGAATGCAAGCAATGCCACATAACATTACTATCAATTCTACAATGAATATGCAATAAAACTGACCCATATGATGCCATTTTCTAGTCATTTTATACTTTACAATCTCATACGTTTGTTTGGGTTTCTGACCTGCAGAGGTCATCTCGGCGGCAGAAGCTCTGCTGGTGGAGGCAGTTAGGTTGCAGACCCTCCATCTCCTGGTAGGAGCAGGAGGGCACGATGGTTTTCCTCCTCCTCTCACCACACAGGGTGTTGGTGCAGGGGCAGAACAGGACACCCAGGCTGTACTCCTCCGGCACCCGCTCTAGGAAGCGCCGCAGGGCCCTGTGGCACTTGTGTTGGTTGCATCGGTTGGTCCCTGGCACCCGCTTGGTGCAGGCCAGGACATACTCTGATCGCAGAGAACCACACTTCTCATACAAGCCACAGTCTTGTGCTGCCTTCAGGCATTGGTTCTCACCATCCAGTTGCATGAAAGATGAGGCTGAGGGGATGAGGAGAAGTCGAATTAGTCTAATACAAAACACCTGTGAGAGCAGAAAGTTGGAGAGAGTGAAATGGAAGTGCAGAGCCTCACACAATAATTGCTCAAAAAGTGCATCTTATAGCTATTAGTATGCATGTGTGAGAAGCAGCAGGAGTAGAGGATTATAACAGTATACTTTATGTGTACACAGTGTTTAAGGGAGGAGCAAAAAAACTGCAAAAAAAGGGAAAGTGTCCAAGCATTTGAAAATGCACTCCCATACAGCTCCAATTTCCAAAACTATAATTCCTGCTGGTTAGATTTTACATTTTTGACAGATATGAGGTTTGTGAAAACATGATGTAAACTTTGTGTGTGAAGAGTGACAATTGTGGGACTGTTTGGGACTGGGAGTGTTTGTTTCAGCTTTGTTTTTCATGTCACATTGAATCCTAAAATGTTAAAGCTGAATAAGTCACAAATGTAAAAAGTAAACTAAATTAAACTCAACAAAAACTATATTAAAGGAGGATACACTAAAGAAAGGTAAGACTTGTAAGACTGCCAAACTGCAGGAATCCCAGAAGGAGAGCCTCTTAAGTAAAGTGAGGCAGTAATTGAAGTGACAAAATTAAGTACTAGTAGCAGTTCCAGACACAGACACCACCCCAAACACAAGTATGTGAGTTATTTTGAGAAGCTTATCAGTATTGGGGTAAAAAACGTAGAGTTGACATTGTCCTGAAGGGTGGTGGTAAAAGAGACCTCATGTGGTCTCCAAAATGGAAATGGGTTCATCCTCTAAGGTGCATGATTATGCTCAGTAAACTTTATGACCACTCAGCAGGAAAGAAAGGGCCAAATGGCAAAATTACTAAATGGCCATCATGCCACAAACTGTATGATAATGACTATCCACAGCAAAATGTAAGGGAAATAGAACAACCCAAAAAATAATGTGTCAATACATCTGCCATGGTAAGAAGTACAAAGTCAATCAAAGGGAACTTTTGGAGTGAGGGTTGAGGAAAAAATAAGACAGCCATAACAATAAATAGCTGTCGTTCTTCTGGAGTCTGTGAATGTCCATAAAATTGTGTAATTCATGTAGTAATATGGGTAATCTGGCCAGCACTGGTCTACATTTGCTCTGAATGGGGTCTACTCCCAGTAGGGCACAAATAATATAATGACTGCAACCTGGTAGCTCAGTGGTCAACGGCCAAGGGCATGTATCATTGTCCTTAAGAACTTTACCAATATTATAATATTCTCTGACCCCACATCTCAAAAACAAGCTGGTTAACAAATCAGCAATTTCAGAACAAAATGAAATAGCTTGTGGAAAAGTCTGGCAGGCGTAGCCAATCTAGCCCAGGTCAGAGCGAGTGAGCAGTGTGCGGTGAGGATTTCCGCTCCTTGCTCACAGAGCTATTTGTTCCCTCCAGTCTCCTGCTCCAGGCTGCTCCGCTCAATATCGCTCCACGCTCAACTCAGATGTCACCCAGCTCCACTAAAATAACTCACTGCTTCCTCCAAAAGAGAGAAAAGCTACATTGTACTTTCATTTTAACTTAAACATAAGCCAGGTTCATGTTTCTTTTTTCAGTTATTAAAATCATTCAGGCCATAGTTTAATAATTGAAAATGTTTTTTTCAGCATGTTTAAACAACAAAATTGTCCTTCCTGTCAGGAGTTCTCCCTCTCTCCCTTGTGTGCCTCTTTCAGACTTCTCCCAGTCTCAGACTCTGCCACAAGCTGAATAATAAATGTATAAAAATAAATGAATCAATAAAATATCACCCTATACAACGCAAACAAGTCCAAACTCCTCACATGATCAACAACACAATGAAAGAGGTTTTGGTAATACTGTAGCAACTGCAGCAGCTTCATAAGTCAGAAAAGCTTTTATTCACTTCGAACTCATGGCGTGAGCAGGATGGAGCGGGATGGAGCAGAAGATAAGGCAACACTCCAACTTTTTAAAAAATCTGCTCTGCACTCCATCCAAAATCCTTCCACTCTGCTCACATGCTCAGGTGCCCAGGTTACCCAGCACAACCAATATCAATGAACATGGACAAGATCTGAGGGTGTAAATAGGTAGAGGAGAGGAGGCAAATGAAAAGGGCTAGTCACTTGTTACTATATCTTTATTGATTGATACATATTGACTAACATGTCTGAGGCTTAGTGATTCATTGAGCTGCTTCACTGGCATGTACTTGTATAACTGGTAAGACAGAGCTATAGAGCTGTCTGTCATTGTATACTCCATTAATGGACCCTGACTACCTAATCATAACAAAGACTGCATGAGTGGCTCTCTGTGTGTGTGGATGTGAATTACTTATGTTGTGGGGACATAAATCTCTTTACACAGTAACAGTGTGATGACTCGCCTTCCTTATGGGGACAAAAGGCAAGTCCAATAATGGAATTCATTAAATTTTAGGGTGAGGGCTTGAGTTAAGGTTAGATTAACGTTAAGGTTTAGGTAAAAGTTAGGGTTAGGCATGTAGTGGTTATGGTTTGGGTAAGTCTATACAAAATTAATGCAAGTATATGTAATGTCCTCTGAAGTGATGGAAATGTGCGTGTGTGTGTGTGTGTGTGTGTGTATGTCAGAGTGTGTTTTACCTGCCACTAAGGACGCCATGCGAGTATCCATTAGTGTGTCGTCATAGGGAGATATTTCCAGCTCATCCGCAGCTAGAAAAAAGGAAATCACAAAAATTGGCAAAGAATAAAGTGATCATTTACACTGTGACCCACAGTGGGTTGGAAAGAACAAATCAAAGACAAACACTAACATAAAGACAGCAAACAGTCAATGAAAAACACCACTGAAAATCAAGGTGACCTCCCTTAAATGCACTGGAAGGATGTCATCAATGTAGTCTGGAAAGAGGTTGTGAAATGATCTGAAAAGTGACTGAATAGAAGAATTCATATGTTTTTCACAATTGTCCCATGAAAGACATGGTGTTATGCTATGTCCACTTAAAGCAGATAAGAATGGGGCCCAGGCTTGATCCTTGGGGTATACCACAAAACCTATTTATTATTATTATTATTATTATTATTATTATTATTATTAGTAGTAGTAGTAGTAGTAGTAGTAGTAGTAGTATCCTTGAACAGAATTTCCCAGGGACAGAAGGAAGATGGCTACAAACCTAGTCTAGAAATAAAACCTTAGCCACAGTTCAAACTTCTAAATAAATTAAGAGATTGTGACTGAATGTATTTTTTTCTTTTTTTTGGCCAAAGATAAACCTCAGGTTTTTGGTTGCAGTGCACAATTGATTGGCTGTATATCTGACCCGATGTACTGTAAGGTATGTTGTCTCTAAAATAAAAACTTCCCTTTAAGGTAACAAGGTGATTCTGGTTGGTGATGTCAGAGTCAAGGTCACATAGGGGTACCAGTCTGCACACGGAAGAGTCAATAAAACAACCATAGACAGCGGTACAGGAAAGAAATAAGATAGTGGTGGGAAATCCTCCAATGATAAGAAGATCGTGTGTGTTAACATGAGTCATCTGCAATGTGAATATTTGCCATATGTTCATATCACCCAAAATTATACAGGAGTCATAAAACATTGCTAACTGATCAAAACCAGTTAGAGTTACTGGCCTCATTGTCATGCTGCGTGCAAAGTAAATGAATATGTGATTCATATTATGTTCTATCTCTAAATTAAGCTGTGCTGTGTATTTTATGACAGCTCACTGTACTGAATTGACATTTACTTTACAAAAGCTAATTAGAAGAGCACTGTAGAAAGGTCCCTGTAGTAAAACCAACCCTGTGCTCATTTCAAAATATTAGCCTCCTTACCTGCCTCTGAGTCTCCCTTCTTACCTTAGTGGAGATTGCACAAACCCCCCACCCCCACTGTCTGCCACCCTCTACTGTCTACGTCAACACCCCAGATATCCACATATTCACTGTGCAGGCTTTGATTTATAGTTCAGTACTGGGTGTCAACTTCTGACCGCAGCACAGCAATACAAGGAGGATTAATTGTACATGATCAAGCTGTATTGTGCTGTAATTATACTCCTCTTTAAATTCATTCACTGTGATACAAAGCAAATTGTTCACTTTGTCTGAATAGGAGAGATCTCTGCAAATCACTATATTTACATTATTTCATGCACTGTGATAGACAGCAATGAACACACTGCTTTGCAGAGGCAGTAGTTTTACAGCTTAGTGAGCCTTTCTTTAAGCGTTGGTTGGTGTTGTCTCAACAGACACCTGTAGGGAAAAAGATGCCCAAGCTGATGGATGACAGCTTGTGGTCTTCACACAGTATCTCCATAGTCGCAGTACCCTCGGTGTGTAGTTACATTTTTGGGGAGGCATGCATCATCAATGCGTAGCTATGCCGCCTACATGCATGAGCTCTGTATCAGTGCTGTAAGCCCAAAAGGCAGAACTGTAAATCCAACTTAGGAGTCTACAGCCTTGCCAGCAGATCTGTGAGTTGGTACCTAAGCACAGTGGGCCTTTGGTAATGCTAATGTCAGTTTTCTAACATACTCAGAATGACTATATTAACAGGCTGATGTTTAGCAGGTTTGAAGTAATATCGAATGTTGGTCATTTCCCTTCATGAGGCTGCACTTTTTGATATATTTTTTTGTTATTCTTATTAGAGAGGGCTTTATATCACAACATTATAACAATAACCTGTGTAAGCAGAGTCCCTCTGTCATTCAAATCTGATCAACATGGCCAAAATGAGGATTAGGGAGACAGGAGAGCAAACCTACTGCTTTGTCAAACAGTGACATCCATTAGCAGAGTCTTGATTGACTAGTGGACGAGCTGTTTGTTCCTGCAAATTATTTAAACACACTGCAAAGTACAAACTCAATAAAGAATGTAATGGCATGTAAAGTGTTTATGTATGTAAATCCTATTCTAGGCTATATATTTATGGTAATGATACGCTAGAGCAGCCTAGCAGCGTTAGGAACTGAGGAGTGTGTAATTACACTAATGCTCCGCTGACTAATAGGCCACAGGGGAGGAGGAGTCCGCTGGCTAGTGTTAGCTCACTTACCGATACACACATCACACCAGCACTCCGGATAAGCCTCTGCTGCTGTGAGTGTGTGTGTGCGCGCATGTGTGAGTGTGTGAGCGCGTATGTGTCTGTGTTTGGTCAGAGTAAAGTCTTTTTGACTGGACCTCTGGATTTTTATATAAATGACTCCACATAAATACTTTTTTAAGCACACAAAAATGGTATTGTTGTGTAGAAATGTAAAACTGTAAAAGAAAACTAAAAAGAAACCCACAAATACTGTATATGTATTTCAAAGTATTCACAATTTTCATCAGAAAACTATTTCGATGTTGTTCCATTTATACAAAACTGTTGAACCTGCATCTACAGACATCTTAGCATGTGGTCATTGCATTTGTGTGTGGGTTTTTGGAGAATCCCCTGCCACTGCCAATGCATCTGTAGCCAGTCAGAAGGCTTCTTCCACCTCAACCAATCATGTAGCATAGATTTGAGGGTGTGATTTAATGTGATCACTCATTTGCAATTATGAAAAGAACACAGAGAACAAAGGTCAAACGGCTGCCTGGTCACTGCTCTCCACAGGCAGGTCATTCCTCCAGTTTGTCTGTTAGCATTATATAGACAGCTTGCTCGCTAACATTACTGTTAAAAGCCACTCACTGACTTAGCAAGCATTCGTAAGTCAAACACATTTTAACATCCACAGTGAGAGAGAGTCATCCCTATCTGTGGAGAGAACAGGTAGTGAATAGTTGGTAGTTGAATCTATGGTTACGTGATTGGCTGAATACTCAGGAGGGCAAGGAAAGCTACAGGCCCCGGATGGCATCAGTTGCAGATCAGCTCTGTGGGGTCCTCCTGCACATCTTCAACATGAGCCTCAGTCTGCAGAGAGTTCCAGCCCTTTAGAAAACTTCCTGTGTGATTCCTGTCCAAAAGACCACGCATCCCAGGGAGCCCAACCACTTCAGGCAATTAGCCTTAACCTCCCACCTGATGAAGCCCTTGGAAAGGATTATACTGAACCACTTCCATCATCTGTTGGGCAGCGAGCTGGACCCTTTACAGTTTGCATATCGTCCAAACATTGGCGTGGAGGACGCAGTGATCTATCTGCTCCATTGATCTCTTTCCCATCTGGAGCATACTGGAAGCACGGTGAGGGTCGTGTTCCTTGACTTCTCCAGTGCTTTCAACACAATCCAACCATCACTGCTCAGGGGTAAGCTGGAAGGAGCTGGTGTAGACTGCCACCTGACTGCATGGACCATTGACTACCTCACCAACAGACCACAGACTGCGTGGTCCAGTGCGGTAGTTTGCAGCATGGGGGCTCCACAGGAGACAGTGCTCTCTCCTTTTCCTTGTAACCCACTACACATCGGACTTCAGAGACAACACCAACAGCTACCACATCCAGAAGTTCTCTGATGATACAGCCATCATTGGATGTGTATCACAGGGAAACGAACTGGTCATAACCAACTTTGTCCACTGGTGTGGACTGAACCACCTGCACATACACGTCAGCAAGACGAAGGAGATGGTGGTTGATTTCCAAAGGAAGGTACCACAGACCACGATGATGAACATCCGGGGCTCAGACATTGAGATCATGGGGGATTACAGATACCTGCGTGTTCACCTCAACAACAAACTGGACTGTATGAAGGACACTGTTAAAAACATTTTATGACTCTGTGGTGGCATCTGCAGTTTTCTATGGTGATCTTCTGGAGTTGTGGAAGAACAAACAAACTGGTCAGGAGAGCTGGCTCTGTCCTGGACTGCCCTCTAGAACCCACCGAGGAGGTGGGTGAGAGGAGGATGTCAGCCAAGCTGACATCGATCATAGACAACCCCTCTCACCCCCTGCATGACACAGTGGAGGGCTTAAGCAGCTCCTGCAGTAACAGACCAGCATCCAGTGTACATCCTGTTTATGATTTTGCACTACTGTTCAAGGCTAATACATGCTCTAAAGCAAATATCTGCTCACATTTATCCATTTCACCTGGTGCAATTTTTAAATTTCTAAGTTGGATACTTTACTCAACTGTGCAATAACACTATTTATTATCCATATCGGCAATTGTATTCTTATGTATTTCTTTGACATTTATAAACAATAATAATTATCTTTGTGTGCATTAAAAAAACATTGTGAGGTCTTGTAACAGACAGTAGTCTGTTGTCTAACATCACTTCTAGGAGTCACACTGCTACACTGTGTTACATGTTCTTTCATTACACACACACTGTAGTTTTGTAGTTTGTAGTTGAATTTGGACTGAAATGTGGATGAATCCACCACTGAATGGAGCCTCAAACAAATGGACTATTTCCTCACATTTAATTACTGAGGCTTTTTTAAATATGATAACATAATAACTTCTACTGAACAGCAGCCATTTATGGTTTGGTGAACTGTCCAGACTGTACCTTACCTCTCACAGTCCCACGAGCATTAGCTGTAGCCCTACACAGTCTTGCAGTGAATAAGCTGGCATGGCAGGTAATGAATGTATGGAGGGAGACCCATCTTTACAAGTAAACCCACACACAGATTTGCACACATGTGCCTCACACACCAGCCCCGACAGAGGCCTGACTGACCTGGCAGCAGGCGAACCCTCCAATATATGCGCAGACACTGCTCCTCCTTGCGGAAGCCACGCTGGCACTTGCAGGACAACAGAGCTGGGTGTTTATCCAGCAAAGCATCCTGTCTCTCCAGGCACTCGGCAGCTGCCTGCTCCCCCAGTGGAGACACCGCTGCATCGGCCGCACACAGCTCCAAGCCCCGGTACAATGCCTCGCACTGGAGGTCAGCGGAGCACACCCGATGAGCTTCAACACAGTCAGTGGGGGAGGGAGGGAAGGGGAAGATGGGTGTTGACGCGGGCAACACACCTAAGAGAGGACAAAAGAGATGGAGAGAGACATGTTCACAGCTTGACAGAGACAGAAGCAGTTAAAAAGTTCAAACACACTATATTATCTACAACTACAACCCTGGTTGTAGTGAACACAGTAACCAGTTAACAAAGCAGAGAGCTTCATGCTAAGGAACCTGACACACAGTCATCCAGGCAACATCTCTAGACAACCACATGTTAAGGACTGGTCACACCAGAAACTGATATGGAGAAATGAATCTGTGCCTCTTTGCCTTTGGTGATGTAGTGACAATATTCACAGGCCTAACTGCTGTAGTTGGTAGCAAGGTAAATGCTAATTAGCTAACTCAGCTAGGTTGGTGCAAGCTAATCATATTATCTCCTTGAGATGCTCCTTTTTCTCTCTGCTGTTTTGTTTGTTGGCATTTTGTACACCGTTTGGGTCCATTGAAAATTGTTTAGGAGGGAAAATAAAACTCTCAGAGCTAAAACCTTGCTAACGGTCAGTGAACAAAGTCATGAGCTGTATGACTCAATTAATTGACACTTTTGACACGCTCTCACGCCACAGGTCTATTTTCTCATGCAGTGAAAAAAAATGAAAAGTGATAACGTTGTGGGCACTAACAGCACATGCAGAGACAACACAGAGCAGCACAGCTCAACAGCAGCACTGTGCAGCAGTGAGTTATTCAGACCATCAGAGGGAAAGTAAGCAATAAACACAAACGTATTATATTGTAGTTATTCCCATGCATGCAGTAATCTCAGTCAGCGGCTCTTCTGGCAGCAGCATCTCTCCCTCTCCTCTCACAGGCAGGCGTGACAGGGAGTTAATATGGTTAAAGGACGCTCCGTGTCTCTGTCGCTCTGAAACTTCCCCATGATTCACAATAAGAGGTTTTTAGATTAGTATAATGTAAAATCATCAATGTAATTGTGCACCAATAGTGAAATTTTGTGATATAACATCATTTTGCACAATATATAGGGTTGCCAACACACTCTCACACTGCCCGAACAAATCTCATGCCAAATAAGTAGAAGCCTCAAAGTAAATTCTTTGTGAAAAAGTATTATATTTTAAATAGGCTTTCTGTGCACGCAGGACAAAGTCTGAACACCAGGCTTTTTTCCACAGCCAACGCACACAGTTTGTGTGGCTTCAGTTGAAAGAGGTGCATGCACACACCGCTCCAACATCAAAAAACACCTTTCATATATGCAGAGTTTTGCCTCACTTTGTGCTTCAGTTTCACATCTATGACAAATGAAAATGTTCATAAAATATAAACTTTCAATGTGAAAGACAGGCTTGTTTAGTTTAATTAGGCTCACCAATAATGTGACGCTACAGGCGAGTACTACAAATCTTATCAAATGATCATTATGCATTGGTATTTATCCCAGCTCCAATTCATCAGACAGTACCTTTGGCTAACAGCTTCATGTAGATGCCAAGGTGTCAGAAGATGAATCGCCTTTGTAGTCTTATCAGAAGGTATGTGTGAAAGCAGCTCTGACATAATCAATGAGAAAAATGTGACAAATCCAAAAAAAATAGTTGAACTAAGAACTCTTTGCCTCTCATTTTTCTAGGCTGGCTTTCTACATATACCCTAGTTTGATTGTTTTCCAAATCATCCTGCTGGATCCACTGTCTTTGAACAATTAGCTTTTCTCCATTTACTTTTCATGCAATCTTACTGTTTAAAGCAACTCCAGATTCTGCCCTGTTCATCCTGCAAACCTCATCTCTGTTGTGGAGCCGTTCATACTGCTGTGCATGGTGCAAAAAAGGCTGATAGACTATAATAGTTTCCTCCATTCAGGATTCAGGTCCCCTCAAAGGTCAGGACTTTCAAGATGGCTCATCAATGCTACAAATGTATTTAGCCGCTGTGGGTGAGTTCACTAATCGCACTGATTCCACTGAAATTAATTGAACTTGTTTCTAAATTTTTTCTGATGTGACCAGGCACTTAGTCAGAAATGTGCAACAATAAATCCTAGGATGATTTTACAAGTGAGTGTATGTAACTGTGTGGCCGCTGTGCCATATAACAGGATAACGGTCAGTGCTAGCACATAGTGTAAAGGTGTGTTCAGGCACGTAAAGGTAAGTAAATTTTAGATGTGACTCAATTCCATACAAAGTCAACGGAAAGATGCGAGTACAAATTCTCTTGAGGAGGCACAAAATGATGTACAGACACACCTGTGTGCAAGCTTGAAATGCTGAAACTTCTCCTCTGGCTTTATGAATCCACTTCATAACCACCCAGAGATGAGAGGAAAACAACTGAAAGATTTTCTGGTGAGACCTGAGATCAATCAACTGTCATACAAACACACACTCACTATGTTGTGATCGCACATTTGGTCTTAGTGTTTTTCTTCCAGCATCAAAAAGAAATACTCGCCTGGTCTCTCTCTCTCTCTCTCTCTCTCTCTCTCTCTCTCTCTCTCTCTCTCTCTCAGGTAGAAAATCAAGCTGCTCCTTCGTCTTAACACTCCCCCTAGAGGCCTGGAGAACCTCCATTGTGTTGACTGGATGTGCAACATTCTTCTGTTGAAGTATTTCTTCTGGCATTCAGCAGCACATTTTTTCATTTGCAGCACATTTCCGTTTTTGGTGCAGCTGCAGCAAGTTTCTCCTAATGGAAATGTCTGGGGCCGTAGAACAAGGTCACTTACAGCACTTAAAAAATAAGACAGAATGGGATGAGTTTTTACTTTTGTGTCATTGGAGGATTTCATTTTTGGTTGTTTTGTCCACAGCTCAGGTTGCTTGTTACAGCACTTGCTGGATGAAAGTATGTATCAAAACTCTTTCATGTTTTGTGAGACTACTCAGTAAATGGGTTTCATCGGGTAATAGCCTTGCTGACTACCTTAATGGTAACACATTGTTGATTGTGGCAGTGAGTGTAGAATGTTTTGATTGCTGCCTTAAGTGGTTTTGTAATTGTTCATCTCCATTAGGACCAGTTGCAGTCACCCTATGAGGAGCTCTGTTCTGTGGTAGTCATTCCTTCTGTCACTCAGTGGCTGATGTACTCTAATGTCAAAAAGACTTCTGCATTTTCAAATTTACTGCTGCAATGTCATGTCAAAGCAGACGCAGTTGGTCCTTTTGAATGCCGGCAACGTAGGCAGAAAAAAACGACGCATGCTTGACTTTTAATTCTGCTCCACTTCATGTTCCCACTGTTTATCTCCAAATGAACATGACAGGTAGCTCATTCATTGGACAGTTATGTTTGATGTCATCCTGTATCATCAGCTCTCCATAGACCCATGGGTGGAAATCAATGCTGGTGACTGACAGCAGGTTATGCTACACTTTACTGTGCAAAAATATATCATTTATTAATTTTTCTGATGTCTCAAAAGAACTAATTCATTTTGAGCCCCATTAGTACAGACAGCAACTAGATCTCATACATCATGAACACAGAGCCAAAGACCTGACTTTATGTCCAGGCTGGCCTCAGCTCCAGTGGCTTCTGGAACTCATTGCGGTCTCTCATTCAGCATCTTTCTCACCAATCTTTTCAGAAAAAAATGAAGTATGCATACTGTGTATGCTCTACAACAGATCAGCAACCACAGCACTTGCTTTTAGAAATTGAGACCTTCGTGATTTTAACAAACTAAAACAACGCTAGGAAGCCTCGGCCTCCCCCTCCCTTTCCATGTGATCACTGAGTGTGTGTGTGTGTGTGTGTGTGTGTGTGTGTGTGTGTGTGTGTGTGAGACCAGGTATTTTTCACAGGACAAAAATCAGTTTACACAGTCACGTTGCGGGGACTCACCTGCCTTATGGGGACAAAATGCAGGTCCCCTTAATGTAAATCATTAAATTTTAGGGTGAAGACTGAGGACAGGTTAGGTTTAGGGTTAGGAATAGGCAGATAGGGGTTAGGGTTAGTGTTAGGGTAAGGCTCCAGGAAATGAATGTAAGTCTATGTAGTGTCCCCACAAGTGATAAAAAAACACAACGTGTGTGTGTGTGGGGGGGGGGGGGACTGGGCAGTTCCCTGCAATCATGGATCACCTGCACCTGATCCTTGTGCCAATCAGTCACCACAGCTGAGGCAATCTACAATCACCAGCCACAGGATACATACCTGGTTCCTGGTCGTGCCCACTTTGCTCTCCTACTGCCTTGATCTTTGCTCACGTTTTGCCTCATTTTTTTCCTTGTGATTCGTGTCTCAGGATCGTTTCCCTCGTGTATCTACCTGCCATGTCTGCCCAGCTCCAGTTCACCACCTGAAATCCTGCTGACTCACCTCACCGACCTGCCCGCTCCTTCCTGGATCTGCACAGATCGTCTCCCAGTGATCAATCCTTTCTTACCTTTCTTGTGACAGTAAATCCTTTTTTTAATTCAAACCATCTGAATCTGTCCTTTATTTGGAGTCCAGCCAGTTACCCAGTCTAAACAATTACTTAACAGAGAAAATACTACAGCTCCCATGAAAATGTACAAGGATGTTTCGTCCATATCCATAAAATTCACCAACATCAGCAGACTTCTTTTTTTGGCTTTTGGCCTTTACTTGATAGTTCAGCTCAAGAGAAACAAGACAGGGGGAAGGAAGTGGGGATGACATGACATCTCAAGTCTTTTTTTATTTATTAATATCTGCCATCTGAAAATGTCTAAAAGCTTTCCCTCCTCTCTGTCCCACTGTCTGCCTTGATGTATAGCCGAAAATGTTAGAGCTTAACTGAAATGTTTATTAGTCACCTAAAAACAGAGATATTAAATGAACAACAACAGATCATCCTTCTGTTCCATGGTTGGATTTTTTTGCTTCCACTTCATTACAAACGTTAATGGCATTTTGAATTAGGATTTCTTATTTGTGGACAGAACCAGAACCTGAAAGTTCCAAATTCTCTATTAGGATACGTCTTTTCCACGATGTTAAGAAGGCATTTTGTACTGTAATGTGATCTTGCAGAATAGATCCCTAACATAAATCAAGCTTAGGAATCACTTTCAATAGTCCACATGCTTAGAAATAGACTGCACTCATCTAATATCAGTTTAGTTCAGTTTATAAGAATTCATGCTGTGATAGAGCTTCATAACATGTCAGAATTCTGTAGTTGGTTTGTTTTGTGGGCAAACTAAAGCAGGCAGGCCAGCAGGCAAACTAAACAGGACCAGAGTCTGTCCAAACTGCTCCAAAGTATGAAAGCACCTGAACAGGACAGAGAACACTGTGGACCAAACATCATGCCAAAAGTCACAGACAAAGTTGCTTCCACTGAGTCAAACTTTCAAAAAGGAACATTCCATTTTCACTCTCCTTTCAACCATCTCCAGCTTTCTGCTTCCTTTTCTTCTGTAGCCAACTACAGTAGATGCTCTTCAGCCAGGATAGTGTCAGGCGTCATTTATTACAGACAGCATTTGGGTTGTATGGAACCCAAAGTTTCCCCAAGAGGAACTGTTGTTTTCTGAAGTGTGGCTGCTTCGATTTGCAATAGCAAAAAAGAGAGGCTCCCCTGGTAAAATCCAATAGCTGATACGCACAAGGGAAGTGCAGAGAAGTTGTCTGAGGACAGCAGAAATGTCATACGGGGAGGAGAAATAGGGGAATGGAAAGATAGATAGAAAAAGGGAGAGAGAAGGAGCGAGTGAGAGAGATAGAGACAGAGAGCGAGTGAACCTTGATTGGTTGGACACGCGCACAGTATGAGGCACAATCAGCATGCACCACCGAAAATGATGTTCTTAGAATCACACAAAGATGCGCACATGGACACACTCACACACACACACACACACACACACACACACAATTGCAAAAAACAACACATAGACACACGGAATGGCTGCCCTGAGAAGGACCCTTTTATGTGTGTGTCCTGCTGGGAGGGAGACTGGGAGGCACAGAACCCATCATTACTACCAGAACACAATACTGCACAACCACAGGGGAGGGGGCGGAGGGGGCAAAGCAATCTGTCTAAGACGCACACACACAGGGATCCACACACACATCTTGGTGTCAGAATAAAGTGGCTGAGAGAGCATAAACAGCTTAACATTCAGTGCCGGATCAGTAGACAGTATGTAAATTGAATACTGAGTGTGTTGATGAAAGACTAACCACATACATAAAACATTGTTGGTTGAACAAACAGCCTTTGTGCAGCACCGCATCCCGACACTCCGCCGCAACTCACTTTGTCCACACATCAGACTAACTGCTCAGTCCCACCAGCTTGATCCTGACCACGTCTCTGACCAGAGACTGTCCTGACTCATGCCAGGGTCACACCATCAGACTTTACAAACAAATTCAGTTCCATCTCTGCTGTACAGGAAACACTGCATTTTCTCCTTAAAGTCAATGTCCTCCAATGTTAGCAGCTCCCTGTGGAGTCATGACATACTCAGGGCACAAATAATGTCTGCCAGTAGCACACACACAACAGAGCACGGAATATTTGTTGGACGTATTCTTCCTTAGTTATGGGTGAACCACGTTCAAAGCAGCATGTGGTCTTATTGTAATGTGTATGCTCATGTCAGTCATCCAGGTAGTACCATGCCAGTTCCAATTAAAGCAAAACACTGCCCCACAATTTAAGATAAACTGCAAAATGTGTTGGATTTTACAAAAAAATGCATTCACTTCAGTAGTTTGGCTACAACAGAGTCTATTCATCTGTCATTCACATCATGCATTACAGCCAACAAAACTAAGGATATTGTTGATCAAGAACGCAAGTAAGTTTTGGGTCCTCTGTCGTTCAAGCAGCAGATCTGCTTCACACTACTTGCCACACGCGTTTTGTGTGAGTGCTAGAGAGAGAAAGAGTGCACCATTTACAGGGTTTGTCATTGTCATATTGTCATATTACCAGCATTACATGGTGGTAGCTAGCAAGGTAATTCACTAAGGCAAGACTTGAAGCTCATGAATACAAGAAGCTTTTTCAAAAAGAAAGAGGATGAAGGCAATGAGGCACAGGCGAGGCTAGAGGAGGTGGGGGAGAGTTACCTCGTGTTACTGAAGCAGCACATGAGGCAGGATGTGAGAGTGCCACTGCATCAAGCTCAGGTTGGTGAAGAAGACGGCTCTTCTCAAACTTTTTCGACATAAGGCACATCATTCATGACAAGTATTTCAAAGGCACACCTTTACATAGGGTTATAGCCAGGTAAATGATCATAAATAACACTTTCCAAAGGACACCTAGTGTTTATGATCCAATCACAGACCTGTCAAATCTCCCATTCTTCCCAGGATTTTCTTGTATTTTAACCTTCCCTCCCGCTGCCCTCCAGTTAAAATAATTTCCTGTAAATGTCACATATTTTTAATCTTTCTTGTTTAAAAAAGACAAAAAAAGTTAGCTCTAATGTTGATGGAAGGCGTAACTGGCTGTTTGATGTGGCAATATGTAGAACATTAGCTGTAACATTTAATTGGCAAGGAGTCATTTACTCAAATGGCACCTGCCAATAAACCAGGTAAAAAGAAGAAGGAATAAGAAACAGAAACGTGAAAGGGATGGAGTATCTGCCAAAAGGCTAAAAGTCTGTGCAAGTATCTCACCTGGACTTTGGTGTATCACACGGAGGGAAAAGGGAAAATCTGCCAGGCATACATGCCGCCCAAGAGGTGCAGAAACGTGCCGCACCGATGACTACATTTATACTATATCTGCCATCCATTTTTATAATCACCCTCTGCTACCAACTGTCTCTCTTGCCAGCAGCCTCTCTCAAAGTCACACTTGAAGCATAATGTGTGAGTGATGTGTACATATCCTTCCAGTTGATTGAAGACACTGGCACATTGGCGCATGCTTCTGAAAACCTAATGAAACCTATCTGTAATCACTTAATGTTGGAACTAGTAAACCCAATCCTTGTTGCTCTGATATTTCAAAGCAAGTGGTTGCCTGGTAGTGATTTTAGGATTCACTGTGTTTACACTTGCCTAAATGTGAGGGCTATGTGGACGGTGGGAAGGGTGGTGGGACAGCACAGGATTAAATAATTACACATGCCCCTAGGCATAAATAATAAAATCATAAAATACATAAACTGCTGTTTCACCATTATTTATTTATTTTTCTGCCACATAGGATCATTTTTCATGTATTGCATGTCAGTTTGCAACACAGTCATCCAGTAGAGACCTCATTTATTAATTATTTCAATATTAATTTACCTTGCTACGATGTAAGCCAACCAGTCAGAAAGCTAAGGCGCACTTTAAGTCCAAACTAGTTTGGCTATGTCCCAAGTATTCATGGTTCAACCAATTTTAGCAGCTGATTTACTTAAAAATAAACTAGCAGTTCCTTATTCTCTAGTGTCGACTTTACACCCAAACTCAGGAGAGAACTTACACATACCTGGTGCAAATCAGCGCTGGAGAGGTGAAGAAGAGTAGGCAGACAGGTAGGACACAGAGGTGACAGTTTGTCACAGTTTATATTTGTCACAGATCAAAAGTGTCCTTGTCACACAATAGAAGCAGAAGCTATGACACTGAATTAAAATCAAACAAAACATCAGCTACATACAATCAAGCATGACCGCTGCATCAGTGTCAAGGTCCTTATTTTGTCCAAGGGTTTTATTCCTGTTCCAGTAAATAAAAATAATAACATGGTTGAATAGCACAGTGTCTCACATCTTATATTCATTTTACTCTGAAAAAACGTGAAAATGGTGGAATCAAGTGAAAATCTACAGATTTCTGGGCTGGGATAAGCCCTCAGTGTTTCAAGGTCCTAACAACACCTCAGGGAATAGAGATCAGTGCCCCTGATCTCTGCAGCATTAATCATCATACCAGCTAATTACAGGAACAGGCTACCGTTGTCTGGTAAGATCACCTCTTTCAAACTCCACAGCCCCTGATGTTTTTTCAAACTTGTAGTCTTCACTGACATGATGAAATTTATTATCAGACCACACAGCTTCATCCTGAGACGCTTTGCTTTGTATCTCTTTTTTTTACATATGTAGTAGCGTCATCTATTATATATGTCATTTCTTTAACCAGTCAACAATAAAAGGAAACATTAATTTCAAGCACAGAGACGACAAGATAAGAAACTGGATTACTGAGAAATCTAATCCAGAGGAAAAAAGTCAAGCAAAGCCAACACTGTGTCATTCATTCACTAATATTTTCCTCAACAGATCATGTAATACTTCAATATTTATTTTTCTATATTGTGACACTAATCAAAACAGCTTTATTTCACGCTACACAGACGAGTGAATCCAGCATAAGCAGACCACTCTGGCTCTGTGTCAGTGCTCCAGACAGCCTAATACCACATCAAAAACACTGTGCTGTCTGCTGGCCTTTGCTGAGCTTTCTGATAGAATATACAGAAGAAAATACAAGAAATGTAAGGGGACACCCTCGACAGTACATTCACTGCAGAGAACCTAAGCCTTGACTTCTTACCACTAATGGCGGGGATCGCACTTTGATTTTCTGCAGTAAATCCAAGTGACACTTGTTATAACTACATTTTCAGCATGTGGCAGATGTTCTCATCCAGAATAAGTTTCAACAGGAGTAAAATACACCAAGTACACCATAGCCTGCAACTGCCAGTGCCATCTGATCAGTTGCAGCTCATGTGGTTTTTGTCATCTTTATGTCCTTCATATGACATGGACGCATGTGAACAAACACCTCTGGAGCTGCCATTCATCAGTGTTTGTCCAGAGCTTCACATAGACACACACACACACACACACACACACACACACACACACACACACACACACACACACACACACACATAGAGACAGTTTGACAACACATCAAATTCAACTTAGATGAACAAAACATAATGAAATTAGACTGCACACACTATAGCATCACGTTGCTGTTTGACAAAAATGCAATATGAACAACATATGCTTGCATTTAACTGACAAAGATCTGAAGTGGCCATGTGAAGTATGACCCTCATCTGTCAGCAGCAAAGCTGTTGGGCGTGCAGCACCAATATTGCACAATTGTAGAGACAAGGTCAGGGCACATGGATGTGTCCACAACATAGGAAGCTGTTTTTCGCATTCTGTTTTCTAACAACAGTAAAAATTGCTCACCATGACCACGGTCTTCTTTTTGATGCTCCATCAGCAGGACAACATCATTTGTCTGTGCCTAAGAAAACCATTTCAAATTTGTGCTGAAAAAGAAATCTGTTTTTACCCTGTGGTAAGGCACAAAAGACTGACATTTAGGCACAAAAACAACTTGGTTAGGTTTGGAGACTGGTCATGGCTGCAGCAAGGGCACAGCCTCAGCACATGGGGTGTGAGCTCCACCAGGGGAGCAACTGAGGCTTCATTCTCATTATTTTTGTCTTTAAATTGCTTCCATATTACTAACTAGACAGGAGGGTATGTTGTTGTGTGGCCTGTTGCTACAGGGTACAGGTGAATAATATGAAATCTTAACCCACAAGTCAAGTTTGAAGGCTTGTTAAAGCAGACATTGCACATCACGTGATGTCTCTGTACACATTTTTGGTGAGATGAACTCTGATAAATCCATGGGAACAATGTCAAGCTGGTGGTGTTTAAACCTAAAGGCTTGTCAGAAACGGTGCTTGTTAAAGGCCACCAAATACAGAAATACCAAGTGAACAATATTATCATTAATACATATTTTTTTATGCAACATTCTTGACAAATGTGGTGAACCACATAACGTCCCATTGAGTAAAGTCAGCAACTTGCATAATTACAAATGTCAATGTGATTTTGAATGAGGCTTTCTAACTTTTGGAGAGAACAGAACCCATAAGTTATGCTTTTACATTGCAAGATGTTCTTCACCATCTCACTGCTGCTGAAGTAAGAAGCAAATTGATACTATAGTGGCAAACAAACTGTCAACTAAAGCCAGTACCAACTTTTTGTTTCCATTCTGCTCTGCTCTGTGCAAAGACCCCCCTCACTGAACCAAAGTAACTCGCACTGAAATGAATAAGGTAGCCAGTGTTTTTGCTGCCTTGTTATTGTGGTGTAGGCTCCTTTTGGAGTTTCTCAAGAGGTGTTCCCACAGGAAGTCCAAGTCACAGTGTGCGTACATTGCCAAGTCAGAAGCGCAACGTGGACAACACATAGGGCCAAGCCTGGAAGTGAAATTGTTTAGCTAACCCTAACTTTGGCAGTAAGCCTTTTTTTCCCTTTCAGGCTCCAAAATGCTCAGTCAGAGGAAGACACCTCTTCACTAATTCATCTTCACTGGAAAACTACAAGGGGTACATGTTGATAAATAAATATATGTGCCACCATTTTGGTAGAATTTCCAAAACCTGTTTGTCATCACTAGACAGCAGAAGGGAAGATTAAACTTTTGTTGCCACACTGTGTCTGCAGGCAGCAAGCAGCACTTTCCATCAGTGCTGCTAGAGTTTATCATTGTTTTCCCACAGAAAACAATGAACATCCAGTATGCCATCTGTTGCATACCAGCATTGTGTGAAAACACAGAAGAGTGTGGAGAGCTGCTTCAAGGAAGATGATCATTCAGACTGAGCATTGTTTGCTGAACATTCAGTCAATCTAGCAACCACAGGTCACATTTCTTACCAAGTGTTCAAGGTTTTGAGTGGAATGTGACACTTCATTTTCTCGAACTTACACCCAAGAAAAACACAGCCCATTTTGGAGCACACTTTCCCATTTAAACAGATGTACCTGCCATAAAGACAGGGTCATCTATGTGTTACATTGTTGATCAATCTACAGAATACAGATAAAGAGCTAGGATAGTGTTCTATCCATTATTTAATCAAGGACAACATTAGATCAGAACTACAATTAGATCCCCATGCTGTGAGAACAGATAAATCTTATGCTTATCATGCTTTATTGCCCCCATGTGGAAATTTGTTTTGGAACCAGACATTATGTTAAAGGAAATAAGCATAAGTTTAGAAAAGTTCCACTGGCATTAAAAATGCACACATGAATGGACAGAAATCAATGCACTGCACTAACTTCCACCATTTGCTTACTTTTCCGACAAACATTCAACACATACTCGAGGGTTACCATATATACTAGATCATTTTTTGGAAGCCACTGCTCTGCATCAATAAATATTTTGACACAAAAAACCCTGAAACCACAAACTGTCTTTTTTTCAACAAATGAGACACAAAACATTTTAAATAGTGAGGACCACATCAAAACTTAGATGTCAGCGGTATTTAAGTGCAACTGAAGCATCCTGTTTGTTCAATTCACACTAACTTTGACCTTCATTCGGCTGTCTTGGCAATATTCAAGAGCAGCTGTTTCTCAGCAGTGGGTCTTGGGGTGCTGGAAGGACAGTGGTCCACACCCTAAATGTATAAGAAATGTACAATATCAAAGTCCTCTCAAATTTGTAAATGGGGTTTTTTGGAACAGGTCAAATGCAGATAGAATGTTACGTAACCTAATTCCAGATTCTATGAGTATAGGCGCAGCACTTGATCGACGCCCACCTGTGGGATGGGCACCGCTCATCATCTCATCTCCAGTATGTTTCTTATGCCATTTTACGGAGCCAATGGGGCCCAAAGAGGCTACGCCTACACTCATAGAATCTGGCATTCTCTAAAGCTATTGTTAGTGGGATAAGGGTGAAGTAGCATATGGTCAGAGTTGTGAGGAGGAGGAAAAAACCCATCCATGGTTACCCACCCTGATCTGAAGAAGCTAGTGATGCTTTTAGGCCTATAAACCGGGTTAAACAGCCAAACTGCTGGCAAACATTCTAAGATATGACAGAGCCACATGGAGAGCAGATAAGTCACCAGCCCTCTTTGCAAATGTCAGAGACAAAAGCAAAGCCATTTTGGCTGACAGAAACTTGAGCAGGACCTGATCCAATGGTTCAAATTCAGCCTTAAACAATGTACATAAAACCAGCGTTAAATTCCACTGCAGGGCAACAGAGCATGACACTGGCCTGCCTCTATGCACGCCGTTCAGAAAACACTTCTTCAGAGGGTGGCTGAACACTGATCTGTCCCCAACGCCTTGTGATGTGATGACATAGCAGCAGCATAAGTTTTAACTGTACTGAAGGCCAGATTCCTTTTAACTAACAGCTGGAGAAATTAAAGCACATGAGGCAAGGGGCAAGGGATACACAATGGGGTCCAGTCCCCTGTCTACACACCAAGGCTGGAAAGCTGTCCATTTGACTGTGTAAGATGCTCTACTACAAGCAGCCCTTGCATAGTGCGGACAACATCCTGAGAGGCCCAAACCCTCTAAATGTTCCTGTTCAGTGGCCAAGTTCTCCAATGCTGGCCTATTACCAAGTAGTTTTTGATCTGTCCCCCTGCCTAAGATGCGTCTCTGTGCCCCTTGAGCTGCCACAGCTGGCCTGACAGCAGCTGCTGCAGGCATGGAAACCATGATGTTCTCATGTACTTTGGAGCCAGTCAGTCTACCAACACTTGGCCCAAGACCTGATGGATAAGCAGAATCAGAGGGAAGGTATACAAAGCATCCAGGGCCATGGCTAATGTACAAACACTACCACCTCTTCCACATTTCTGTGTGCCACAAACAGATCCATCTCCACTCTGCAGAACCTGCTTCAAACCTAGCAGACAAAGTCAGGATGGAGGCTCCAGTCCCCCCGACACAGACTTCCCGTTGACATGATGTCTGCCCACCCTGTTGAATTCTTTGGGCATATACACTGCTCTGGGAGACAGTAGGTGTGTATGCCCAGCATAGCAGCCATCCAGCCATGTTCAGAAGTTGCATTGAGCACACTGCAGTTTATGGCTGTCATTGCTTCGTTGTCTATACAAACACACACATGCTAATTCTGCAGCAGCAGGACAAAAAATATGTCTGGTCAACACACTTGGCTTTGGCCAATCCAACAGGTCCAGAATGTCCAGTTCCTCAACCAAATATGACTCCTGTACTGGCCACACCTCCTCAGCGGCAGCAGTTAAAATGTCCACTCTCTGCCTGAGGCAGGCGAGGGCGGTAAGGACACAGCGTCTGAGGAGTCAGAGCCAGCCCGGCATGCTCTGGACCAGGCAATACTTGCAGAGGCCGTGCAGATCAAAGGACATAATGTGGCTGGTCTGGCATGTAGGACAGATCCAAACTGCACTCTCAAAAGACACCTGAAAAATGGGAGTTGATTGTCCGGTCTCAAAGCAGTCATACTCAAGGTAAGACCATAAGTAGTGCCCATGCTGCAGGAGGCCGCGGTGCAAGTTTTTCTGCACTGTGCAGGTGCAAGAGGGATAAAGCAACAGCCTTAGAGGAACCTTGTAATTCTGAAGAACTGCAAGAAGACAGTAAATGCTTTGTGATATCTAAATCTAAATCTAAATCTTCGTAAATCTATAGCAGCCTCTATGGGTCAGTGAAATTCTGAAAATAAACAATAAATGATAAATTATATAGACTATCCCTTAATGTCATCGTAATTCTCTCATCACTCTGATTTATTGTGTGTGAAGGTAAAATAAACAGACATACATAAAAACAAATCAATCATTAGTCGCCCTTTGGCAATGAAGTGTGATACAGAGGTCAATACAACAATCACCTGAGGCTACTTCACCTATCACAGACAAATCATAACACAAACATCAGCCTATCATCGATTAATGATGCACCTCCATATCAATAAATCAACCAAAAAAAAATCTGAGGTGATAATATAATTATCAGAAACAAATAGCACCAGCACCTCCTGGCCTTTACAGGGATGGATTAATTTAAAACCTGCTGAATTAGTTTACAGCCCAATTGAAGCTAATGTGATTCCACTTCCACAACTGCACAGCCTCAATCACTTACCTGGTCAGAACATGCCCGCTGTTATCAGATCTCACCCGGCTGTCTGTGCACAATCTGGCACAGAAAGACTCAGGGCTAGCTGTGGTGAACAAGTGTTACTCCAGGTGAAAAAGTGTCACATTCCTGGTTTGTTTGGAACAAACGGAGGAATAACTGGTTGGTTAGAATGAGAAGTGATGGCAACCACAGCCGAAGGAACAGACAAAACATCGTAAAAGGAAAATTAGTGTTGAGTGACTGATGAAATAAGTGATGCCTTGTATAAATCCAACTGTTTTACTTCTAGAACAAATCTGAAGTCACCTGTTAGCTTCTCACTTCAGTGAGGTAGCAGGTGCACTACAAATGGACCGAATGTCAACTCCACAATTCCCTTAACTCAACTTCACTTAACAGCTTTTCCTGGATCTTCCAAAAACATGTACAACATCACAGGATCAAAAAGGAACTTTCCTCATCAACAAATTAGTTTTTCTTCTCTTTGAAAAACTGGCAAGGGTCTTCATGAAGCGATTCTTAACTAAAAAGCAGCTAACAAGGGCTTTCAGTTATCTTGTGACAAGGAATATCAGCCTTGTTTCATTGCATTACATGTGTTTGACAGCATGAAACCATCGAGAATTTAACACCACCTCAGATGCTCAAACCTTAATGACGCAGTGGAGCGTCTTTCATGATGTCAAACGAAGGACCCGTTCATGGCTGATGGCTGAAGTTTGAGGGGCTCATAATGGAGACACAGAGTGGAACAGAGTGAAGACAGACTGTGTGCTTGCAGCCTGTGACTAGAGGACATCTAAGGGTGGCTGCATGGACTTTGGCTCACTATTCTGTGCTTCCTTAGTAACAGCTTAAATTGAGAGCCAATAATTGGAGTCTGAGTGACCTTTTAACAGAGCAAAAACTTCATCATATTGGTAAAATTAGTTCCACAGCACCAGGGTGGGTCAACCAATCTAAAAAAAATGTGGGAGCAAGAGCATGTGGAGCAGTTTGCAGGAAATCAACGATATGAGCTGAGCTTTGGTTCCCCTCTCTGCCGCTTAATGCCAGCAACCCAGCACTCTTTCCTCTCCTACATTAACCAGAATAATTCGTACAGAAGTCGGCGTGTCACCTGCAAATTTCTAATCACATTTCACAGACACTCAGAGCCTCTGAATCACTAAGCCTCGACATTCTCATTCCCCTCTCTTCCTTGTTTATTAACCACTGAGTTAATAAAGGGGCCATAATTAGTGTAATTGTGATCAAAGAGCAAAATAATGAATAATGTCTGAATGGCTGCAAAGGTCTCAGACAGTGATGAATGCTTCCAATTTTTCTTTACATTTTCAGAAGTATCTCCTGCTGTGTCACTGTGTATTAAAGAGGCCACCACCTCTAGTACATGGGTTTGGGAGGACGACTGTCTGTTCTCACAAGAAAAAGGCTGGAAAAGACTGAGTCAGCTGAGGCGTACAGGATAACTGTTCAGGGGTCGTGATGCCAGGCTTTAAGACAGACAGTGACGCTCTGCTCACACAAACAAACCCATACACTTAAGACTCAACAGGATGCCAGTTGTTGTGAATTAAAACATGCTAGCTGTGCCCAGCACCACTCAAAAACTCAAAGGGCAGAATAAACACATTTGATTAAGTATGTTTCCAAACATATTTTGGATTCGAAGAAACAAACGACTGTCTGGCAGAGGTTTCTCCCTGCCAACAGGGAGGGCAGTCTGTCAGAAAGACTAACTGGGGATTGTGGGTCCAGCCACAGATCTGAAGCCAGTCTCTGACACATCTGTCATCATGATAGCAGATGGGCCTGAGGTCAGGCCGCGACTGACCTGGGATCAGCCCAGGCTCTGACCATAGAGAGCAGCGGTACCTTCAGGGACCACTGACTCGAGTCCGACACTGAGTTTGAGTAAGGACACACCAACACACACACACTCGATCTAATGCCTGCTCACACACTCCACGGGAGCAGAAGCCAACACACCATCTGCCGCCTCTGTGTTTGAGTTCCAAATCCCAGTTATCAACAAAACACACAGAAGACCTCCAAACTACCCCCTTGGATACACCATTCCCTTTGAGAAGAACGCTATTACACACACACACACACACACACACACACACACACACACACACACACACACACACACACACATACCTCGGAACCCAGATCAGATGGAACCAGGTGGATGGAGGCCAGGTAAGTTACTCATTTTTCATTAAATGTGATAGAAGAAGGAAGATGGATTTCCTCACTTCTTTCACCAAGTTCATTCACCTCACACACTTCTAAACCTCTTCATCTCTCTCTCTCTCTCTCTCTCTCCTCTGACCAAGGATGATCACCTCTCCCATTCCGAGCTTTTTAGACTTATCATCAAAGTAGGTTTATGATGCTCATTTCTCTGGCCTCATTGCTCATCATAGATGTCATCGTCTGTCACTGGAGATCAACCCAGATAAGACATTCTCTCTCTCTTTCTATCTATATATATATACATATATACAGATAGATATAGATATAGATATATATGTTCTCCTGTTGTTCAAAGCACACATCCCTGCTGCACTGTGGAATCATCTGTAAAAGGTGTGTTCAGGGTGAGATAGCCTACGGCTTACACTTTCAAACACCTGTCACCTGTGTCTGTGTGTGTTTAATGCTTTACGTGGAGGTGGTGTGTTTAGACTCTAAAGTTAGACCAAATAATGCTTACATATGTACCAATGTATCAGTTTGCCAATGTTTTCCTTTTATTTTAAGGATTTCACACATTTTTCATGTGGAGGTTATTTCACGGACAATGTTGACTGCCACTCAAAGGGTAAAACAGTTGTATTGTATTGTAGCACTTAAAACTGAAAAGAAATTGTGATGAATTCCATCATCCCAAAGGAATGACCGTGGTTAGTGGATTCACTTGCAAATTAGAAAACCTGCAGTGTTTCCTCTACATTCATTTAGGAGTGGCGGGCCGCCATTCCTAAATCCTAGCCGCCGCTCCCTCAAACTTCTTTTTTTTTCTTTTTTTTTCTTTATTGTCGCAAATACACCACCACCGCATGTCTCCACCTTCACAGCAGAGTCCGACGTTAATTACTCACGAGAGTGAGGCCTCGAAAGTGACACCACGTCAAGCACCCAGGCACCAGGTCAGAGAGTCAGAGGAGTGTCGTCTTGGAAAATAGGGCAGCGACTTACTGGAGAAAAGGTCGACTTATTAGCTTAAGATAACTCAAAATAGATTTTACAAGTTAAATAGACATTCGCAAAATATTGATGGCCAGCTAACGTTACGTAACATATCGGTATCTTGAGTTAATTGGGCCCGGTGCCAACTCAGTGTCACTAATGTGAGTAAACTAACTGATAGCATTAAGCTAATATTACACGCCATGATGTAACTGCTGACTGCAATTTCATATGAGTTTGTTCAAATATTTCTCTGAGAAGAGAAAGACAGCTGATGAAGATTACACTAGTCAGTAGTGATGTGTCGGTCGCGAACGAAACGGCTCTTAGAGTCACTCTTAGAAGTGAACGATCGGAGCCAGCTCCTGCCTGGGAGCCGGAGTGGGAGCCGCTTTGGGGTTTTTTTTGTTTTTTTCTCGACACAGCGCACGCAAAAACACACAGCACAGACACACGCACACACACACACACACACACACACACACACACACACACACACACACACATTCAGCCTTTAAAATGCAATTTTCAACTGGCCATTCAATAAATAGGTTGTAAAACTAAAATCCGCAGTCAAGTGTCATTTGTTTACGCCGCCATGGCTCCCTGGAGAGCCTTCCCCCGCTGCTGAAAAAAAATCCTACAGGAAACACTGATCTGTACACAATTTTTGTGCCAATTGGGGTGAACTTGACTGCCAGTTGACCAATAGCAAGCTGTCTTAACAGTGCTTAAACAGACAGCTGAAGTGTCCAAAGTGGAGGATGCTGTCGTAGCTTATTAGCTGTGTCGCAGCATTCACTTTTATTCAACTTCCTCTGTCAGGATATAAACTATTCCACAATACAGCAATGGCTTGCAGATAGTTATGAGTCAGGAGTCAGTGATACAAATACAATCAAAGCATTTGATCTTACTGTCCCATTAGCACCGGAGCTAAGCTAATGACTGACCATCAGCAAGCTTGCTAGCTAAGAGAGGTTTATTTCCCCCCTTCAATAGATTTTTATTGAATGAATGGAAGTGCTATGGTAGTTTAAGGAGAACAGGAGAGAAAACAGTATGAAGCTCAGCGAGCTCTTAGCTGTTCGAGCTGATTAGCGGCCGTCCAGCTGGTTACTTCACCAGCTGCAGCAGTTCACCACATATCCCAGCCAGCAGTCAGTACGCCGCCAAGCCTCCACAGTCAAACATCTTGTGAAGAGCTCTGAATTAACTTTGCTATGTCACCAGGCTTTAAGACAATAACCCTGATGATGTCCTCATGATGTCATCAAGGACAGAGACTATACATTTTTAACAGAAAGCCCTAATGAAAGTTACTAATGGTTGTATTATGGCATAGGATGCAGAGTTGTTGGAGCTTGTCCCATTCTACGGACCAAAACTCATGATGCATTTTGGTCTCTGCTGCTTTCATTTTAACCATTCTTTTTTCAATGTGTCTCTTGCAAGTTCCCCAAATTCATGGAAGTGCAACATTATTTCACTATTTTACTCTAAATCACATATTTAAATGGGCCTAATTAGCATCATTATTGTCATGTTTTCTTGACAGATTTTTATATGGGTTAAATGTGCTTGAATTTTGTCCATCTGGTAAAGGAAAAAAATGTGTAACAAGCACTGATCACTGCTAAAAGATTTTTATTGACAGGAAATCAGTCAAAATCAAAGTTTCCAAATCTACTTAACATATCAAGTTAAAATGATGCACAAGACATGTAGAATATTTCCATTTGATGGAATTGTGTAGCCATTTACTGGGTTTGAATATTTTACATATAGAACATACATATATGTGTGGAATAAAATAATTTTAATGACCTTAAAGCTGCCTCTGAAAACTTAGTTTCGAATCTTAATGTTTTTCCCTATAACAATAAATGGTCAAGAATAAATAAGATATAATCAAATTCAAATTTAGGAGAAACTACTTTCGGTATTGTCACAGAAACTGATGCTAAATTCTGATTAGTGCTTGGAAATGTGTGACGTAACTGCATGTTTAAAACCAGACAACACACAGACAAAACACGACAGATTCCTCTCAATTTATAATAACCACATCTGTTCTAATTTTGAATCCATCACTGAGTGAGAAAACAAGTTTTCAAGCCTTTACGGGGAACCGAAATGGGGAAAGTGTAAGTTAAGGAGTTATGATCTAAAAGAGAGGGTAAATATTCCCTGTGGGTAGCTTCACCCCCAAAGTATCAGTATCAGTATAGGTCTTCAAAAAGCTTCGAGTGGCGTCTAGGCAAAGTGAGCCCTGTCACGCACCCTCCCACCCCTAAAAATACACACAAGCATGCACACCTGCCTGCACACCGATAAGACGTCAACCACCGCGGCTCCAAATGTGTTTGCACACCGGTGTCGGTTGACTGCACTTCCTCATTGAACGACTTGAACAATTTATTCTGACGCGCCGCTGAATCCAAGGGGGAATTTAGATTGAGATTGAAAAAAAGGAAAATCAGACACAACCTGAAAGCCTTGAGGGAGGAAGACAAGGGGGGAGGGTACGTCAACCTGAGGCCGAGAGACAGGGAGATATATGAGACTGTCACTCAACATTACAGTGTCACTACAAGCGGACAATCATTAACACGGCTAATGAACACAGCGGGGCCATGCTGCAGACCATGCTCACATAAAGCCACTGTGGGGGAATTTCATTAGTCCTGCTGCAGCAGAGATAATCCACTGATTCCCAACCAGGGGTCCTTGTACGCCAGGGGTTCTTCTGCTGTTACCAGGCGGTACCTGACAGGGCTGCAGAGTAGCTCAACTAATTTTAAAAACTGAAAATCTAGAAATGACGATTTGTTACATCCATATTTGTATTTTTAGGAGGAACATAAACAGACAAATATGCTTTTAAAATAGGAGTGAGGCTGATCTTTCATATATTTATCATCACAGTAACTTATCAACTATGGTAGTCTGACATAAGACACACCTCAGTCTTCCACTGACCTTAGTGCATGAAAAGTAGCCAGAAAAATGGTAAAAAGCTTAAGAAATGGATAAAAGGTTAAACGTCAAGTTCCTGCCACTCCAAGTGCTAAAAGTGTGAATGCAAACTAAACCAAAACTAATGTGAAAAAGACCAAAAAAAAAATGTCCTGTATGAAATCACATACAGCCACTAATCAGCCACAATCACTGGGTTGATATACTGTCAAACATGATGATGAAGGGATACTTCAGCCATCTGATTGGGCTACAGAGGTTTGTCAGGAAAAAAAAGGGTTCGTTTCACTCATTCATTTTAATAATAATAGCACAAAACATTAGGAAGACACATATCCAACTAATGTGGTGTACAAAAATGAAAAGCTTAAAATTATTTGTAGATATCCGACCTTACACATGTATGAATGTACATTAAATGAAAACGCAATGAGAGGAAAATACAGTCCACATCTGAGAGTGCAGGTCTGGCATGCAAAGTCTAACTGAAACTAAAACTGATTTGTCATCCTTCGGATTTTAAGAACCATCAGGTGACTTCCCAGTGTGCTCCGTCAGCTTTTGTCTTGTTTGTCAGACTTAAATTATGACAAACATCCAACATCAGCCAGACATGGGTGTGTCCTGTTGACACAGACACTCAGAATCTGACCAAACAAGCAGTTCAGAGAAAGGCCAAACTTTACCGCACAAAATGTAGATTCTACACGCAGAATTTGTTTTATGTTTTCAGATCTCTCCCTGGATGGTCCCAAATTTTAAAGGTTAAATCGGTTCTATACTGCTGTCAGTAACAAGCCTCCATATTTACCTACAGTGTGAAGAATGTGTCGTGTTCTACAGCCGTTATCTAATCTTCATGTCTTCAAAAGATTTCCATAACCTCTTTATTGTATGTTATGTGAGGTTTTTGGCCCTTTGACCTGGGCTCTTCAGACTTCTGCTTCCACGTTTATTGACCCTTATGATTTCCAGTAACAAGAATTTAACAGCAGTGTTTTTGCTCTATTCAGTGGAATCATTCCTAGTGACAGGGAGCACTCTTAGTTTCTTTGTCCAGCTTTGGCAGATCTGCCTCTGTACACTGACCTGCACGTACTGTCTCTAATGTAATTAAGGTGGACATGGACACTCCAGATTCTTATTTTCTTTGATGCTAAAACTCTTCTTTAGCTCTTTGGCCAACACTGTCTTCACACCTGTCTGTGACTCTCAGCACACACGCTGCCATTTCAAACCACAGATTTGTTGTTTTAGGCTTGAACACAATCCACTATTGTCTTTTAAACAACCCTTTAGATAAGTTCTCTAAGAGTAGGTTTATGATGTTGTAAAGATGCCTTTTTTCTTTTGATTATCTTTTCATTTACAAGCTTTTAGTGCCCACACAGAGACCCCTAAACACATCGCTGCTTTATAAAACACACAAAGAGAAAAAGGACAGTCACCATGAGGACAATGACACGCTCACATCCAACAACAAGCTCATTAGTTACAAAGAGATCATCAAAAAGTCACATTGATGACAATATGAGACCAGATATTCAGCCCCTGCAAACACACGAAAGGCCCAAAACACATAAGGTCTGAGATTCTGAACTTCTTGAGAAAAGTGTTCCTGTGCCTGTTTGAGACGGCAAATGATGCCACTCTTCATGGCATCAAGATTCTGAGCTGAAACCATGCATTATCAATGTTATTTATGCGCATGAAAGAAGAATTGTTTTCACAACATCATAAAATAGTCACAACAGGGTGGATAGTCTTCATTAGAAATTAATCAGTAGGAAAGAAGAGAAGCGTTTTTAAAAAGTCTACTGTAGGTTTAGTTACTGTTCAGGAATGTAAAGAAGATAGTTAGAAATTATTTATAACGGATCTTTATTTACAATAAGGAAGAAAAATGATCTCGGAATAACAGCGCAAAAACTGGCACAATGATCTTTAAATGCCTCAATTAAATGCCTTTGTTAATGTATATGCCAATATGAACTATGGGTCCCTAAAAATGGATCTGAATGTTTTCTTTAATTTGCTTACACCTGAAATAAGGTATCTGAACACCTTAACCACAAAAACTGGTTCTACATTTACAGCTTCTCTGTTAATCTCTTTGTCTATAAGACACATTTAAGGAGGTTTTAATGTATAAACGAAGGCATTCTGACATTCCTTGGTTTCTATTTATCATGAATATTTTGTAGTGTGTTTGGTTTTTTCCCCTGATTTATCTATTTTATTGTTTATTTTTATTTTTTGTCTTTGTCCCTTTCTCTTCTGCAAAAGTGTAAAACTTGGCTTTTTTAATGCATGTGTAAGATTTAATTTGGGGATTGTATCATAAGGAATCAGAGCACTCCATAAGCGTCTACATGAATTTAGACAAAACGGAAAGAAGTCCTGCTGTCCCTGCTGGGACCCCCATGATAAAATGCAGCCATGTGTTGCTGAGGTGCGGACGGCCGTCAGTCACCATGTGTCTGCTCACTCATCACTCAAAGTTTCAGCTCAGGTTTGGAGCTGGAAGGGCGTAGCCTAGTGGCGTTTTGGACGAAAACGCAGCGGAGAGATGTATTGTGTGAACTCAGTCAGAGCACAGGACCACAGCAAAAACGAAAAACGAAAACGAATTATTGAGACAAAAATTATGAGAATTTAAAGTCAGTAACAGCCAAATACAACATTCTTACTCTGCTGAAAAGTTGAGAGGAAAAACACACCTCTTTACATCCCCGTGGCTCCAAGACCGTGAAATTGACCGAATGAGTCCCCCCCGCCCCCCCCCACCAAAAAAAAAAAAAGAAAAAAGATGAACCTCGGAGCAATAGGAGTGATGGAAGAAGGTAACAAAAAGAAGCAGAAATGTCTTTACTTTAGAGCAAAATGAAGTGTGACTTTCCTCTCTCCATCTGCTCATCTCAATCTAACTTAAGAGTCAGGCACCATCCGGACAAAGACTGTGATTCTTCTCCAGGAGGTGCACCAAAAAACATTTCTCTCTTTACTTCTAAGAAACAAATCACCGAACGTACCTGAGAAGAAAAGAGCAAGCACAGTTCCGAGGAGAAACATCTCAGCCGTGTTCGGGACACCGGTGGGTGAAACGGGGATGTGGGACGGGACTTGGTGCGTTCTCGGCTCTCCAGCAGCACCGCTGTGCGCCCCGCAAAAAGACACCCAGCCGCCCGCTACATTCACCGCACCGACACTGCCCGTCCGGCGGCCTTTTGTTCTCTATCTCGAGGGTAAAGTCCTTCAAGTTTCAAATCCCGAGACGGAAGGAAGGAGAACCTTCGGAGGAATGTGTCGGAGCAAAGTACGCGCCAGAGAGGCAGCCTTTGACTGTGTGTGTGTGTGTGCGTGTGTGTGTGTGTGTGTGCCAAGGCTGAAGCTTCACACCGCGCTGCCTGGAGAAATCAACGAGCCCTCTGGACGGAGGAAATGTCAAGCGTCACCGGGTTGCAGCTCTGACCGCGGACAGTCATCACGACGCGCCTCCGCTGGCGAAGAGGTCCCGGTACATTCTGCGATCTTGATGCTGACAGCAGGAGGCTGGGGTTATTACTAGTGATATCCCTCCCCTCCTCTACCCCCTCCTTCTCTTCCTCCTCAGAACATCATCATCATCATCACCTATAGGGACCGTATACGAAGGGATGACAATCTATAAGTACACATATTTTAAGTTGAATGTTTGAATTACTTTACATTCCTGGAAAGCAAAAGACCGTGTTTGAAATCTGTAAACAAGAGCAAAAAACTACTCACTTTTATGAATAAACCCCAAATATTTTGGAATGCTGATTACAGGAATTTGGTGAGTAACAGAACACCATTCATCCAAAGGTTAAATGGATTTTCCCCAAGGATTTGATGCCTCCCCAGCAGGCTGTTGGAGTAGCGCCTTTGATAGTTTAGAATGCGTCTGCACTGCAACAACATCAGTGATGTGTGAAAGTCTCATTCACTATATAGTTAAAAGTACCATATTTCCTATTATGCACCTGAATGAGCCTTTTAAAAAAAGTGCATGATGAAACACTTTGGCATCTACTAATTTTATGAACAGAAAGATTTTGTAGACATCTACGGCTTCATGCTATGCTTGGAACTTTTTGAAAAAAGTTTGTTGGATCTGCACAACTGAACTGTAATCATTTGTTGCAATAAACTGGTTACAGTAGTGATGTATCAATAAATCAGTATTACATTAATGTATTGTTATTTGACAAAGCAAAATTAGTTTTAATCTCTTTTTTCATTTAAAGCTGTACTATAGTCAATATTTTTATTTTAACAATAGATCACAATTAATGCTGCTGCCCCCAAGTGGCCAAAAAAAGTAAATCAATCAGTCATTATTGCTGCTACATCGTTGTCTTCTTGAAGGTACATATTGTTATCATGCTACTTCAACTAAATGGAAATATATTTAATTTCCATTTAAAAACTTCATGGCTAGTTTTCACAGATATCGTTTAATCATTTATATTACGTACTAAACATTAATGTGTGGGGTTGGAGGGCATTCACTTAAAAGAGAACTGCTATTAGTCTAGTCATCGTCATAAAAAAAATGCAAATGACATTAAAAATGAATTAAACAGGTAGCAGAGTAACATTCCGTTAAAACTGAAAGTTAGCATTACCAGAAACGTGTTGGAAAAAAAATATAGATTGCACTACAGTCTGCCACATGGTTATCATCATTTGATGGAAATGTTGCGAGCATTTCACTGTTAACTTTGTAAAAATATCCAATGATATAATGCCACTGTTTGTATTAGTTAATTTTTCAAGGATATAGCCAGATTTTCTCTGTTATGATACCTATCTTTGTCTGTGGATTTCTTCTTACAGGACATGGCTTTGTTCTAAATTACCACAATCCACAAGCTTTTCCTCACCAAATTGTTTTTGTACCATAAATGTAACCACACACAGAAACCCTGGTCTGTGGTCTCAAAGCCTGTGCTCTGTATGACAACCCCACACTCCGACCACCTTGGTATGACTTCTGTATTGTACAAGAATATAACATTTCATTAACAGGATGAAACTTTGCCAGTGAACATAATCCAGCCAGCAATTATTTTTCCTCCTAAAAGTGTTCGGCATTTTCTGGAGTCAGGGACATTGTCAGCTTTGGGAGGTCATGTTGAGAAGGCAATTTGTAGGAATATACTATTTAAAAAAATGGATTATGGATTACAAGGCATACCTTCCTTCCCTGTTTTTACGAAAACAAAATATATTTTTAAGAATTCAGAGAGAGGAAATCCCTGTGTATGTAATGTAACTACATGCATATAAAACAAAACGCCTTAACAAAGAAAGACATTCATGTAAAACTACAGCGTGTCAAAGAATATGCCAAAACCCATCAGGGTTTTTTTTTCAAATCTCACAGCGCAAGATTTGGTTTGAATTAAAATACTTATTCACCACTGGATGAGACCCACCAAGACTCGGAAATCCCGCAATATGGCCATGACGTCATCAAGGATGTAAGAATGAACATGTCTTGTTCTACCTCGCCTTTCCACTGCTATGTCAAGTTGCTACAGGAGGTGTATCATTCCTAATCAAATGTTTGTACTTCAAGTAGCCTGTGTGACAGTCCTTTTACTCACTGGACATGAATTTTGTCTGGGCAGAGATGCGTTAATGAGCGTGTGTTATTGTAAGCTTTACTATTCTATAAGCTTTGCTGTATTGTTGTGACATTAAACTGAGTCTTGTTGTTGCTGTTTGAGATACCTCAATCATTGCATTTGCTGCTTTGTTCTGTGTGCTTAGCACGTTATATTGATTATGCCGTCACACTTTGTTTTGTGTTACTTTTCTGCCACTGCAGTAAAGCCAGTAAGATACACTTAATCGTTTAAAAGACCAGAGCCACGGCTGATGAACTCCGAGCTGAGTTTTCATGCCGGGTTTCTGTGTAAGAAAGAGACAGTTATTGTGTCTTTCCGCGGCAATTAAGATGACTGGTTTGCTTTGCATGCCTTTCCCTCTTTCTCTTTTACCAACCCACAAATGCACATATCCACGTGCCTTTACAGGCACTCACACACTTTAAAGGTGCAGATAGAAGTAATAAAACTCAGCCTGACTCCTTGCCATATTGTTGTCAGAGACATATAAACACATCCTCCATTGTGCTTCTCATATCTCTCAAGCTTCATGGCCTTGAACTTTGCATGACATAGCCACTGAAGCAGGCATGTCCACCATCTTCACTTCTATCTCCCACTTCCCTCTCCTCTTCACACACTCACACACATACATACACACATTCATACATGTGCAACACACTTGCTGTCTTTACACTTCTTAGTGGAGTTAATTGTGTTATAGCTGCTTCTCTTGTAGTTGTAGTTGGACAACAGATGTTTATTGATTGACAGATTATTGATTGTTGATCAGTATTGCTGAAGTTAAATAAACACTATCGTTTATTTAAAGAGCAGTTGTCTGTGATTATTTGTGCATATGTGTTGGGGTAACAGCTGGTTGAGAGGGTCAGTGCTCACATTCAACCCTTCACAGGCATTTTAGACTGCATCCATGCATTGTTTTTTGGTCCCTATTATTATTAATTCTTATTAATAGTTTTATTGATATTAATTTGGTAACAATAACTTAATGTGGGCTAATAACCAAACTGGCTCCTACCAACAAAACACACATTTTTGTTTTCAAACTTAAGATCATCCCTTGATCATGTTGAAATACATGAGGTACAGACACGGTGCAACAGAGCTGCCACAGCTTGCCATACACAAGTGAGCGTGTCCATTATAATCAACTGAAGCCACTACACTAACTGGTTCTTATTTCCAACTTGTCACATACAGATGTAGGATGGACCTCTTGATGTCACTTTTTAAGGCACTGGGTATCCCTTTAACATCATTTTTTATTGTGCAGGGTAGTCCAATAGACTGCTATAGACAGCTCATTCTCACTCCCAACATGTCAAATGATGTCCAAAAAGTCCACTGGTGGAGGAGGTTGGGTTGGTTGTATGGGTCAAGCACTGGGCCCTCACCCAGGAGCCCAGGATTAGTGTCCCTAGTAAAACCAAAAGTGAAGGTTGTCTTAGCTGTTGTGCACCTCACCAGCAAACTTACTGGATGATCGTTTATGGCCTCATGCCTCCGCCTGCCATTGGTGGACAGAATTGACCCACCCTAGATGTCACTTGTGTTTCAGTATATCCATTATGTCAAAGTAACACAGCTGTAATTGTAGCCAGCTTTTCTTATTGCCACTTGTAATCAATACTACATTACTACCACTTTATGATGGTCAGTTTGTATACACATACAGTGGAAGGAGGGACCACAGGTTCAGGTTGTAGCTGTGACAGCCTGTGGGGGCCAGCTGCTCACTCTCTGCACTTACTAGCCTCAAATCACCTGTTTGTGTGATATTCTCCTGCTTGGTGCAGGAGAATGGGATTCTCCCATGTGCTGTCCTCCCGTTTAAATATTTTTCTGTAAATCCTGTTAAAAAAAAAATACTTTGACAGGAGGCATAACCACTGACTCTTCCAGTAATGCAGCTGGCAGTATAGCATTTGTAACAACTCGTGACAAGAAGTCATTCACTAAAACACACCCATCAAAAAAAAAGAAGAAGAAGAGGGAAAGAAGAAGAAGCTGGATGAACTTCAGTGGGATGCGTGTGAGTGTGTAATGAGTGCTTGCCAAAAAGGCAAAAAAAAAGTATCTTACCAAACAGCGGGAGGGTTAACCCGCACTTAATGAAGAGCAATGTCAGTCAAAATCATGTTTTTTTTAAAAATTATCACACAGATTTAAGCACGGAGGAAACAGTAACAAATCCTCTAAGTATGAGTTCACCCAAGAGGCACAGAAACATGCTCAATGTGGAGATCTGCAGTCTCCCCTCCTTTTGATCCCACTGTATTCCAGTGTTTCCCCTTCCCGTTGTCTCCTGTTTGTCTCTCCCTTGTCTGTCTAATCAGTGTCTGTGTTGCTGTAGGGCGTGGCCAGCAGGTTGGGAGTGGTCTCCTGAACTCACCTGCACACTATCATCAATCAAGACCCACCTGCTCGCTCAGTATAGAAGCACCCGGATTACAACCAGTATTCGTCGTATCGTCTGCTTTGCTGGATGGTAATGACCGAACCTGAAGCTCATGCTAAGTACCCTGTCAGTTTTTGTCTTGTCTACCTTCAGTATACCTAATCATTTGTGTTTTCTCTGTTGTGCTCAGCTGCCGAGCCCACACCTACCAGTCCGCTCTCACAGTCAGTTGCTCTCATAGAGGACTTGGACCTTTCTACCTACTCTCACCAAGGGACTGGATCCATCTACCCTTCAGCTCAGTATAAGGACTTAGCTTTGCTGAACTCAGTCATTACCTCTTATTCATTAAAATACTTAAACTGTTTTCCCGCCTTCTTCCTCATTTGTCCGAGCCTGTAATTCTGTAAATTCAGTCAAAACAGTCCACCCATAATTGTATTTATTTTCTCTCTGCCATCCATTTTCATAATCACCCTTGTCTACCAGTTGTCTCATCTCAAAATCACAACTGAAGCATAATGCGTGATGTGTACATATCCTTCAAGTAATACATAAATAAACTAAGTACTGAATTTATCTGCCCTTTTGTGTTTTTATTTATATAATGCAGAGATGTTCGCAGCATTTCAATTTCAACCAAGTGTCTGATTCTGACCACCAAACTGTAGTCACTTCATGTAGGAACGAGTTAACTCAATCCTTGTTGCTCTGATATTTTGAAAAAAGGAGGTTGTCAAGTGGTGATTTTAGGATTCATCACGTGTAAGCATGTCTAAATGTAAGGGTTTTGTGGACAGAGGTAAGGGTGGTGGGACAGTCCAGGGAGGGGCGCTGGAAAATTTCCCTTATTTTCAAATCCCAGTGTGGACAGGTATGGCTAGGTGAGCTTTCATTCATTCACATTTGTCCTATGGTAATTTGTTACCTGTTCTAATACCAAATAAGTGTCTTGCTAATCACTAATTGTGCTTTTAGCTAATTGCTATATTAGCCACCATACTAGGTGGAATTTGGTAAGATGTTTGTTCAAATTACCTCTACCTCTGACATTACATGCATATTTGTCCTTGCTAATGCTATGAAGCAGAGTACCATGTGGATCTCTTTACATTTCACATTAAAATAAATCAATCAGATCAATGTGTATCCATGATCATGTAAGTAAAACAATCCAGTTAATTAATTGTGTACTATAGTTAATATAGCCAACGCTTCCAAACCCTATATAACCAGCTGCATTATTATTTGGCAAAACTCATCATGCACACAGTGAAGCTGGCACGTAACCACACGCTACAAAGATGAAGTCTGTGTTGCAGATAAAAAACAATGCTCCATCACTCCTACGTGACGCGTCACATCTGAGCATCATGTTTTTTGACTGTTATAATAATACTAAAATTAGCTAAATGAACATCATTGGGAAATATATTGTGGATTGAATCTAACCCCATCCAACCTCAACCAATTTTTTAAACTTGGTTTAACAAAATTATGAGGTAAGCATTACATTTAACAAATAAAATGTCATATATTTTTGGTCTTCATTGCTCACAGCATGTGTATATTGTATTGTGCTTATTGCTCTCCAGTGGTTTCTGTGCTGGAAGTGTGGATAGTGTGTAGATGTGGTGCAGAGCAGGTGTGGAGCAGAGTGCTGTGGCTGTGCTGCTCATCATCCACAGTGCTGTGGTGTGGGCTGCACTGCTGGACTGGATGATTGTATAAATGGAGGGAGAGGGGAGCTGGAGGACACACTTTTGTGTCTGGCCAACCATAAATAGCAGTAACACAGAAGAAAACACACATATATGCAACACTCACACACTCACTCACTACCATCATGTGTGCTTAAATTTCCTCACATGCAGTTTCTATAATTGGTGATGGAAGCAGCTGAGATGGCATACAGTTTTTATGTGTGAGCATCTGCAAAATGTTGATGCCTGAATGTCACAGATTAGTCTCACTGACAACAGGAGAAACAAGATAACAGAATTAGAATTTTCCAAACTGTCTGGTTTTGTTTTTCACAGAATTATAAACATGAGGTCAGGCTGCTCTATAGACAGCAGAGCAACACGGAGGACAAAGAGACAATGACTGACAGAATGCTTTTGTTCATGTATTGACAGCTTGTTTAGCCTCTCTTACAAATTGCTAGCCTAAATCAGTGATCAGTCCATTTTGATGCACATGCACACATACAGCACACACAGTCATGCACACACCAAAGTGTTACAACCTTGTCCCATCAAGCAAATTACATGCCTCTCTGTTCACCCCTAGAGGTCATTCAACCTCATGGCCTGTTGGGCAACAAGCTGTTCAGCTAATCAGTGGAGAGCCTCTTCTCTCCAGGGAGTGACATATGGTGAACAGCACTGTGACATCATAACAAATAACAACTACTGTGACATCACAGGAAGCTTTGCAGTGGTGTCATAAATCTCTTTGTGACCACATCTGTCTCCACCATGGAGGTCTACTGCCAAACAGGCTGGAGGGTCTATACACAACTACAAGGCTCAAAGGATGTGTGGTAATAATGGTCCTGGACATTTTAAGTAATGTTATAGACTATGAAATGATGTCATATATAAAAAGTTAGTCAGCATCTGCAACCTCCTCACTCCTGGTCTCTTTTTAAAGATCTGTCCTCATATTCTGACATCCTTTACCAACCAGCCAGATCGGATAACTGCTGCAGGACCACTTGAGTTCTGGGGGCCTGAAAACTCCACAGCTTAACATCTTCGGACTGCATAATGTCAAAGATATTGAAAGCCGTGTTATGTCACTTTTTTAAGTTTTAACATTTTTTTCAGGTGAGAAAGTAACCATTTACATTGCCAATATGTGGTCAGTTCATCCAAATAACCCCTGCTTGGAAATTTGGTTTGATGTTTTCAGAAATATGAGAGAACTGCTGGCTGGGTGAAACCAGCTGTCAGTGATGTAACACAGTCATCTGACTGCATCACATAACTGTCTTGCTTAAGTATATTTCAGTGTGAACAGGTTGCTGGTTATGTCATACATAATCATTCATTTAGTAGCCTAGGCAGTATGCAGTACATACTGAGTGTGTAGGAGGTAGTATGTTAGTGTGCAATTTTAGCTATACAAAACTCAATCCTCTCTTCTTTTTTTTGGACCTAGCATCAAACTGCTTGGCCTGTGGCTACAGTCAGTCGGAGAAACTCTAAGCTTGTCTATTAGACACAAGAGGCATCACTTGGGTTTATTTTGGTTGGCTAACTGTTGTATTGAGGTTCAAACTCTGTCTTGAGGGTCCCTGTGTCAAATGTTTAAAGGCCTTTTATTATAAGTTTTGAATTTATTCAGTAATGTTGCAGTACAGTAATTACTGTGATGCATAATGTTACAGTAATTACTGTGTTATCATCCAAGGCCACGTAACATAGATAGACTGTAAACGGTGCATTGAGAGTGGGAGGAACAGGGTTTTGTTTGTTTGTTTGTTTGTTTGTTTGTTTACTTTATTACAGTCTTAGTTAATTAGGCAGTGAATTAAATCCATGTGCTTAGAGCATTATCGCAGCATCCCTTGCTTTTTTTAGATTCACACTAGTGGCAATGAAGGTATTCAACTTTCTTCAGCATTTAAATACATCAGATTTCTTGGCACATCCTCTTTATGTGTATTTCTTTTGTTTATGCTCTTTTCCAAGTAAAACCAAAAAGAGGGTGTGAAAAACCCTGGTGAAAAGGGTGGGTGAATGTAGTTCTGTTTACACTGCTTGGCATAAGTAAAGGTGACACAATAGATATATTTCTAAATTGCTAATTTAATTTTAACTGAAGTTTCCTGACAAACATGAAACTTAGTCTTAATTGAAATTAGTGTAAATGTATGAGGGTTACCTCATGCTAACGACATTTGTTTTGTGGTGTACTCAAGTGTACAACAGTCTTGGCATGTACGCTGCCTGGCTAATACACACAGTGTAACAAAGTATCCATTAACACAAAAGATGCAATCATCTGCAATCATTTTAATGCAATTATTTTAATGGATTTTCCATATTTATGAATGCTGATGATGTTGCTGTCCTCAACAAATGTTATATTTAGCTGCCTATCATGTCGGTGAGCACGACTTTGGCTGGTGAAAAGAGACTTCACAGACTAAATTGAACTTGTGTCAGGTCCTTCAATAAACCTGCTGCAAATACTACTGCTGATGATTAACCTAATCGTAATTCAACTTTAATTTTATGTGTATTCGAAAACCATAGAAATGCAGAGACTAGACTGAACTGGAGGTGAGCCTCCCAAATGTTTCCTCCTTTTGCATTTATATTTCCAACAGAATAATAAAAGGGAGGATGTGAGGGACCAAATTCCTTCAGATTTACCACTGAGCAGACCTAATAATGGTAATTGTTGAGTTTGCCATTATTAAATTTCATTGTTATTATTGTTATTATGGAAGACATTGATTGTGTGACTTTTTGTTGTTCACATTAAAAGTGGCACACATAGTTGTGGGTGTGAATATCAGGTCATCAGTTCAGTAACTTGCACAGTGGTTGGACACAGAACACCCATGCTCCCACCGCTAAACATGAGTGAATGCTGAATATCCAATCCATCATTTTTCATTCATTCTCAGGCTGTTGCTGATAATCTATTATGTCAGTTGCTTACACTGGTCTCATCACAGGATACAGCCTAATTACAGATCACTCACTTGAACTGCCTCCTGAATGGAAACCATGTACAGCTAAATTCAGCAAGTTTTCATTTGATAAGTAAACAGATATGGAGGGAGGAGAGCAGTTCATTGGGCTGGATCCAGGCTATGGCAGATTGCTTCAGTAAGTGAATCCCTGGATTGCTGTTGGAGTGAATGCAACTCAATAAGCCTGAATGGGGGAGATCTGACATCAAAGTCAAAATTCTCCACATCAATGAGGAACATCAGCTGGGTCACTGAAAGGCAAGTTACATAACTCGTGTGCTAATATTTAGTCATTTCATGTACTTCATCTATAAAACATGCTGCCCTCTCAAAACTTCTAAACAAAAATGTAAATTCCCAACTGCTGTGACATTGCTTCACGGTTTCTTGCTTTCTGCTTGTTGTCAAGCCTTCTGTCTGATGATTCTGATCAAATGGATGGTGCTTCTGGTGTGGAGAATCAGCCTGAAAAAGTTATTAACGTTAGATACACTGTGTTGTTGTTGTTTTGTTTTTTTTTTCATTTCAAATTCATTTTGTAGCATTGTCTGTTTGTTTTGAGAGTCCATGACGGCCCTACAAAACAATGGTGAAGTTTTACAAAAACTTAGCACTTTAATGGAGCTCAGTCAAAGAAATGTGCATAGAATTTTTGGGTTCAGCAACACCACCATCAGTCCAAACTTCTACCTCCATATCTGTGAGTGCACTTACCAGTTTTTGTTTTGTTTTGTTTTGTTTTGTTTTGTTTTGTTTTTTTCCTTTAAGTTTTCTTCTTTATTTTGTGGCCTTCAGCCAATGGAACTCATATTATGATGTATATTGACTGAATAGGATATAGCTGAATGCTCCAGAAAAAGCTTGTCAGGGAATTGTGATTTAAGAATATTTTATTTTATTTTGCATATAATTAGTCCCAAAGTGAGGTATCTTTGGATTATTTCAGCCTTTTGTATACCATGGTCATGGTGAATACTCTTTTCTGATTGGCTGCAGGGTGTCCATAGCCTATATCTTAAAATGAGTAACCCATAGCAACAGGGAAAGCCTCCATTTACAATTTATTGCAACATGTTAGGCCAACAAGCAACTGGACCCACTACAGTTTATGTATCGACCAGGCATTGTTGTGGATGACGCAGTCATCTACCTGCTCCACAACAAGTACCTGGACCTTTCCCACCTGGAGAACACTGGGAACACAGCAAGGGTCATGTTTTTTTATTTCTCCAGTGCTTTGAACACACTCCAACCATCACTGCTCAGGGGGAAGCTGGAGGGAGCTGGAGTAGACTGCCACCTGGCTGCATGGACCGTCAATTATACCTCACCAACAGACCACAGTATGTGAGGCTTCACAACTACGTGTCCAATGTGGTAGTTTGCAGCATGAGAGCTCTGCAGATGACAGTGCTCTCTCCTTTTCCTCTTCACACTGTACACATTGGACTTCAGACACGACACTGTCACATCCAGAAGTTCTCTGATGAAACAGCCATCGTTGGACTTGTATCACAGGGGAACGAACTGAATACAGGGAGGTCATAACCAACTTTGTCAACTGGTGTGGACTGAACCACCTGCACATAAACGCCAGCAAGATGAAGGAGATGGTGGTTGATTTCCAAAGGAAGGTACCACAGACCTCACTGATGAACATCCGGGGCTCATTGAGATCGTGTGGGATTATAGATACCTGGGTGTTCACCTCAACAACAAACTGGACTGGACCAACAACACAGAAGGGCAGGAAGGGCCAAAGTTGTCTCCACCTGCTAAGAAGACTGAGGTCCTTTGGAGTATGTAGGACACTGTTAAAAACATTTTATGACTCTGGTGGCGTCTCCAATTTTCTACGCAGTGGCCTGCTTGGACTGCAGAAGCTCTGAGAGGGACAGAAAAGACTGAACAAACTGGTCAGGAATCACCTGAAGCTCAATATCAGCAGAACCAATGAGCTGTGGTGGACTACAATGCATCAGATATGAATGTTGCTGTAAAGATGCTACAAACGGTCAAATGTGGATGCTTCACACACATCTTCAACGCAACAGCACAGAAGATCTAAACATTCAGCACAGTTTCAAGCTGGACACCCAAGATTAGTGTCACTAATTCGGTATCTGACCAAATGTGAACTCTGTTCTTGAGTTATGGGACTCTATTTTCGATTCCACTGCCAGCACGGCGGAGGCACGGCGCAAAGTCAGGTCTGCTGCGCCGATGGGGCGTGGCAACGCAGACTTTGGTATTTTCGTGCACTGTGCTGCTGGCGCAACTACTCCCCCTTCTCATCTCAGTCCCACCCAGCGGCGCAATTCAGAAGGAGAGAGGGGAGTTTGACACAGCCGAGTCCAATCTTCACCAATCACACCAGCTCCTCGCCTCACCTTTAAAAACGCTGCTTGCGAGGCGCATGGCAAGTTTCGAGGATGACTGAGCCTGTGCAGGAAACTGTCCGACGCCCAAACTTCTCCCAGGAGGAGGTCCTTAGATGGTAAATCCTCAGCCTCCTCCTCCTCCTCCTCCTCAAAGCAATGATGTACTCCATCTTTGTATATAACGTTAAGCATTACAATGACAACATTTGTATTTGGAATGAAATGACGTGGGTAATAGCGGACAACGATCATCACTTACGTTTTTTCCGTGTGTCTGTCTCTCTCTGTCTCTCGAGTGCTCTGAGATAGATGCAGTATATATGCTCTGTAGGATGCCACGGCTGTTTCTGGTTGGCACAGTGACGTTAATTGATTAGTTTGCATTCCTGTTTCACCCGTGTACATTCGGTCAGGTTGAGTGACCATTACGCGTGCCGAACACGCTTGCGATGTGGTCAGATGAGATACTGATCAAAGTATATAAATTTAGGTCTGACTGTATGTGCTGACTCAGATAGTTGCATTGAATCGTTGCTGTTGCTAATTATTGATCGCAGTGAAATGCCAGACACTGTGGAAACCTGCCTGTGAGGTATTGGTGACGTGGGCGAATGACTCCGCCAGTTTATGAAAATCCACTTGCCCAGCGGTGCGCCACTGGCGCACAGAGTTGACCAGGTCTGGGGTGGCGAGCTTTCAGCACGCTTTTACGCCGCTGGCGTGGACCGAAATGGACCAAAAATCCAAATCCGCCAGCTGATTATGCCGACACCTCCCCCTACTGCGCCGCAACGCCCATCCTGGTGTACCTCTGTGCGCCTCGGTTTACCAAAATACCAAGTGCGCAGCGCACCCATCTGCGCTGCACGAAAATGCCACTGTGCAGGTTGCGCACCCTGTGCCCCGGCAGCGGCAGGGATGAAAATAGAGCCTATGGAGTTGAATAATGGCCAGACAAATGTTTTTACCAAACATTATGATGTTACAGTGAATTCGATCTCACCAAGTGAACTTTTTAGCCAAATGTAATGGAGGTCTCTCTAGGCGTTGCTGAGATATTGTGTTCATAGGGCAGATGTAAGGTCACTGCGACCTTTGCCCTTTGACCAGCAAAATCTACTCAATTCATCCAAGTCCAATTGAACATTTGATCCAAATTTGAAGAAATTCCCTCAAGGTGCTCCTGAGATATAACCTTCAGGACAATTGGACGGATGTGAGATCACAGTGACCTTGACCTTTGAACACCAAAATCTCAATTGATCCTTCAGTTCAACTTTTGTGCAGAATTTGAAGAAATTCAAATTTTTCCTCAGATAATATTCACAGGAATGGTCCTGAAATGAGTCCAAGTGACCATTTCTGCCAAGTTCAAAGAAATTCCCTTAAGGCGCTCCTCAGATATAGTGTTCACGAAAATGGGACGTCAGAGTGACCTTGACCTTTGAATACCAAAATCTAATCAGTTCATCTGGGGGTTCAAGGGTTCTTATCAATTTCTTTTTCCAATTCTAATATGGAAAACAAAAAGAGGCCAAATATTTCGATGTTTATTATGTTATGTTATATGTCCAGTGCTTTCTATACCTTTGCCAACAGGTACAGCATTGGTGAACTGCATGTGAAATGTTGTAACTGACTGTGACAATCATGTAGTATATGACATATGTAGTTCCTCCACAACCCTAGTTTGTTTGCCATTTAAGTCTAATTAAAAACATTTTTTAACTTCTTTAAAAATGCATCAGTCAAGCTGTTTTGGCTACTTGAGAGCAGAACTCAGCAACAAGCTAAAATGACACATTTGGAGCATTTATTTGCTTTATTTCAGTTCAGTTCAAAACTTGCTCTCCTTTTTTAGCTCTGGTTTGTTCTCCGTTCACTCTGTGTGTCTTTTTATCTGCTACATGTTCTCCAGGTAGTCTCGAACTTTGTGGGTCTGCTCTTTGTTGCAGGGTAGGTTGTGTGCAGTATCAAAGCTTTTGCATTGAAAACAGGTACCTCTGCTTCTAGAAACACAGGCTGATGATGAATCTTTTGCCCTGCAAAGCATCACAACAGTTCATTTAAAACAAAGAAATGCTAGATGCAATTTATAGTGCACTATATCGTCTTGAATGCTGCACACCGCAGAGACTGCATGGAGTGTGTGGAGTGATGTGTAGACAATAGGACCTATTATCCAGATCACAGCTGAAGGCCATACAGTAGGTGAGCAGGAAATATTAATTACAATTAATTGCATTAATTACAATAATTTACTTGCTCTGGATTCACAGTATAAGACAGCTTCATATTGTAGTCAATAAATGCTTTGAACATTCCTGCAGTTATGTCACCTCGGTTCAGTTATTGCAGAGCATTTTGTTGACAGCAAAGACACAAACAGGAAGCGTGCTGTATCTCAAAATTGCTCAATGGGTAGACAAGCCCTAATTGTACCTGTATGAACTGTACACAGCTTGACACATTGTTTTAACGCTGGGGCAGCAGCTTGCAGTTATGTTTGTCTATATTCTTTATCTTTTATTTGCACTGTTTGACAAATCTTCATTTGTCTTTTGCTTTTGTTTTTGTTTTTTCATATTAGGTCAGCTTGCAGGAGGTTGAGCATTGTAGATATTGTGACAACAGTAAAATTATAGCATTGAAACTAGGACTATTAAGTTCCAGCCAAAAGACTACTTTTCTGACAATTTCAACTTTTCACTTGGAACTGTCTTGCTGACAACCTCTTGAAACATTCTAAAGTTGCATTCTTCTCCACTTTGTTCCCGTTTATGTACCTTCTCCACAGCATAGCAAACAATGTAAGGGATTTTACTGCTGAAAAAAGGATTTGGTGATTCTTCTGACTTTTCATATACTGGATTTGTGTTCTTCATTCGCATGATGAACTTTCCAGTCTTTTTGCTGGGATCTTTAGAAGAAGAAGAAGAAGAAGAAATCCTTTATTAGTCACAATTACATACACAGCATGCAGAGTTGGGGGGGAGGGGACTGTACACCCCATGCATTTGTGAAATTCTTCCTCTGCATTTAACCCATACTGGTCATCCTTCCTCCGCCGCAGAACAGGAGCAGTGGGCTGCCAGCCGACCGGCGCCCGGGGACCCAGTTCCTTCGTTGTCACCATTGGTCAGGTGGTGACCTTCTTGCATGTTTTAAATGGGGGTATTTTTTTTATGGAGGATACCCCAGGTGAGCACGGGGAGAACATTCAAACTCCACACAGAAAGGCCCCTTTCCTCGAGCTGCAGGCACTGAAGGCATGGTGGAGGACACGCCACCAGCACCTCGAACCGGGACCTTCTAGCTGTGAAGTGACAGTGTTACCACCTGTGCCACCGTGCCACTGTGCCACCATCAACAACTGCTACCAAAGAATGCATGTAAGTAATGTATACATATCTAAGGATCTATGTGTCAAATTCCAGATGTGTACATGGATATTTACAAGACTAATTACTATACAAAATGAGTTTGATGAGAAAAAGTAGTGGAAATGCTAAAATGGTACTTGGTACGTGAATATAACTCCCCTTTAAAAAAAGCATGTCTGTATTTTCACTATGCTGTTTCAACCCTATACCTGTGTCAATGTATTTCATAGCTAGCTTCATACTGCTTTGTCCAGCCAGTGCAAATAGGAATAGGATTACGTGAAACATAATCTGCAGCCAAGTTGGAGGGAAACAGAAAAGTGGGAAGTCTTAAAAATGTTGCCCTTTAACAAAGAATCGCGCAGCAGACATTTGTTTATTTCTGATCTCTGAAAACATTGCAGTCCACATAAAGACTTAATGGTAAAAATGTTTCCATTAGATTTTGTGAAAAATGTTTTTGTTGTTTACCAGCATGTCCGGATTAAGTATATTCAGGCACCATTATTTGAAATGAAAATCATTTTTGTGTGTTTGGAACGGAGTGAGTGTCTGTGTGCTTGTGTGGAAGGCCAGTAGAGGCTTTTCTGAAAGATTCATTGTATAGGTTTAGCTCCGATATAATACACAGTATATTTCTCAATTATATGTAAGTTGATTTTATTCATAACCAAAATTAAATGTATTTGACAATTTAGACAACTTCGTGTTCTTTTGTGGTTTATGTTCCTGACAGAAAAGAGAAGAGAAAGAGAAAGGAGAAGTAGCAGACGCAAAAGAACTTGCAAAAGGACAGAAAAGGAAAGGAGACAAGGAAAAAAGAGAAAAGATCCAGGAGACAGGAGACAGAAGGAGAAAATAAATCATGAAGAAGAGACAGTGAGAAAATATGAAAGGTCAGCAAGGTATGTGTGTGTGTGTGTGTGTGAGAGAGAGAGAGAGAGAGAGAGAGAGAGAGAGAGAGAGAGAGTGAAAGAGAGAAAAACAAGGTTTTTTTTAATTTCCTTATCAGGAGCATTAAGTCATTTAAAGTACTGCTGGATATAGATATTGTGATGCTGCTTTGGTTGAAGGTAAACATATTTGCATGGTGAAAATACATGTCATGTATGCATGATGATATCACAATTTATTTAATTATTTATTCACAATTGAAGAGATGAAATTTTCCTTTAAAACTGATTTTGATCTTATTTCTCTTTTCCAGATCAACCAAACATTTTGGCCATCCCACAATCCAGCCTGAGTGACCAAGTCAGTGGAAGGGCGGCCTCTGGCTGATTATTGTCAGATGGAACTTCTCACCCCTGAAAATGAAAATTCCCTGGTCGAGTATATTCTACTAGTCATGGGTTTCCCCATGAAAGATCAGGTCTTGGCTCACACTCTATATCTACAATCACCAACACCGTGCTTGGCCAGGCATGGTGGATCAACCTCATGGAATAGCAGCACCATTGCCTAGACCCCAGACATAAATGCATCCTGCCCCGATGAGGGTCCTCACTGCCACCAAGGAGAAGCAAAGGTTTAGGGAGAGGTACCGTCAGATCTACAGCTGCAACAAGACAGGATTTCAGTGGGACCATCAGGTGAAAAGTCATCATGCCCTGGGGGACCAAGGCCCAGGAAATCAGGGACCACAGAGGTACTCAGTGTTTCATGTGAGTCTAAGCCTATATCGTTATAACTAGGGACTGGTCCGAAGCAGGCCTGACCCAACCTTCACTGTCAGCTCTATCAAAAAGAAAGTTTTAAATGTAGAGAGGGTTTCTACCCTCCAGACTGAGATGGGAAGATGGTTCCACAGGAGAGGGGCTTGACAGCTGAAAGCTCCGGCTCCCATTCTGCTTTGGGAGAATTTAGGAACCATAAGCTTGCATTCTGGAAGTGCAGTGCTCCAGTGGGGTAGTAGGGTACTATGGCCTCTTTAAGATATGATGGTGGCTGACCATTTAGGGATTTGTAGGTAAGGAGAAGGTTCTAAAATCTATTTTGGACATTATGGGGAGCCAATGCTGCCAATGAAGCTAATATGGAATAAATATGATCTCTTTATCTAGTTTTTGTCGGAACATGTGTTACAGTATTCAGGATCAGCGGGAGAGTCTTTAGCAAGTTATTGGGCCAACCAGACAATCAGGAATTGCAGTAATCCAGCCTGGAAGTAACAAATACATAGATTAGTTTTTCTGCATTGTTGTGAGACAGTAAGTGCCTGATTTTTGCAATGTTACAGAGATGGAAAAAGGCAGTCCTTGAATTTGATTTACGTGGAAAGGATGTTGAAGGACATATCCTGATCAAAGACAACTCCCAGATTTCTTGCTGCTGGCATTGCCCTTGACTCTTGGTGCTTGAGGTCTGGGCAATGCCATCTAAAGCACCTGTATAATTAAAAATGAGTTTCTAAGGTGTCTAGGGCCAGGTACTATAATTCTAGTTTTTTCCAAGTTTAGTAGCATAAAATTGCAGGTCATCCAGGTCTTTATGTCCTTAAGACATGCTTGGAGTTTAGTTTTTTGATTGGCTTCATTTGGCTTCATTGATAAATATAACTGGATGCCATCTGCCTAGCAACCTTGTGGAACTGTGATTAATTTTGAATGCATGGAGAGATCATGTTTTGGCCTCTGCAACTTTCTATGCAGTGGTCTGCTGGGGTTGTGGGAGCTCTGAGAGGGACAGAAAAAGACTGAATAAAATGGTCATGAGGGCTGGCTCTGTCCTGGACTGCCCTGTGGACACCACGGAGGAGGTGGGTGAGAGGAGGATGTTAGCCAAGCTGACATGGACAACTCCTCTCACCCCCTGCATGAGACAGTGGGGGCTTTAAGCAGCTTCTTCAGCAACAGACTGCTGTGTCCACTGTGTAAGACAGAACTCTACCACAGGTCCTTCATTCCAACAGCCATCAGCCTACTTAACTCCAGCGTTATTTAACATAGCACTGTGTTGATGTTGTTTACCATTTCAACATCACAAACCTACTGTTTGCACTATTGTCATTTTTGCTAGCATATCCTCATATCCATTAAATATTTGCAACATTACACATTTTTTACTGTGTTTTTCTACTGTGTAATAGTATTAACACTATTTATTATCCAAAGCTGACTCATGTGCAATTCAATATGGCAATAGTATTTTCCAATCGTAACAGTATTCTTATACTCTTGTATATAATATACATATATAGTTGATTTTTATTTTTCAATCTGTTTCCATTTTTATTGTCTTTTTGATCTTTCTATGTCCCTCTTTTATTTTTTGCTGTCTGTAATTTAATTTGGGGTTAATAAAGTTGTAAATTATCTTATCTTATCCTATCTTATTGAGGTTGACTGCTAAATATGGCTCCATCTTTCACTCAGGACAACTACAATTTGGTAAATCAGCAGTGTGTAATGTGTAAGCTGCATCGTTTGGCACCCAGGCGCAAAGGAACTGGACTATTAGGTATCCTAAAATTTACTTTTACTGTGTAAAATTTTTCCCCTGGAATCATCGAATTAATATTTTATTCGATGCTTTTTTTTTTTATTCATGAAATCATGTGTTTTAAAGAGATTTATTAATTAACAATAAACTTTTATACATATATGTGTGTCCTTCTCACTGTGTTGCTGTGGCTAGAAATCTGAACATAAAATGAACTGATGTTAGTGGTATTAAAGCTGTCGCACAGATTCTCGGTCTTGTTGAAATGAAATGACATGAAATACTTTTTTGTGTGGTGTGGTCCTTGTGGTGTGGTTCTCCCTTTCCTTCCTCTTTGCATTCTCTAATGTAGTTCATAGTTTGCTGTCTTGCTCTGTGTTCACAGCAGAATTTACGACACATGCCTTGTGGACGGAGTAGCAATGCAGATGCCAATGGCACCTTCAGTGCCATGCAATCATGACATGTCATGCAATCAGCAAGTCATATTACACAGTGGATTTTGTGTCTGTTCACATGTGCCCGATGTGATTAAAAGTTCTATAAAACAACGATAAATGTATCAAAAGCTGCATAAGGTACAGTGCATTAGGACAGAGTGAGCTGTATTTTTTGTTTCCTTTTGGCATGATATTTGCATCGAATGAGACAGAGTGTAGGTGGCAACTCTATATACAACTCTATATGCAGTCATACAATGCAGACCAAAAAACAGTGTGCTAAAAGTGGCTTAACAAACATAGAGCCATAGCATTGAAAACATTGGCGGTGGATTTGGTGAGTTTAACTTTCACATTACAGAGTTATGATTTAATGTTATTAGTATGAAAACACTGAAAACATTAATGGAGCTTTAATAATACTCAGTTTGTCTGGTCTGAGACTCGACTTGGTGCCGAGTTACTCCAAGGATGCCTCGGAGGTTTTTTTGCCTTGGTACAGCGACGATCCACACAGGTCTCTAGTGGCTGCAGGTTTTTGTTTCTTGGAAGGTTTGTTTCACGCAGAAACTCCACTGACCCTTCCAGCTTTGGCTCCAACAACCAACTGCATCCTATCGCTGCTGCTCGGGTGAAAAAGGAGAAATAATCAGAGAGGAGTGAGAGGAGGGGTGCAGATCCATGCGAGCATGAAATAACCAGATATTGTTACCAAATCTCACAAACAATTTCACATGAAATTTTTCCCACTCAACCTCTTCCAATCTTTTATACATACACCTCTCATTTTCTCTTATACCCTTTGTCTCTACCCATCCATCTCTTGTTCCTCTCTTCACCTCTTCCTTCCTTCCTCTCTCGCTCTCTCTCCTTCCTCCCACCTCCTCTGAATATCTCTCTCTTTTCCAGGTTGCCCTCCGCCTCCTCCTGTCTTCCTCTCGTTACCATTTTATAGGCTTGTTAGTTCCACTTGAAATGCCAAATGACAAACAATCTAAACCCAGTGAGCCGCTACCTTGCTGCCCTCATAGAGCTGCAGAGTCTAAACAAACAGGATATGAGCTGAAACACTCACACAGTCCGCCCCCACCCGCCCACCATAAATCCTCATATAGGATTTAGACACTTAAACACACATATAGAAAAGTATCTGGTTATAGTTCCATGTCGTGAATAGTGTCAGAGAACATTAGCTGATGTTGTTACAGCTAGCTTCAGATGATCGGATAATTTTATCTTACTGAGCTACTCTGCGTGCATTACACACTTGCGTGCTAACAAGCTGACTGATGATGCAGTATGAATTTACTGATGCAGTAAAAATGTTGGCTAAGCTCTTTTTTCAATTTCATATATGATCCTAAAGAAATGTCTGTTATTACATAAATAGATATAAAAAAAAAAATAATTCCCAGCAAAACAGCCATGTTCAGGTGAGGGTGTGAGGTCAAAATGATGCTACCTGACTGCAGTGCCCACAGCAACAACACAGCAATTCTGGGGGTGGTGTGTGTCTTTTTCCTCAAGCTCAGGACGTCTGGGTGTTTGAGAGTTCTACACAATTTCTTAGCTGTTCCGAGGACTGCACTCTCCTAGACAGAGATGTCGTTAGAATCTGCTAAAGCCACTCTCCCAGTTTGTGGTCACTACCCCAGTGCTCCAATTACCATTGGTACCACTGTTGCTTTTACTCTCCACATCATCAACAGCATACGTATTTTGGATAGGGAGGACACATGGCTTGAAAGAGGAATAAAGAAGGCTAGTTGTGTAAAATCTATCTAAAATTTATGTAGAATTGAAAAATAGAGAATAAAAGTTATGTTTACAATCAGTGTTACTCACCAAATGCATTCTATGTATCCTTTAGCTCTAAGTAAAGTGATCAGTGTATTTGCTTGTTCATAAAACATTTATATGATTGGCTTTTAGGTTTTTTAAATAGATGCATTTTTTTGCATCCTCATTTATGTAGTTGCAAACTTCCTCTTTAATATCTTTGCTGGCACATTACAGCATAACTTGCCATGTTACCACTTGTAGATCAGTGAAGTACTGTGACACTATTGGCAGGACTGTGTGCATCCTTGTACACATGCCCAAGCTAAACAAGGGCCCATGCCAAGAAAAACAGCTCCATAACACTGCTAGAAGTCAAAACTCCACAGTAAACCTTTAAGCATCAGCATGAAGCGCGAGCTACACTGTATCAAGTGCTCTACTCGAAACCTAATGTCATCCTAGACACCTGTCAGAAGCAATACTGCCTAAGATTTGTCTTCATAGAGATGAAGCAGTGATGAAAAACGTTGAAATTTTTTACTTAAACGAGCAATCTACTGATTTTAGATCACTTAGAAATCATTTAGTTTTCACTTAGTTTAAACATGTGAGTCGTATTTGAAATGGTGTGTCTTGACATACGTTTCAGAGCATTTTTGTCTTTTTAATTTGAGAAAGATTGATTTTCAAGGCAGCAGTAGATTCCTTGGATATCAATATCAAACCTTTATTAAACATAATTCACAATTAATAACACTGACACTCCGCTGAGGGTTGGTGGTAAGTGATAATAATATCAACAGGGAGGGACTATGGAATTAATGTGATTCTCCTAAATTTTTCCTCTGAGAGATTGATTAAATTTCCTGCATCGTAATATATTGATAATGCTGTTGAAGAGCTTGAAATGTATCGTTTGTTTACTTCTATTTATTGCTCATATAGGAGACTCAAGAGAACTGGGTAGGGATGTTTCTCTGGGGTCAGTGGTATATATGCATACAATATACAGTGCAAAACGACAACAAAAGGTGCCTTAAAAAAAAGAACTCAAGCGCAAACCAGTGCAAAAGACAGGACAAGACAAACCAGCCAATAAACCACAAACCACTGACTCCTGAGGAGGAGGAACTGTGGTGAAGTGTGTGTGCATGCGTGTGTGTGTGTGTGTGTGTGTGTGTGTGTGTGTGTGTGTGTGTGTGTGTGTGTGTGAGTGTGTGTGTGTGCGCGCGCGCATGCATCTTCCAGGGCTGAAAAAAGCAGAAGTCTCCATAGACCTCCATATTAAAATCTTTAATGCAGAAGTAACCTGGTAGAAAAAACCCTTTTGGTCTCAATAGCTAATTTCTTCATTCATGACAACTGTAGGGGGGCTGAGTTCTTTATCACTCATTTAATATATAACTTACTTAACTTATATTGGGGCAACTTATGCATAAATATGGGCATGGCAACTTTGAGCGACAACTAGTCTCAAGGTATCAGCCGGGAGTTTGGCGGAGTCAGCCACTGTCACTGACTGTCACAATGGCTCATCAGAAACCTGTGGGTGATATCACAGAAACCACGTCCGCATGATTTATACAGTCTATAGAGTATGTACATGTGTGTGTATGTGTGTATGTGCATTTGAAATAGCTGTGAGGATATGTCATCTTTAATATATGTATGTTGGTGTATAGGACGTACATTTTAGATTTGTTTGTTTGATGGATGCAATGTTGCATCATCGAGAAATGACGCAGTAGTAATGTCCAACCTCAGTTCAGCATGGTATGAAATGCTGGATGGAAATTCTGATAAAAAAAAATCCCATGTGTCCCATAAAAATATGACAATGCAGCTACAGCACGTAAAGTACTTACCCTTTATCAAACATCTGCTGTCGCTGTGTTCTGCTGTTGGTTCGGGGCCTTGGTGAGTGACTGTTCCATACTATTATCAGAGCCATCACCACACTGTGTGTGTGCCTGTGTGTGAGTGTGTATTGAAAAGTGTGTGTTTGTTTTCTGTTGTAGGGGGAGGTGCAGGGTGAACAAACATGTCCTTTGGAGTCAGTGGATGCAGAGCTAATATTGACCAGCTCGCTCGGCGACATGCAGCAGGTCAAATTAAGCACAGTAGCCACAGTCGCCGAGCACAAAGAGCCAATGACACGTCTTATCACCTGGATGAATTAGCCTCCGTCTGTCAGGCTGATCACCAGCACCACACAGTGAAAGAGGGAGGCACACACAGGGCTGCATGCATACACATGCTGCGGCTGAGCAAAATGAATATATGGATCTGCGGCTTGTGCTGTGTTTTAAAGGATACTCATTTCCCTCTTTAGGTGTTTATTCTTTTCCAGCACCTCATGTACAGATAAGAATATCCAGAAAAGGGGATTAGCATGTCATATGGTAGCTAAAAGACATGCTGCTTGGCTGTTTTTTCTCTTTTTCTTTCTTTTTTTTTGTCACTTACAGAACAAGAATACTTAATTTACCGCTGGAAACACACTGAACACCTCTCTCCATTAGGGTGTTGAGTCACACATTTGATTTGAAATATTTGAAACATCATTTGATTTTAAATTAAGTGTCATTAAATGAAATTAAGGGATTTGGCTTTTGCCTTTTTAAATTACAATTACAAATTGATACATATTTCTGGTCATTGTTTTGACTCGTGTCATTAGTTGGTCAAAATGCTGCAGTACCTGTGATTTCAGCACTCCTTACCCAGTGATCCTGAACATTACACCTTATCATGATTCAAGTCAGGCAGTTGCATACAGAGTGCTGAGGTCACAGGACGACCCATTGCAGTAATCTTTCATAGTAGAGGTGTAAATGATGAATCACTGCTGATTCGACTAATTTCCTTCGGTTCAGTTTAAAGATTCATTGTCACTGGCTTTGCAGTTTGTTCACCTTTTTCTGAGCTAAGCAATATTCCATCATAGGTGTATTGTTCATGCCACTGCAAAATTCAGCTCAGTCATTTAGGAGATTCTGTCTAAAAGATTTGTTTAAACAGCTCTACTCAACAGTCCACATCTGTTCTCACAAGAGTAAGACAGCTAATGAGAGCCCCCTCCTTTCTACACTGGAGGAACACAACAGAGAACACACAGGTGTTGAAATGAAATTAACAAAAAGGTTTTTTGTTACATATATATACTGTATATGTACACACATGTATATGCATATACTGTGTATGGCTGCACTACATGGTCATGGTTTCTGACTTCTGACTGAAGACCAAGCAAAAAAGTGAGAATTCCAGTTCCTTTTATCTGCTTCATAATGCATAAATGTATATTATTGTAGTATGCAAATGTAAAAAAATTGAGACTACAAAATCATTGGCAGTCAGGGTCATGTTCATTATAAGTCTCAGTGTTTTTTAAAACATGAAGTGGGTGAAATTTCTCCATAATATATTTTTATTATGTAAAATAGCTTCCTATTTCGTAGGAGGAAAGGTTGTTTATGTCTACTGTTGCACTGTAACCTCAAAACATTCAAAAGTGAAACATCATATCATCAAGTCAGCTCACAATAACTGCACACATAGAGAGATTTTATTTTCCAGTCAGTCATCAGCAGTGCATGCAGCACATGCATGCTGTGAACAGCACAAAAGGCTCACAGGTGAAAGAATGTGAGAAAATGATGGGCAATGAAAGTCACAGTAGTGAGCCAATCTTATTAGTTTTTTTACAGTTACTCGAGGCAGTTTCTTGTTTGCAATATTTTGCACATGTACATGATGTGAGTATATGTTTATTGCTATAAGGCTTGTACTGATCGCTGCCTGGGGTCTACACAGTGACGTCACACCTCCATTTTCCAGAGTCGCTTTACTTTTGTATAGGGAAGACATTTGTCTGAATCATTGTCACTACTTTTGTAGTTTAAGTCTCCTTTTGGGGGCTGAAACATGACCTGTGTTACAACAACAACATCTGCCCTCAATAAAACTACAGCAGAGGTATAAAGATTTTTGTCTGGTGTTCTTCCATTCTACTCTATCGACTCCCTGGAGATCACCGGCATCTCTACAGGGTGCAACAGATACAAGGCGGAAAGGTTCCTGCAAATATATTGACCGATATATAATGAGAACATGGGATTTTAATGATGTAAAACAAAGGTTGAAATGGTACAGGTTAAAAAGTAGCTTTTCATTTAAATTACACGCTAAATCACAAATAGAAGGAATGACCAGATCACCTCTGTTACTTTTAGAACCAGCATATTTTTCCTTGTTCCTGCAGGAAAAGTATGTCACACTCCTTTCACATTCCATTTATGTAAATGATGCTTCCATCTAAAGCGACTTACAATAGGTGCATTCAGCCATGTGGGTACAACCTAGAAATTGCAAGATTCATGCAAGTACATCAGCTTCAGCAAATATGCTGAACTGCTTCAAGTGCTGCATTTAGAAACAATACTGTGAGAGAAAGTGAAAGAGGGTCTTTTTCACTGAGGAGCTTGTTCCAGCATTGTGGAGCCTGACAGCAAATACTCTGCATTTTGTTGAGCGGATGGTGGACCCTCTCCATAGGTTACGCGAAGCAAGCCGATTGGCTGTAGCAGAGCACACCAGGGTGTATGGCTCGACCGGGTCCTGGATGTGGGAATGGGCCAGAGCCATTTGCACCAACTACCAGTGTCTGGAATGGGATTCAAGCAGCCTGTGCATGGTGCGGAGGAGCAGTGCAGTGTGGGAGAACCAGTCAGGCTACCTCAGTGTGGATGAACTGCAGAGGTTGGATGACACATGCAGGGACATCAGCCACAGGCAAGTTGTAGTAGTCTATGTGTGAGATGATATGAGCCTGGACCAGAACCTGTGCTGTCTTCTGGATGAGGACCTGACGAATCCTAAAGATGTTGTGGGGAATTCATCTGCAGGACTGAAGCTCATGAGTGTCTTATGTTGTGACTGTGACCATAGTGACACCACATGTGTCACCTGCATCATTCTGTGATCTTCTTTGGATCACCAGCTTCCAAATGAGCTTCAAAATGAGGCTGTACTGTGCCATAACATAACGCTGTGAAAACTTTATTGCTCCTGTGGTTTGATTTTGAATTTCCTGGGATGTCATACAGTGCTAGCAACATTTAAATCATTCCCTCAACATCAAAATGCACATTGTGCTGTGGGCTTAGTATGTATATGAACAATCACTTGACTGGATTTATTGAGCTTAGTATCATTTTAGCCATGTGTCAATACAGAGAGACAGCTGATAAGTGCCTAAGTGAGGGAAGAGAGATATTTTCAATGAAAGGAGCAAAGGTAAGAGCTGTAGAAATAAAATATGGTGCTGTGGGAATTCAAATGCACAGTGTGACGTGGAACATACCTGCAGAAAGGTCACTACCATAGAGAGTGCAAAAGGAAGAGTAGCCTAAAATACAAACACCACATACCATAAGTCAAACATTACTTGTATGTCTCCACATTGATTAGAAAGATAAAGTAAAACGGGAGAGACATTTTGTAGGACTGTGTTTGTTTTGTTTTTGTTTTTCAACCAAGAAAAAGAAAAAAGTAGACTCTGATTTATGTATTGGCCACTTATTTCTGAAAACAGTAAGAAATGAGAAAATGAAACAACCAGGTAGTGTGAGTATGCACACCCCTATGACTGCTGCTGCTGCTGCTGCTGCTGCTGGTGCGGACTAATTGTATTTTAAAAGATTGAACTAATTACATTACAAAGGAAACAAAAGCCAATTTACCTTTTCCTGAAACCGACTTGAGGCTTCTTAATTAGATCAGTGAAAACCAGGATTTCAGAGGAATGCCTCAGTTTTATGTATTTAAAGCTGAAGGTGATTATAACACTTTACAGACAAGCTGCGTTTCTAAACCAACAGGAAGAAAGAAATGAGGCAGAATTTCAAACTGCAATTTGAAAATCCTGTGGGCAGCATGTGATAACCTCTGCTCTGTGAGCTGAATGAGCCAGTCTTCTTAGTTACCTGGTAACATGACTAATTTCTAAATTCCACACATTCCACATCTCCTTCAGATCATAATGAAAAAGCGCTGTCAGACATTTCAAATCTTTTCTCTTCTGTTATTATAATGAGCATGCCAAAGCAATAAAACCTGTCAAAGAATAAAAAATATTTTGAAAATATGAAGCAAAGTGCATCTGCTTGTTCCAACAGTTCATTTCAGCTGTTGATGCTTACTCTGTAGTATATTCACAACATATGTTGAATGGCTGCCCATTCTGTTAAGGGGAATTATCTTAGGTGTCCTCACTGACTCGATAGAACATTAGATATAATAATAATATAATATCTGTTCAATCAGAGGGTTGTAATTAAGGCTCTTCATGAGTCTGAGTCAGAGGTGTTTGTGTGAAATCATGTCTTGTATCTTGTCTTTTTTAGAAGACCAGGACTCAAACATTAAAAAAGAAGACTTTAAAGCTTCACTAATTCATGTTTTATCTAAGCAATGGGTTGAATCACTGGATGTAATGTGAAAAAGATAGCTTGTAATGTCGAACCTACAGACAATTATCACCAACTATGCAGTTCTCCTCAGCTCTATGGGGGTTTTTGCAATTTTTTAGCGAGATTTAAACCCATTTTGATGGGCAGGCTGAAAAAGGCTGTTTGACTGCTGACAGTTTCCCGCCTGTCCAGCATTCATGGCTGACATCATGTTGTACTGGCACACCCGTAAGTACATGTCTACATCACTGCACAGAGAAATTAAGCCTGGAAAACGGGATATTTGAGTGGTTCAGTAACGGTTTTTTGGCCACTTGGGAGGAGCAGAACCAAGCTGTGAACACAGCACCTTCCATGTTGATATGGCTTGTTAGTTGTTAGCAAACTGTTGCTTTTTTACACAGCCAGTTGTAACAGAGCAAAATTATCATTTATCTGGAGTCGTTTTTTGTGTCCATCTGATGATTGTCCAATTTTGCTCTTTTAGCTCTGTTTTTAGTCTCCACCAACTCTGCAGACAAATATCTGTCTCTTTAGCTGCAAAATGCTCAACTATGATCCCCAGCTGGTCTCTAACTGTGTCTACCTGCTGTTTGGTGCTGAAAAGGTAGTATACAGTGTGTTTATCAGAGTTTTTTCACTGAAAACAGCTGCCTGCTGCGGCCAAAAGCAACGCCAGAGCTGTGAGAGTGAACCAAAACAGCTGCAGCTGGACAGGTAAACAAGGGGCTGAAACACACTACAAAACTCTAGAAACAGAGGGGGGCTGCACATTCAGGTGATAATTCTCTGTAGGTTCATCATTACCACAGACCCCTTTTACAATGCCACCCCTTTTTGCATTGATATTTTCCATTTGTGACATTGTTTTTAGAAAATAAAATTGGATTGTAGCCACTTGAGGTTCAGGTTTACTGATCATTTCAACTGAAAAACACAGTAAAATAAATATACAGTACCCCATCATACAGTGCTGCCCCTGAGCTTTAGTTTGTGAAACATAGACCTGTGGCACGTGTCACCTGTTTACATACCGTGTTGCACATGTTTTTATGGTTTTATAGAAATTACTTGCACTACCTGCACCTACCTCATACTGTTTATACTGTTTATACTTCATGCCACTTGCACTACTTACATGTATTTATATTTTTTGGATATTACGGCTAATTGCACTTCTGGTTAGATGCTAAACTGCGTTGTCTCTGTGTTGCACTTTGATGATGACAATGAAGTTGAATCTAATCTAAAATAGTAGGTAGTGGAGCGATATCGTGAGCAGACATATTTGGATACATTTTTAAAAGTTCATGCTTGGAAGTTAGTTACATAGGAGCTTAACTGTCTGCATTGTTGTGGAAAACTGTCTTTGGCTTCAGCATATAGAGTTAGAAACAATACAAGGATGAAGACAAAGCCTGGGACACATTATCAATATGCGTGATTTAAAATACATAATTATAGTACTAAGTACTAGTACAAGTACTATATCATCAAAGAAAATGGAGAGGGGCCAGATTTTTGTAAAATTCAATTAACTTGTCTATAGCACCTCCCTGAGGGTAAAAGCTCAAAGTGTGAGTCCAAAGGGTCACTTCTTTAAATTAAGCACATCTTTTTTTGCTGTCTAATTTATTCATTTCTGCCTCATCCTTCACCTCCTAATCTATGTAACACCGCAAAAGAAGAAGGTGTGAGTGGAGCTGAATGGTCTGTCAACTCTACAGCGCCATATCATCTCCTGAGACTCCATCTGTTAAGTCACACCCACTTCTGAACCATCAAATCAAATCCTTCGTTTTCATCAAACCCCCGTTGAAATGATCCCCTATTGGCATTTTCTTTTTCGCTCAGAAACACAATATGTCACATTACAGGAGCTAAAGATGCTCTGACTACAACTTCACTGCCTGTTTGTAAACTAAGTTAAACCCATTCAGACACCCACAATTTCTCAGAGCACAAAGGTTTTACATAACGTTTTTAAGAAGGAAAAGATAATAACAAAAATTAAAAAGGAGAAAAAAGATGGAGAGCAAGCAGGGCTGGGCCTCCCAACATCAAGGTCCTGTCATTACCAAGCAGCTGTTGAACTGCAGTCAGATGACTCAAGTTGATTTCAAAGTCTTTAAAGAGTTGTCACAGCCGGGCTCTGGCTTGTGTGTATCGGAGGGGAATGAGGATTGAAAAGTGATGGAGAGTGACAGCCGACAGATTGCTGGCGCTCGCAGCTCGCCCTCAGGTGAGACTGGGGAAGACAGATCACCCCTGCTGATGTTTAGGCGAAGGAGGCGGAGAGCACAGCTGTGTGTGTGTGTGTGTGTGTGTGTGTGTGTGTGTGTGCGTGTGTGCGTGTGTGCGTGTGTGTGTGTGTGTGTGTGTCTGTGCATGTGTGTGTGGGCGGTGGGGAAGCAAGAGAGAGCGAAAGAATGAGCGTACAGTATAAGCATGTGCACACACACACAATCTTAAGTGCCTGCATGGCAGATCGTGTGTGTTTCTGACAGTTTTGGCCTGTGTGTGTGTGTGTTTGCATAAGGGGGGGTGTGTGTGTGTGTGTGTGTCAGACAAGACCCCGCGGCTCAGGATCTGCTGTCGCTAAGCAGCTGACACTTCTTAGCGACAGACTGACAGATTTTCACAAACTAATTTGACTCTGAGGAAGACGACACGAGACGCTCATGAAAGTTTTCACATCCTGCCAGTGGAAAATATACTGCAGCACTGATGATGAGGGCAACGATGATGATGATGATGATGATGATGATGATGATGATGATGATGATGATGATGATGAGGAGCACACACTCACACACATGCACAAAGAGAGTGATTGTGTAGGAGTTGCAGAGAAATGCAGGATAGCACACCTTATTGACAGAGCAGGTGACGGGATAAGATAGGATCAGCTGCAGACATGGCCGCTCTGTCACTGACCACTGATCAGGACCTTCCATCACAGTTTAGTGTGCATTATTAAAATTAGCTGATTTAAACATCATAGCCAGTATGTTTGTGACTAACAAGACAAGCTTCCCATCGCTTTGAATGTGGTGTGAGTCAACCTGCTTTCACACTTCAGTTCAGTGCTGATAAATTCCAGCCCATTTGCCTGTTTAGTTTGGTTCTTTTTGGCTGGTCTGAAATCGATCAAGTCAAACTTTTCTGTATAGAAAAAGCAGTCACATCAAGAATGCTTAAAATGCATGTCATAGTCAATTGTGGTGTGAGGGCAAAGCACAACCATTGTGCTGTGTTATAGCAGATATGTGATTTTAGAATAAATTCAATCCATGTGCTTATCATGGGAACAGCCAAGAAAGCAATATTCAAAACTATTGACCTTATGTGTTTCAGCAACAAGGAAGTGCGCAACTTCAGGTTTTTCTCTTTTTGCTTCCTGTCTATGGTAGTGGGTGCAGGAGTGTGTCATGTTGTGTAGATTGACCTCTTCTGTTTGGAAGTGCTTTGTACCTGCATTTGATCAAATATCTGATCAGTTTTATAATCTGCAGTACAGCAGGAAGGACTGACAGAGCTGGAAGACTTTCTTCAACAGCCGTCTGGCAAACAGCCACTGGTGTTTAGACAGCATCACTAATTAGATCAGTTCTCCAGCACTGCACTGGGATCAGTTACCGCTGTAATAGTCATGTTGATTTTGTGTTTTATGTTTCTAACAATATGATATCAAAACAGAGGTTGTCTGAGTGTTCAAACTGTGTCACTACACTATTTCTTCATCCAAAACACAGAGTGCACTGTATTTACACTGTTACACACAGTCCAATGTGTCTGTGACGTACAAGGTTCAACTGAAGTCTCGGCAATTCAATACTCATAATCAATTATTTCTGTAGAAGCTCATCATGATACCAGAGAAGATAAATATACACATACAGTAAGGTATGAAGAACAACAACATTTGCTGTCAGTCACTGGAATAAATCTTTCCTCCACTGGTTCATGTAGTGTTGATGATGTAGGGTGACTTTGCCAAAACTGTCCAGTGAATGAGTTTCCAGTCTGTCCATATCAAATCAGATCAACTTTATTTATATTGCACATTTCATAGAAAGTAGGCTCAATGTGCTGTTCAGATATGAACAAAATAAAAGAGAACATGAATACATATGAAATACATATAAATCAAAAATTTCCTAAAAATTATTCATCCCCTGCCCGTCCACTAACATAAACAATAGATTCACACATATCCAAAGAGAGAGAGTGAGAAAGAGCGAGAGAGACTTACAGACAGACTGATCATAGACCTTGAGAGCAGGTCGTCTAAAGCTTGCTTTAAAAGATCAGCTGTGGTTCCAGAGCGTGGGCCCATAGTAACTGAATGCATCACGGGTACTGCTGGGAGACCAGTGTCTGATGAGCTGAGGGTTCTGGAGGGTTTGTAAGCAGTGAGCAGTTCAGACATGTATTTCGGAACTGGACCATTAAGTGATTTGTATACAGTGAGCAACTTCTTGAAATCAATACTGCATTTTATCAGACGCCAGTGAAGTGAGCTAAGTAAAGCAGTAATATGAATGTTTGGTTTGGCATTTTAAGGGAGCTGGAGCCGTCCCACAGTTTTTCTGGAATGTCCAGTAATCTATTCTTAGGGAAGAAACCAGTTTTCCAGGGTCCGACTGAGCTATAACGGATTTAACTTTGGAAATATTTAATAGGATGTCAAATGTTGTCCTAGATATAATGTGACTTGTGAAGCTGGCTTTTGAAGATAACACCTAGATTTCTAACCTGTTCTGGGATTAGAGACAGTGACATCAGTTTGGACTGGATCTTCAGGACATGCAACAAGGATCTCAGTCTTGTCATTGTTTATTTGCAGACAGTTTTGAGTCATCTAGTGTCTATTGTCACTGAGGCAGTTGACAAGGTCATTCATAGGACTGGGGTTATTGTGTGAAAGTGAAATGTGGTGATTTGTGATACGTCTATGTTTTGGTTTTCTGTGTAGTTGTGCGGGGCTCGTTTTTTCGTTTGTCCTCTTTCGGCAGAGGTTGGGCGGGGTTTGGGAGCTGGCCCTGACACAGCTGGTCCCAATCACAATCTCAGACAGGATAAAGACAACGAACAGTGACAGACTCCTTTCCAGATTATTTCTGCTTCTCAGTGCTATAGTCGGCTATCCTACATGTTCTCTAGAGAGACTACCTATATTACTTACTACTTCCAGCTTCCAGCTTCCAGCACCAGCGTTTCTACCACCTCACCATTCGACCTCACTCTGCCACCACCGTATTTCTCACCAGTGCCTCACCACCACGTGTCATCCCGCCCAGCCAAGATTCATCCATCTGTACACTGATCGCAGCTACGCTCTCAGGATCCACTCACCACCCCTGAATCCCATGTCGTCCTCGCTGCTCACAGAAAACTCACTTCTACCATTCATCTGAGTATCAAGAAACCACTATTGTTGCAATAAATGGTTAACTGGTCACTCTGCTTCTGAGTCGGCATTTGAGTCCTAATTACCACCACTGAACATAACATGAAATATATAATTGTTTATCATCAGCATATAAATGGTAAGATACTTTGTGTTTCTGTATGATAGAAGTGGCAGCATATGTAGACTGAAAATTAAAAGGCCTGGAATTGAGCCCTGAGGGACTCAGCCAGATAAGCCAACTGAGTTTTATAGTCCACTGAGTGAAATGCTGTGGTCAACTGTGTCAAAGGCTGCTGTCAGGTCATTTACTACTTTTATGTGAGTTGTTTCAGCACTTTGGTTAGTCCTGAAACCGAATTGACACACATCAAGTGGAGTTATAGGTAAGTGTGCAGCTGTTTGTGGAAAACCTTTTCAAGTATTATACTAAGAAAAGGGATATTGGAAATTGGTCCAAGTTGTTGTTTTTCAGTATTGGTGTAACAATTGCATGCTCTGGGGAACAGGGGAAGACTCCTGATGGTAAGGAACTGTTTACAATATTCAGTACATAATGTGACAGACAGTGGAATACATGTTTGAAAAATGCAAATTCCAGATCATTAGAGGTAGTAGGTGCAATAATATGCATTGTGCCTGTGGTGGTAATGATGATGATTGAAAACAGCTGCCTGCTGCTGCTGGAAACCAAATTGATGAGAGCTTTGAGATTGAACTAAACAGTAAATGTGACATTAAACCAAAACTGCGAGCTAAAATGTGCTAAAAAAAAAAAAAAAAACCCTCTGTAGAGCTGCAGAGTTGATGCTAATTCTGGTTCATCAATACAAAACTAATTTCACTTAAGATTCCATAATAAATAATTACAGTAGCTTTATACAATACAGTCTCACGCAATTTTACTTTCTTCACATCAGATTTATTAGTAAAAACAATGATACTCTTTAAAAAGCTCAATTCTAACATTTAAACTTTAAACGAATCAGTTTTGACTTTTGGTTTCACATGGGACATAGCAGTCTCCTGGGTCAAAGTTTCTTCATGCCATCCATCCACCCCACCTTCCTTCAAACTTGGACTGGCTTGCTCTTTATACTACACTATAACAAACTGCTGTAAAAATACTGGAAAATTTGTACATTAATGTCCAGAAAGAACTGGAGAAGATGATTTTCACCATACTCTGACAAGACAGCACTGAAGTAAATGGATGCCAAGTGTTGCTCTCCACCTGGACAACAAACACAGCACATCGTCCTCCATCCTGCTGTTGTGGTTTACTTGACAAGGAAACTGTGGTTTTATTAATGTCAGTGTTACCCTTTTATCTCATTTTGTGCTGAATTTACATTGTATGAACTTTTCTTTTTTGTGTCAACTGCATGATGCTTTTCAGTTAGCGTTAGCGAGCATCTCCCTTTATCTGTTGTGTGGACAACATTTGTTATCTTTCCCTTGAATCACATTACCAGAAACGTGTCAATTTATTTGATTTTCACAGCCACAGGATTGGACTTCTACACAATCAGCAAACTCAGCTGAGTTAGCTAGCTTGGGCATTCACCTTTAGTTTATGTTAATTTGTCATCTTATCAAATGTCCACAGTAAGATGTGATCTTCCACTGATTTTTGGTAAAATCTACATGAAGAACTGGGGCCTTCTTTATCATTTGTTGTTGAGCTATTTCAAGTTTTGTATGATGTGTTGTCTTGGTTTTCTCCTCATCTGGGCTGGGGAAATTTTGTCTGTTATTACACATTCAGGTACTTCATTAGTATCAACCACAAAGAGGAACAAAATCCAGCGAGAGGATGGTGGTGTCCAAGAAGCAACTGTTGATCTACATGTGACTGTCCTCATAAAAACCTCATGGACTCTGAGTGGAGCTTTAGGCCACAGCACATCTCCACACAGGACCTCACTTTCACAAAGGAACAGCCCACACTGCAACCAGATGGTCATGTTATTTCCAGGTAACAAGTCTCAGTATTATGGTCTGTTAAGTTCAGCTTAGTTCACTCCAGTTGTCTCTTTTCTACAGTTCCAGGCTTCTTCTTTCTCTTGCTTTCTATTGCACAAGATCACAACTCAGAAAAAATGGATACTGAAGGCAGGTGAGAACCTGTTTGACATGATTAATTGTTCTTGTGGGTTGTATTTTACAATAATTGTATTATCTGAAGTGCATTGGCTATTGAAAGTAATAAATGTAATGTGATATAGGCATCTCTTGTCATAGTTCAAGAAAAAAAGAAAGTACATAAGTGTTTCCCAGGCATGCTCAGTGGTAACTTGATGAAATGATTGAAAACGTGTTAGCTTCCCTCTCATGAATCTAGTCAATGGTGGTTTTATGTAGCCAGCTTTAATTAATGTTTATCATAAGAAAATAGCTGGTTAGATTTTAATTGCAGTTAGTTCACACGAACAACACTTCACTGGCTACCATAGTTGTCAGTTGGTCTACATTTACCTCAAATGAATTGCAGTTACTGGCGGTCATTGGCATACAAAGTTTATCTTCAGTTATTAGATGTGTTGTAAAAGTTTGCAACACTTGTGACCATATCAGTACACCTGAATGGTAGCTAGATAACATGGCTAGCTTGTATCTAGCAAGGTTGTTCCTTGGTTAATTCATTCATTACACAGGCTGTTTTCTAGACAGTGCATCCGTGACTGGTAACAAGATCAGCAGCAGAAATTTGATGATCACAGTAAAAAGAAAGTAGAACTGCAGATAGCTAATGATTTCTCATATTTTTCTGTTGAAGAGCTGACAAGTGACACTTTCAACCACATATCCCAGGGGAGCGTACATGGGAGACTGACTCTGATGGCCTGGCAAGCCAGTTATCTACAAAGGATCCAAAAGCAGCAAGGTATGTAATTGTCAGAAACAGCTCTCTGTATCCTCCAAAATAATCAATAGTCTCATTGCACCTCCAATACTTTAGTCCCATGTCCCTACACCTCCATCTTCCCCTTGTGTGTCTCCCTGAACTTCTGTGTTGCAGAGGTCAGTTCATTACAGGACCAGGAGAATGAGTAGTCAGAAATGTGTAATTTTAATTATATTTTTATCACTCAGGTCATAGTTGATACTGTTGTACTGAACTATATTATATTGAGAGGTGTTTCTAATTTTTCCACATAAAGGGGGGCAGAATATTAGAAATACCTGTGAATATAATGCAGGTGGGTACAACATCATTCAACAACATTTTGGCTCATTGGGTTTGAAATGATTGAAGATTTAGTTTGACGGTATTTATTGGTCTCTTTCTGGCACTGGGATGCTCTCATCGCATCACTTGTGGTGAGGAGTTTGAATGTTTTTGCTCTCATTGTTTGGATAAGCAGTTGATTTTAGGATTCTTGCATGTGTGTGTGTCTGGAGAAGTTTGGCGCAGAGATCATCCAGTGAAGTTTATAGAGTGCTCACAGCCAGATCTCCTTTTCTTCCAGCTGTTGTGGTGAAAGAATGTAATGGCTAGTTTGAACACTTGTGTGCCTTTTCTGGCCTGCTTTCTGTCGTCTTTCTCTCCCTGCAGGAGGTCAAATGAGTTTCTCTGAACACTGTCCAAGGAAATCTTATCACCCTCTCTGTGGATATATTTACATACCAGTGGTGGCTGGCCAATAGAGGGCGCTTGGGCGCACAAAATATAAATTATAATTTTTAGGGAAAATAGTTTCCTGTTCATCTCTGTTGTGTTGCTGGGGCGATATAAAAATTGCCCTGCCAGTGCGACAGAGCAGCCAATTACTGACAAGAGATTCAACGTAGCAACAGGAATTTATCCAATCAGTGTCATCGAATCTGATGTCCAAAGGGTGATAAATATATTGCCCAAAGCCAAGTGTGCCTGTGGGAGTACGTTGGATAGCTGTGATGACAATGACAATGAAGGGCAATGCGGACAGTGAAAATATACGGTCTCTACTCCAAAATCCATTTGAGAGGAGAACATTGGTGGAAAAACTCAAAGTAAAACAACGAGGCCCAGATCAGCCTAACATCAAAATAAGCCAACAAGCCAGCGAGAAAGGTAAAGTTTATACAAGAGGCTTCTCTCCTAATTGGTACAGCAGGAAGGCTTGGCTAGCTGGATGCAGTCATGTAAATGCTTTATATTGCCTCCCGTGTTTGCTCTTCAAAACGGCTGGGACAGATACGGCATGGACTGTTACAGGAGTAAAGGATATGAAACATTTATCTGAGAAGATAAAGAAACACGAGTACGAGGTCACATATGGAGAACACAGTCAAACTAATGATGCTAGGCAGAGCTAACATCGCAACGCAACTGGATGAAGGGCACAGGCTTGGTGTGAGGAAGCACAATGAAGAGGTGGACAGGAACTGGCACATTTTGTCGAAGATAATAGACTGTTAAATTCTGCAGGGCATTTGAGCTGGCTTTGCACAGCCATGATGAGACAGAATCTTCAGACAAGAGTACTGAGTACAGGAATCAATCAAGAGTACTGTCTGTCTGTATACACACACATTCATTCCCTTGACCAGATTTTTGTTTGTATAAAGTTGACCATAGCACAACACATCATCCAGCAATATACTGCACTTAAGAAATGTCTGATATTTTGTCTAAATAGTGTGTGTTTGCTTTTATTTTTGTATGTGTAATCTGCTCATCGTTTTCTGGATTATTCCCTCAGATGTTGAAATTATCAAAATTGTGTCAGATTGTATTTTTCTGGATCTGCTAATTGAAAAATCAGTTAATTGTTGCAGTTCTGATCATATTAGTAACATTTAGCTTTATCTTAAATTACTGTACAGTATTTTTCTATTCCAGTATTAATTTCTTAATATACTTAAAACATAATACTTGCATCGTCGATTTACCACTAATGCTCTGTTTCATGTGCTCAGCTCTATATAAAAAGGTAAAAATGTGTAGTAAGTAATTTATTGCCAAAATTGTGGTTGTGCAATATGTTGTTTATGTTTTGTGCAAAAATGCCTCAAGTTATTAATATTGGCATTAAACAATTATTATTTCACAGAGCACTGATATCCTGCCGTTTCTGTTCAGTTGTATCAGGATGGTTACTGAAACTGACTTGATATGGCACAGCCCCACCTTGAATATTTTTGCACCAGCCGTCACGTTACATACATACATTATACATACGTATATATACATACATAACAGAATAAAATGTTTTGCTGCATGCAATTAGTCGTAGTAATTAGTTGTTTATTTTGCACTACTGACCAACTAATTTCTTGGCTGAAATTGAGCTGTTGCTGCCACTCTGATATTCACTTGTTGTCCATGTTTATGTGAATGTCTTGACATTACGATATGAGGAAAATATGAATGCATACATACTGTAAATGAGCGGTGGAAGAAGAACTCTGATCTTGTACTGAAGTAAAAGTAACAATAGCGCAGTAAAAATACTCATGCTACATTCAAAATTTTACTTAAGTAAAAGTACAAAAGTATTAGCATTAAAACATACTACATACATACATACAGTACATAAAGTACAGCTAGTCATTATGCAGAATGGCCCATTTCAGACTACTGAATTATAATTATTCTGAGGCATTAATACATATATTACTTAAATGTTGCAGTTGGTAAAGATGGAGTTATTTGTTTTTACTATGTGCTGCAGGCTAGCTTGTGAATTTCAACCTGGGGATCATCTTGTCCATAATATTAAGACATCATTTATTTATTGATCATATTTTGTACTCCAATGCTGTACTTATAGTATCATGGTACTTGCACTTTATTTTATTTCCATTTTCTGCTGCTTTCTTCCTCTACTCCACTACATTTCAGAGACAAATATTGTACTTTTTACTCCACTACATTTATAACTTTAGTTACTTTGCAGATTAAAATTAACAAAAGAAAAAATGCTAGACTGAATATGTGCAGTCAATGTCATAGTCAGTGCATTTATTACCTAATATTTGCCAAAACAAATGCTACAAATACACTCACTACTGCTGTCTGCCCTGCTTGAAACCATTCAAATACAAGGACAGCAAGGATTGTATGGATCTATTTAGCGCTACATGGACCATGTGACTGCATGGCAGCGAGAGTGCCACAACTCTCTTATTCAACGATGCTGGGGTGAATCATGCTTTTCAAACTCTGAAAGTCATGAAACACCAAGAATAACCTCCATGTGTAGAACTGAATGTGTGAATGAAATACAACCAACTACTGGGCACATATCACGTGATCTCTGAGCAGTGTGCTGCAAAAACACCACAGCTATGAGTGCTGCACACTAAAGATGGAGACACACTGAAAGAAAGATCACTGCTTTAACAACAGCTCGTAAGTAAACGGTTGCCACAGTTAAGCCTTTTTGTATCACTTTGCAGAGCAGCTATAAGTTTCAGCGCGCGCTGATCTGTGAAGCATCAAGGCCAGTAAAAAGAGCCTAATTCAAAGACACACATTCACACAAGGATGCTACATCTGCTCATCAACTATCAAACACTCACCCAGCTCTTGTGGGAAATTACAAGAGCGACTCACAATGCACTCGTGTTTGTCTCTGTGTGTGTCTGTGTGTGTGTGCTCATGCCAATAAAAAAGTGTTGATGTGAACCTGTGGCAGGGTAACTTAGCAACGACCTGAAAAGAGCAGGAATTAAATGCCACACACACACACACACAGGGCCACGTAAATCCAACCTCTGTATTAACTCCACAGGGACCCTCGGATGGTCAATAAAAGTGCCCCGAGACCTTGATGCAGATCTGATTGTCCTGAAAGCGGCCCGGGCTGCTTATCTGCTGCGTGGAGATAGGCTACAGTAATTCACTTAGATCCCAGATACTTCAGATAAACTCCTCTGCTGGGAACACAACAACAACAAGACAGGCATGGCGGGAGGAAACACCGCATTCCCAACTCAATATCCTCCCCCACAAACCTCCCCCTCTTCCTCTCTCCTTCCCTTCTTCTTCTCGTCTATCTTTCTATCTAAGTTCCTCTCCACTGCCTCTCTAAAATACTGTCCCCTGTCTCATGGATGAACTCCCTGACTCACTGTTCTTTCCCCTCCTCTTCCTTCTCATCTGCAACTTTCCAACTCTCTCTTGTTCTTTTTTTTTTTTTTTTTTTGTCTTGGCACAATGAACCAAGTGGACCACATCCTGCAGCAAAGGCATTATCTAAAAAAAATCCATAAAAGTCATCAGTGTTTTTGTTGTTTTTCATTTTTGAACCCGCTGCTTCAGCAAGCCCCCACCCCCACCCCCTTCATGCAGTCAGAGAGAAAGAAAGGGGGTCAGTTGATCAGTAAACCTTCAGAGCAATGCCTGTGTTACGTCCACACACACACACACACACACACACACACACACAGAGTGACGGTTGGCAGTCAGCTCTTGGATCTGAGTACAGTCAGTGGCTCAGGTCTCTCACAGCTTGTTTTTCATTCTGTCCTTCCGAATAAAAAACACCCTAATTAACAGCAGTTTGGGTTTGGTACTCAGCACACGTTTCATTCAAGAAACTCCACTGCATTTGTGAGGACTTCAGGGCTGGAAGAAGTATTCTGTCAGCTTGTATTTAAGGTATCAAAGTAAAAGTATTGTTCTGCAGAAAAAATGCCCCCATGAGTGACATATGATTACATATAACACTATTAGATCATTGATGCATCAGTGCATAAGCAGCATTTTACCGAAGAAGCAGGTCAAGGTGGTGCTACTATTTAAGAGCATGAGAATTTGGTTTCAAAGTGTTTCTGTACAATATTAAATAGTCATGACTAAATACGCCACAATCAAATTTAAAGTTTGAAGCAAAAAGAATACATGCAAGAACACCAAGAGCTTAACAGTCAGTAACTCAACTGATCTGCTCCATCAGGACTGTGTGGCTGTGGTGTGGTCAGATTTGATTGACAGTAGTAACATGAGCTAACAACACACCAACTGTTTGAATCAACTGTGACTAAATCCTGATTATTGTGTGTAAGTAGGTGACATCACCCTCAATCCATCTGAACCCCACTCACTTCAAACCAGATAAAAACATCAATTGAGAAATCACGTTCAGTCTTTAAAATCTTTATAAATAAAATGTATCTGAGCTCAACCAAATACCCCTGAACCTGGATGTAAGCAACCCTTTGACTCTGCATTGTGCAGCAAATACAATAACATAAAGATGTACCTGGATAGTAGTAGCGGAGAGTATCGGTATGGTGTCGGTCAGTCAAGCAGATATACAGTAAAGATCCAGCAAAAATTATGAAAGATCAAGTTAATTTAGCAGCAGGGCTAGCTTGTTTGACAAGTGCACTCTGAATGTTTTATGACCATTTTAGTCAAGTCAGTCTTTACTGATGTAATCCAGCATCAGTGTATTGGGATGGCTGTGGTTCAGGAGGTCATCCACTCATCAGATGGTCGGTGGTTTGATCCCAATCTACAAAGTGTCCTTGGGCAAGATTTGAGCCCCAAATTGCTCCTGACACTGTTCCATTGGTGTGTGCGAGTGTGTGTGACTGGTTATCACTCACTGATGAGCAGGTGGCACCTTGCATGGTAGCCTCTGCCACCTGTTTATGAGTGTGTGTGAATGGGTGAATGCTGGCTTGTGTTGTAAAGTGCTTTGAGTGGTCAATAAGACTAGGGAAGAACAATATAAATGCATTCCATTTACCATTTATCACAATTTGTCTCAGGGGGCTTTACAATCTGTACAGCATACAACACTCTCTAACCTTAGGCCCTCAATTCAAATGAGGAAAAACTCCCCAACAAACTCAACAGGAAATATTGGATAATTTTGGGCCCAAAACAGTTGAAACTATGTGAGCAGTTTAGAGGACAAATGTCTCTTTGGTTAAACTATTTACAAGACATCTGAGACCCCACCCACACACTACTTGTAGGGAGGAGATCACAAGCTTGAAAGGCTGGGAAGCACTGATTTCAGCTTTATTAAATAGCATTGTTTAAGCTCATCACAGTTTTTGATGTAAATCTGCAGATTAACCAGTAAAAAAGTAAAACTTTTCCCTCTGAAATAACAGCAAGCAGAAAGTAACATAAAATGAAAACACTCAAGGAAAATACAAGTGTCTCAAAATTGTACGTAGACCTGCAATAAACTATTTTTTAGCCACTTGGGGGCATCTGAAGCAAGTTGTGAACACAGCATTGATATATGATCACCATTAAAGATGATCTGTTGGACTTGTTAGCAAACTGCTGCTTATTTACACATCCAGCAGTTATGGAGCAACATGATCATTCAGTTGGAGCTTCTAGTAAACATATAATCAAATATTCATTCAATATTTAGCTCTGTGTTTGGTCTCGACCAACTCCTGAGAAAAATATGTGCTCTGTGGCTGCTAAAGGCTCCACCATACTCACCAGCTGTCTCTAACCATGTCTGTCTGCTGTTTGCTGTGCACCAAAACAGTGAGGTTGTGGGCCAGACATCAGTACTGCCCCTTTCACACATCACACATTGTCACATTGTTTTCACATTTGATTCATTGTGATCATAAAAATCAATTATAGCTGTTTCAAGTACACTGCTTGAGTAAATGTACGTAGTTTTCATCACTGGACCTCTCTATACAGTTATTAATTCACAACTAACCCAAACATTTCTTGAATAGATGCTAATAGAGTACAATGGAGACCTCTACTACACCTACAGAAAAACAGCTACACACACTTGTGACCTCACTTGCACACACACACACACACACACGCACACACACACACACACACACACGCACAAACATATTAAATGCCCATTTTTGATTTCCACAGCAGAGCATAACTACTTGTATCACTAACACTGATCACCTGAAGAACTACAAGCGGCACAGAGGTGCTCCCGCTGGGACTGTTTTGTCACAGTGTTTCGCTCTCTGCAGGTTCTTCAAGGACACATGAATGTGTTCATGCTCTTCATAAAATCAAAAGACACTTACCTCCTTCTCTCTGCTGTGACTGCTAATGATTAACAGGCTTAACTGTGAAAAATGCCAAACTGCATCAACTGCATGTGAAAGCACTATTTAAAACCTGTGTGTGTGTGTGTGTGTGTGTGTGTGTGTGTGTGTGTGTGCTGTCTGCTACACTTAGCATAAACAGAGTGTCAGTCTACTAGTTAAGTGTTTTTTTTTAAATGGCTCGTCATTTTCAGAAGCTTAACGGAGTTTCAATTCAAAACGATTTGCTTTTAAGAAAGCAAGCAACTTTCAGTGCAGTTTATTTCATATGTGGACGTAGAAAATAGGTAACTAGTCTGAGATAATTAACTGCACAGCAGCACTCCTCGTCCTCAGTTGATATCTGTGCATTTGCTCAAATGTAAACAAAGAGTTGTTGATGGGACAGATATTTGAGAAGTAGAGGGTCCACTGGCCAAGGACCACATACCTGTCCCTCAGTGAAGACGAGTGCCACTCAAAACGTGGCTTAGTCCAGAGGACTGCAACAGACATTTACAGTCTCCTGTCAGATGATTTGGAGACTAATGCCAGCACTCCCTGTTGCTGTCAATATCACTACTCTGCTGCTTTCGTTTGCAAGTGGGTCATTCCAGCATCCTCAGAGTTCTACTGGAGGTCACAATCTACCACAAGTTTGGCCATACACACAGTTACATCAAGCTGAGTATGATGTGCCGATGATTTTGTTAAATTTCCCATGACACCAGCCAGGAATGGGTTAAGCAGGAGTTTTTGGGGAAATCTGGTTTCCTTGGGGTCCTGGGTACCATAGATTGCAAGCACATGCTACTTCTTTCACCATCACAGAATGCTCTGATATCTGTGAACTGTAAGAGAACCCATTCCAACAACATCCAGGTGATTTGCAATGCAAAATGCAAGGTTGTACATATAAGCTTATGATCACACTCTTATATGCAGGCCAACTCTGTCATTCCTGCATGGGGACCCCCCCCGGTGCAATTTCGTACAATTGATAACACATGAAAGCCCATGCTGTAATGGAAAGAACATATGGATCACTGAAAATGTGATTCAGATGCTTGGATACATCAGGTGGGGCATTACAATACAGCCCTCACAAGGTTGTGCATTCTTTGTGGCATGTTGTGTGTTGCATAAAATCGCCATGCATCATTTCTGTTGGACATAACTGAGGACACATAGGAAGGCTCTGGTGCCAATGAACCCAAATATGCAGTGAGGGATCAGCCGGTAGAGCAAATTGAATGGCTTTGTGCAGGTATCACTGCGTTTGATTTTATTTCGGTGTAATAGACTGGGTGTGGAAAAAATATTGGAATTAACAGAAATAAAAATACAGCCTTGACTTTAAAATGGGGCGCCCCTATAGCTCAGCTGGTAGGGTGTGTGCCCCATGTATCGAGGCCGTTAGTCCTCTGCAGTGGACGCAGGCTCGACTCCCACCTGCAGCTCATTTGCTGCGTGTCGTCCCCTCTCTCTCCACCCCCCTTCCTGTCATACCTTCAGCTGTCCCTATAATAAAGGCTAGAAAAGCCCAAAAAAATAATAAAAAAAACCCTTGACTTTAGAAAGAAGAAAACTAACTTGAACAATCTTACAAACGTTTACTTAAAAACAGTTATAATAAATGAATAAATAAAAAAAACGTAAAGGAAACGTCTTTAGTCTTTGTCTTTAGTCTCTCTGTCAATTTGTCAACACAATGTCTGCACTAATGAGTTTAAGCAAGTTTAAGCAATAAAAGCTAAACTGAAACTAAACATTTTTAAATAATCAAAACTGAACTGAAATGAGCAAACTGGAAATTTAAAACTAAAATAAATTAAATGGAAAACAAACATTTAAAGGAAATAAAAATAAAAACTAATGAAACATAAACTATAAACTGTAATGTTTTGCACGATATTGGTGAACACTAAGTTAAACTGGTGGTCTTCCTCCACCAGGGGCAGCAGGGGGCTGTCTGCCTGTGATGGATCGGGTAGATGGAGGACATCGTTTGGTCGGAGGAGGAGGTGTTGAAGGAGCAAGGAGCTCAACTGCTTCAGTGATCTGTCCGAGGGGCTGCAGCAGCACCTCACTGGGTGTTCACGTGGCAGACTCTCCACCTGCTTCCACTCTAGTCCCTCTCCCCCATGCTGGATTTCCAGCAATGGGTGGTCCTCTGGCCGAATGATGTTCCCTTGTGATCTAGGTCCACTCGTCTCTCCTCGAGACCTTGATGATGTTTTTTTTTTTTTTGTGCCTGTCCTCTTGATCTGCTTGTGCTCTGTGTCACTTTCCTCCTCCTCCCCTTTTCCCCCTCTGCAGAGTCAAAGGACATGTCGCTGTCGCTTTCACTGATTTGTAGTTATCCTTGAACGTCCACCTCTGTTCCCCCAAATCCCTCAATGCTCTTGGCACAGAGTGTTGAGGCAGTGAGGTCCTCAGTTGAAGTCAGATCCTCACTCGCCTTAGTAGGTGGTGCTCCTCCCATTTCCTCTTGATGTTTTGTTCACAGTTCTGTTGATGCCAGAAGACAAGGACATGCTTACTGCTACCCCCTCCCATGCCTGTAGATGTCTGCTCACCCACTTTATGCTGATCCATTTCCTTAGTATAAAACCTTGCCTCAACAATTTGCCAAATCTGCAATTTAAATGGAATGTGTCAGGTACAGGCACACCTGGATTTTAAAGGGACTGAGAGGTGACACTGATTGGTTGAATTCATGTTACACCCAAAACACACCCACAATTAGTCAAAAGACTAAATTCAACCCCTTCACGCCTTTCACCTTACTTTGTGTCCTGATTATATTCCATTAAACTTTCAAACAGGAGCTGGACACACCTGAAAGCACTTTAGACCATACTAGAGATTATATAAATAGGGCACCTTCTAAATCTCAACAATGCATCATGCAGACCTGTGCGTCAAGCAAACTGATTGGTTGATGCAACTCCTTTTTACAAGTGGGTTTGTAACAGTGAAGAAAAAATTGTAACCACAAAGGTTGAAATCAAAATTCATACAAGTATGACAGAAGCAGCCGAGCAAATCTGTTCAAAAACACTTTATAGTGTGAGGAGGAGGGTTATGACCTCCACTGATAACAACTGTGCAAACTGATGACGAGATGTGTTTGCTAAATAGCTAAACAGCTATTAACCCAAATGATGTCACAGTGATGTCATCAGGGTTGTCTTGGATTGGGTTGAAGATAAGACTTTATTGATACCAAGCCTGGGAAATTTACTATTTCAATATTTCAACTTCTCAGAAAGTCTGCATTACAAACTGTGGGCATGGAGTTTGAAACGCATTGACTTTCAGCTGTCAGGGAGAGTCGACCAGAGAGTTGCATTATGGGAAGTGCAGGCTCCAGTAGTGTTTGTTTGTCTTATATTAGGGTCTTTAAGTCAGGCTATTTTGTGCTTCATCCATGTTGACCATCCTTTTGTTAATCTGTCTTTTGCAAGTCCAACAACTTTAGGAAAGCACAGCGTACAATACTGACTCACTGGAGAACTCTCCTCCAAGGCCTTACTTTCTTAATTGACATAGTGATCTAATGTTGCATTCTCCTCTGGAAAATTTCCATTAAATTTTTCGTTTGGTTTGGTTTTTTGTTTTGGTAACCCAGCCTTGGTGTTTACAGGACAAAAGTTGCCCTGTTACAAAGTTCTACACTGGCTGGACACAGCACAGTCTGCAGTGGTGTTGAACGACCATCGTGCTTTTTTTTTTTTTATTTTTTTTTTTCTTGCCCATAAACTATAAATGGCCTATTTACTGCCAACCATTCTCCAAACCATACCATATGTTTGTAGATTAATTTCCTCCCTTCCAGGCAGCCAGTGAACTGTGCTGAGTGTCAGAACATCAACAGTGAGCTAAGGGGAGATTTTGGGATCTGGAGGCTCTACTTGCTGCTAACACAGAACCATTATACTTGATTGTTTTTGAAATTCCACTCATATTGAGAAAGATCTTCTATGAGCCCCCATGGCTTTCCTTATTTCTTTGGACATATTCATCTATTTGTGTATTGTACACTTTCTGCTGTGATAATTGTGCAAGCAAATAAGCTTAATCAAGGAGCACATGTTTACTGGAGGTTTCTGAAAGCATATTAATGCTTTTTTATTATTATTTTATTATTTTTTCTCTGTCTGCTGGCTTTGATTTTGACTGTTCTTGTTAAATAATGATAGTAATTTAAACTATACTTCCTTATTCTTACCTAAACCTAAACTCAGATCCTACTGCTAAACTTATTTCAGTTATATCCCCTAATCCTGACTCTAAACGCAGGGCCTAATCCTGAACTAAACCCTTTAAGAAGTGAGGAGTGTCCAAAATGTTTTCAAGCTGGTCCTCACAAGGATGGAAAAACAAGAAACCAACATACACAAACTGTCAAGCACAGACGGTGGTTACTGAATAAAACATTTGAGACATGAGTAAACGGACTTTTTTACCAGCTGAAGCCAGGCTGCGGGAGCGGTGTGAGCCTTGATGTGCAGATGTGACGGGGAGTTGAATGAACAGTGGGAGACCTTCCTCTCTCAGTGCAGCCTCTCAGATAGCACTGCCTGTCTCACCACATGGTCACTGCAAGACAGCGATCGCAAGGGCCCACAGCACATGTGCCATTTGATTTAGTGTGTGTGTGTGTGTGTGTGTGTGTGTGTGTGTGTGTGTGTGTGTGTGTGTGTGTGTGCATGTATGCATGCAGAGAACCTGTAGTGTTTTATATACATGATTAGAAAATACAGAGTACATGGATCAGAATCAGAACCAGTTTTGCATTTTAGTTTCTGTGAAAACATACAGACAGTATGTTTGATTTCGACTCTGGTAAATGTAGCAACATCACACTGTAAAAATAGCATTTACTATGTTAGTTAAAGGAGTATTTTGACATTTTGGGAAATATGTCTCTTGGCTTTCTGGTGGAGAGATGAGCAGATTGATACCACTCTCATATCTGTCTGTTAAATAGGAAGCTACAGCTGCCAGTTAGCTTAGCATAGCACAAAGACTGCAAACAGGGAAACAGCTAGCCTGGCTGAGTCCAAAGAAAACAAAATCTACTGAGCAGCAAGTGACAAGCTCACTTCTAAAAACACATTATATCTTGTTTGTTTAAATGGTGTCCAGTTCTTTAAGTAAAAGTATATTGTCATCATCAATGTACTCTTGTTTTTTGTTTTTTTTTTTAGGCCAGCTAAGAAGCTACCAACCAGTTCATCAAAGAGCCACCTGAACTTCCTGCAATCATAACAGCATTCAAATGTGACAGCCACCACAATGGAGATGCTTTAGATCAAATGCAAAACACAGAATAACTGCTGTGAAACACGACTTATGTAGTTTTTAGATTTTCTACATATGGTCAGTGCATGAAATACAGAATGTACTGTAAAGACGACAGTTTGGAGTTGTTTAAACTTGTATTTGCTCACTTTTGATAGGCGAGCAGTCTCCCCCTGCTCGAAGTCTTTTCTGCTAAGATAAGCTAAACTTGTTCTGGGAGTACAGAGATGAAACTGATATTCACCTTCTCATCTGACTGTGGGCAATACAGCGAACCAGATTTCCCAAAATGTTTGTCTCGTCTTTTAAGGATCTCCTGTGTAACCATGTGATCTGATTAGAGATGCAAAGTTTCTGATCCAAAATTAAAAATCATTCAAAATTCTCTTTCCAACATGTTGATACTTCAGGTGAAATTATGGCTCTCAGGTCCAGCCTCTGTCAGAGGAGTGGGAGTTTGTGTGTTGTGCAGCTGGAGTGGGTGAAAGGTAGACCAGACACACACACACACACACACACACACACACACACAGGCAGAGAGAAATGGCCTGTAACTAAAACAAATAGCTCAGCTGAAAATCAAAGTCAGCGGTATGGCAGCATTTTGCTTTCGCTATAAGATACTGTATAATGCAGCGTTTTACCATCTGAAAATAATGTTTGTGTCGCTGACAAAGCAGCAGTCCTCTATCCATGCCAGACACCTGTACTTTATCCTGCAACGGGCAGCACAACACACACGGCAGCACATAGAGACAAACCTCCACTTAGAAAACAGACGTCCTCACCTTCAAACCTCTGCTATTTGCACTCACCATATTGCCCAAGTGTTTATTTAAGTTTATGGTTTAGTGTACACTTAGTGGCCACTTTATTAAGTACACCTGTACAATCTAATGCCATTCAATACAACTGTCATAGACACTGTCATGGGTGTTAGTTCAGTTCTGTGTTTTAGAATTGAGACCATGGCATTGTTGTACTAGACTGCATTATATTTAGAGGTGTTTCTCTTATTTTGCCCCCTCATGCATGTAAATTAATTAAATTTAAAATGAGAAAAAGCACTTCTCAATAAAATATGTTTGAACTGACACATTTCAGATTATGTCAATAACAATCAATCAATCAAACGTCATTTATATAGCACTTTTCATACATAATATAATGCAACATAAAGTGCTTTACAAGAGTTAAAAACAATATAAATGAAAACAGAACAACACTAAAAACCCATCCCTCCCACCCTCCATATGTACTAATGCACACCCTCAACTACATGCATACACACACACACACACGCACACACACACACACACACACACACACACACACACACACACACACACACACACACACACACACACACACACATTCTCACCACAGACAGTAGCAGGAGTAAACCTAATAGCATATAAACCTAACAGCAGGAATCTCTGGGGCTGAAAAATGAAGTGCCAAAAAACCACAGTTGCAAGAGCGAGTCAGTCCCCATAGACCCCCACATCAAAATGCCCAACTTTACAGCAGAAATAAACATGTTCACAGTGTGGTATAAAAAAACTATTTTAGTCTCTATGGCTAATTTCCCCATTCATGACAAGTGAGTTTTTATGTAAATCACTTGTTTGAAACAGATTAAGGCTTAAGTTAAGCTTTATGGTTGCTTTGAGTGACAGCTAACCACTGGGTTTCAACAATCAAGCTTCATTTGACCCACCTCAGCACCACCCACACTCCACCTCCCTGCCTATGTTTGGATTAGCCAGGAGTTTGGCGCAGTCAGGCACAAAGTTTGTTGCGACGAAGGTGGACAGTGTGTAAAGGTGCAGTACAAAAGCAGCATGGTGTCCAGAGGAATAGGAGAGCAGGCCCCACATGGAATTTTGCACATTCCCAAGAATTGTCATTTTAGTGAACAAGGTCTTTATCAAGCATTCATGTGAACAATGGTTATATCACCATCCCAAAATAAACTGCTATAGCACATACATAAAACACATAACGTCCTTTATATAGGACTATTGCTCATACAGTACAGGAGAGTTTTTGCAATACACATTCTACTAAAAGATGAGAAAAGTGTATACCATGCTGAGATTATACATGAGCTGACACAGATTTGAAGGTTTGGCACTCAGGGGAAGAAAAAGAGTTTTGTACTTATTGGTTTTATAAGAAGTCTCTTCTATGGGGTGACAGTATTTAGTTCATATATCCAAAATGTTTTCTGTTGGCATGTTTTGTTTTTTCCATATCACCACTCCTATGAGACTTCATCTTCCTCAGTGACAGTATGCAGCTGATGGCATGTTTCACCTGTTTAACCGGAGCTGTGATGGGGCTGCATTGTGAGGGAATGCCAGTGCACTCAGGCCTTGATGTTGGCAGACACAAGTCAGACCACATTGGCAGCAAGTAAGGTACACTCTGCACCCTGTGTGTCAATTCTGTGCTACAAAGCTGGTTACCAAGTGTGTTTTTTTCAACTCCAGGATAACAATCCAATTCTAAGCTTGTGCACATGAAAGAGACTGGGTTTGTAGCTAACAGCCAATCATATGCAACTAATCCGGAACAGCATTTTAGAGCGAGATGAAACTGTTGATTTCTGCGAGAAAATGTGGTCTTGCAACAGCAAAGCATAGAAAATAACAGAAATCAAATAATTCAAAAAATGTGTTTAAATAGGAGTTTAGGTAAGCTTTAATACACAGTTATGATTTGGTACAAATTAAGTAGCCTAGAATGGAAAACAATGGATGGTAGTGATTTCTGTTCTTGTTGTATGAGGGGAAAAATATGATGAATAAATATATAACAGCATTCCTTCATCATGTTAGCTGCACAGTGTACAATGCTGCTGCTTCTGCAGTATTTTTGACCATGTTGGGATCCTGTAGCAATGATGACTCCATTTCCACTTCATACATTGGCACCAGTTACCAGGGCAACATAACTGAGTTTGAACTTAAGTCATCTTTCTAAAACTGAAAGATCTGAGTTACATGAAGCAGTTAGCTGGCTAACACATGAAGCCTGCTTTGAGAACCAGGCCACTGAATTTTACTGAGATATTATTGTCTTATTTTAGTTTCCTAACCACACCTCCCTGTTTTAGCTGCAGATCAAGTAGCAGACTCCAAACTCCAAACTGCTAGGATGCCCCTGACAATGGACGGATGGACGGATCGCACTACTTTTAGAAACAAAAACCACAACATTTCCAAACACAGATGAACAAAAACAGAAATATATGTGCTTTAGGGAAGATATAAGCAAAGTGAATACACAACATGTTTGCATACAAATAAAAAAAAAAAAAGGATAACAAATACAGGATTTCACAAAGGCAATGAGCAATGTGTCATTTCTGTACTGGTGATTACCTGAATCCTGAATTTTTATTACCAATATATTTTACATTGATTGTTTGGCGTAATAGGTAACCCACAAACAGTTCTTAACACAGGTACCATGTATGTCTTTCTTGTTTTACATTCAAGGAGTTTTAGTTAGCAAGAGAGCTAGAATGGTATGTAAGAACTACAGCGTGAAGAGGACTGAACGTCTTTTTACATTATGAGGTTTTTATGTGCTTGTATTTTTCATAGCTCAAACATACAACTATACATACAACATACAACAACATACAACCATACAACTGGACTAAGTGCACAGCGAATGGAGACATTTCTGGTTGATGTCATTAAAATCGTATTACATCTGGGCAGAGTTTTCCAAATAGCACACAGAATTGCACTATTGCAAGGACAACATTCATTCTGTGTAAATATTGTTCATGATGCAGCAAGAACTTTAATGACATGAAGTGCTGACAAAGAAACCTTCCACTTCACAATGTTTTCAGAGGGTTTACTACAGAATATGTTTCTTGTGTGTCATGTAGTTTGTCTGGTAGCAGTTTCCCCACTGCAGATATTATCCAACACTGACACCTGGTGGAATTCTACACCCATTACATGAGATGATCAAAGGTCACATACATTATACTGTGATGTCACTGGAAAGTAAGGGGTAGAGGGTTTTTTGTTTGCATGAAACCCTGCTCTCAAATTTCTTTTGTAACTATTTAAGGCTTTATCAAGCAAATAACTTTGTGTGCAACCTTACATGCAAGGAGCTGAAATGCATGAATATCATGAAGTTTTTTGGTGTGATTTTATGAAAAATGCACAATGTAAGTGAATACTGCAGCTTTATGTGCAGGCTGTTAATGTAAAAGCAACATTTTCCCCTCTCATTTACCTTTGTATCTTTACATATTGTGACTTATTCAATTATTTAATTTGTATATTAACCTCACCTTGCCCATTTTGGCCATTTTATTTTATTTTTGTTGTAATGTCACTCAATAAGGGCTAATGTTCTATGAGTTCTCATCTATGTGTTATTTTTTTGGTTCTGGTTCAGGCAGTGTTTGAGATTTTACAGAGATATGCTCATTTAATTCACATGCAGGATTATTACTCTTTATAAGAGTACTGCACTATTTAGCTTTTCAGTCCTGTTGTCAGACTAATGTTGGGCAGTTAAAAAAGGACTAAAATCAGTGCAGCAGCACCAGGAGTCAACATTACCCACAATGCAACAGTTCAGTTGGAGATTTGGGTGTGCTATGCAAGTTGCTGATGTAGCCTGGAGGACTGGTAAACTAATTGCAACAGGTTTTTTTTTTTCTGACTTTCAGTCTTCAGAACTGACGCTGACTCAAGTGACATCACTTGAGGACATGTATCAGACTTCACACAACCCCAAAAGTCTTCATACAACACATTTGGTAGAATTCCCCTTTCAGATAAATCCATCAGATCCAGCCCTTCAAAACAGAGCAGACCTTAGAGAAGCTGACTCACAGCTTCTTCACAGCCACATGCTATGCTGTGATGTGAATGAGTGGCAGAAGAGAAAATGAACTCTGTTTGAAACCTGCCTCTGTCTCAGCAACACACTCTCAAGAGATCTGGAGCAAGAATATTAAGATAGCAGATAAAAACGAGCAGCAAAAGGTGCAAACGTCAAATTTTCATTGTATCTAGTGTTGTATTGTTTTGACATGGACAAGCAATGTCTGCTGGGGATGCTCAGGTAACCTTTTCTGTTAAAGCATCTTTGTTAAGGCCCATATTTGAATGTATTGTTGGGCTGCGACCTCTAGTGGTCAGCTCAGGTGCTGTAGTGTATAGAAATGAGGAAAGTCTGCATTTGGAGGAAGGTGGGATGGATTTACCAGTCGGGCGCTGTTCATGTCCTGTTAGAAACCAGAGGTCAACACTGACGCATTTTATTTCAACCCATGATCTTTTAGTTATTAAGTCATTACCTTGTCCCTGTGAGATGATTGTCTTGTGCGAAAAGGAGGGTGAGAAGCTACCTTTCCCATAAAGCCCCTCTATTTGAAGAGACCAACACACCAAAATCCGCTTTCTGGGAGCAAAGAAGAAACAATCCGAAGTTTGAGACCGATCGTCTCGGCTTGTCCTCGTCTGTGGAAGTGTGGGTGCACTGTCTCTGGTGTTCCCGGTCCCCTGAAGCTTTCTCTAACAGGTCATACTGTGGGAAAATGCTGAAACTGAACATTGAAAGAGAAAATGAAATGTAATATTTTTTATTACTATAAGGCACATGTTTACAACTAACAAGGACAGTGTTGGACATGTGTAACAAAACAAGAATGATGTAAACAACTGAATTTCATGCCGTGGTGTTGCTTCGACACACCTGTGTGTTGCGTTGGTCCTGACTTCCGGTCAAAGTCAAATCACGCTGAGGTCTCCCACATTTGTGCAGAATAGCACGTGGCAGTGAAAACACACACACGTGAGTTGATGATCACAGTGAAATGACTTTCTGTCTGTAATGTCGTTTTTTAAAATAACGTTTTTTTCTGAAAAGTCTTGTGCCGATTCGCTCCCTGAGTTGCTGCCCAATAGGCTCGTGCGCCGCAGGTGCGCCCACAGGCGACAGAGTGCTGTCACGGGCGCGCGGATACAGCGACGGCGGAGAAGATGGAAAGCCAGCAGGTCCAGGTAAGTTTTCAGCGCTGGACTTTGTGCCTGTTTTTAAATGTGGTTGTTCAGAAAGTTATCGGCCCCTGAAAGAAGCGAAAAACTTGGCCTGGCCCGTCTGAGCAGCAGCAGCTCTTCACTTCTGAACAAGTTCTTAGAGTGTTTGTGCGTCACGAGCTGTTTGTAAACACTTGCATCGTTGGCTACATTGTGTCAAGTGTCCTCGCGATGGTTTGTGCTTTCCAAGATAACTTTTCTATCATGCTTTGTTTGCGTTAATGATGATGTTTTGGGGTTTTTTTTTTGTTTTTTTTTTTTTGGTTGTTTTTTTTTGTTAATTTTTTTTTCTTTTCCACCTTGTTTTTCACTGCAGTAATTACTGCTTGGTTGAGCCTCACCTTCCACTAATTCCATCATAGGTGAACGCGCCAATATTATAGGCCTGTTAGAAGTGATAGTAGCCAAAAACTACTCGTTTCCAAAGTAAATCATCGTGTTTTAGATATTTTAAATGTTTTTCTACCTTTCTGTCTACTCAGTGCTCTGTGTAGGTTTGTGAAACCTTGTTGCAGGATAAACACTTAAATCTTGTGGTGTATTATCTCACACTGATGGCAACAAGTTTGACAGCAGTAGAAACAGGCTGGAAAAGGCATCAGCACACTCCAATCTGCTCAAATCTTTCTTAATGAGCAAGCTTTGGCACAAAGGCAGCCTTCCAGGAATGAACAGGCAGCCTGTGAATGCTGCTGGATAGAAGAGAGAACACTTGATTAGCCTTAATGCAGAGCACTTGTGTTAACCAGTTGAATTTGTGTTGCTAGATATGGAGGGAATTGTAGTCCTGGGTATAGTGGACCACAAGACCATTTTTGAACAGTAATAAAAGCAGTAAAGTGTTCACTGTAGTGAAACAGATGCAGCTCAAAGGCTACTGAGTGGGAATAACAAAACAACAATGACCAAAAAGCAGGGTGATGTCTGATTTTAAATGCCGATAGAGCTAATAATATATACAACCAAGCTTTTGCCAGCTATAATCTACTGAAGTATGCTTGACTTGGACAGATGTTGATCCTGTCAGTAGGAGTTGGAAAGGTCCTGTTTGCTGAGGAGCTCTCCAACTTCGTTTCCCCCTCAGATGCTGAATGTTGAGCGGGTGCAGGAGCTGGAAACCTGGTTGAAAACAACCAATATAAAGTTAACTCAAGTTAACGGCCAGAGGAAGTATGGAGGACCACCTGAGGGTGAGGGAGGCTGCTCTGCTGCAACACACTGCCTTCACACAACACTACAGTGAAAGCACAGATACACAACCAGGGAAATTAGGACTGCAACAAGAGATGAATGTCATTGTCCATTATCCTTATTATTTTTACTGTTACTTAATTTGGTCTATCAATGACAAATAATAGTTGAAGATGGTGGAAAATTCAGATTTACAGTGATGTAAATCATAGAAAAGCCTAAGAATTCTGAGAATAATAACAGAAGTGACCAAAAACATTTGTCGTGTGTCATCTTGGTTTTATGTCAGGCAGAAAATGACCCCAATTTTTGTTGTATTAAGTCCAAAATAAATGTACAGACATACAGTGTTTGATGATAGAGGGATAGCAGTTATAGCACTTTTTTTTTCCTCTTTTATAAACTCATGTCAAGGCCATGTAGTAAATGCTTTCTCACTCTGTGGTGGCAGAACAGGTGAGAAAGTAAACCAAACAAATGTGACCTAACGAGACCTGGTCATCACCACAGTGGTCACGGTTTGATCCCTGGTCATGGTGCCTTTGGAAAAACATCCAACATCTGTTTCAAGCTTTGGTGACTTTACTGCTTGTCATGGATATACCACATTTCTTTAAAAAGTCATTCTAGTTTTTACTGTGGGCCTCAGCTGCAGAAAGTTCACTAGACAGTTTGTAAACTCAAGTCATGAGCCAAAGCAACTGTAAAACATTTGTTGATACTGGTAGTCTTTAGCACATTGACAGAGACTATATCAGGCTGTGGCTATGCAGACAATCCTTGCTAGTAAGATCAATTATTTGTTGGCTTTTGTCTCTTCAGGTGGACTGTTACACAGTATAAAAAGATCAAATAACTCCAGCCTTGTCCTTTAATGAAAATCTTAAGATTAACACGATGTGATAAATATAATAGATAATCAGGCAACATCACCCACTCCCATCTTTTCTCCATTCTGCTGTCAGTGTGGGACGGCCCCACCCCAGGAGCCCGCTGTGAGGTCTTCATCAGCCAGATCCCACGGGACGCCTATGAGGATCTGTTGATCCCCCTGTTCAGCTCTGTGGGGCCCCTGTGGGAGTTTCGGCTCATGATGAACTTCAGTGGGCAGAACCGCGGCTTCGCCTATGCCAAATATGGCTCACCAGCTGTAGCTACCAATGCCATCCGCCTGCTGCACGGTCACATGCTGGAGCCCGGCTTGCGTCTCACTGTCCGCCACAGCACAGAGAAGAGACATGTCTGTATCGGAGGCCTGCCAGCCACCACCAAGCAAGAGGACCTACTGCAGGTACATTAGCTGTGGCCTGTCGTTATGACTGAAACATGTTTTTGGTATTTTGTAATTTTTTTTAGCTGAAGTGAAAGAAAACTCCAATTAATTTTGTCACACCCAGCAAGAAATATGAACAGAGACCATCTACCATCTTTAAATGTAACATCTAGATCTAGGCAACAGGTTGCATGTTGCTGATCAGATTCGCCTGATGGGATTGGGTGAGTGTGAGCAGACTGTGGTTGGCATGTGCCTAACTCTCCTGCTCGGTTGTGAGAAATCAATCTCCCACAGTGGCTGCGCATTGGAAAACCTTGGGATTTCATCCTTGAGGTCCAGGCACATTGAACTCTTTGTGTAATGCAAATAAGGCGGGATCAGTTTAGAGCGCGGTGTCATTATAATAATATGATATAATTTCTTTTTCTTTCTTTCTCCCCTAGTTTATTCTGTATATGTTTTATGCTTTACTAATTTAAGCTCACCTCAGTGCTATAGGGAGCTGCACTGCCCTCCCATAAAGGTTTAACGCTTATAGGAAAGGGTGCTACAGGCTACTTTAAACAGAAATATAATCAGACAATGTTAGATTACTGTCCCTACTATGCAAATAAATGTTACATAAAAATGATCTTTGTAACTAATGTTTGCTTGCAGGTGCTGCGTACACTGATAGAAGGGGTTGAGAGAGTGTCGCTGAAGTCTGGACCTGGTATAGAGGGCGTGTCTGCTACAGTCGTCTTTTCATCCCACCATGCTGCTGCTATGGCCAAGAAGGTGCTAGTGGAAGGTACGTGATGGAGATGGACTGATACATGGGATCAGTGTGTAGCTGAAAATATGCTCCTGGTGGTGATGGAAGGCCTAAGCTCTCACCTACATGACACCAGTGTTGGGAAACGCTGGGCAGACTCGTCATTGGGGTTCGCAAGTGGACTCCTACTTCTATCAGCGTTTCGCTGACTGATGTACGATGCCTCCAGTATGCTCAGTGGTGCATTCTGGCCTACCAGAACCACACTCCTCTGCATCTGCCTGACCTGCCCATTTGGGAGACCAGCTGGGGTCATTAAGCCAGAGGCACTGGCTACTGTGCTCTGCCACCTCTGATGTTTCCTTGATGGCCTGATGAAGGGTTTTTCCGCTGACCCCAGGTCCCTCATCAGTCTTACAGAAGAGGTTGCCACAAAAGCCTGACATCCAACCTCTACTGGGCAGGTCTCTCCAGCACTGCTGCTCTGCCTCCACTGCAAGCTCTGTATGTCACAGTTTCTTTCTTTCAAAGGCTCCCTGCACAGCATCCTCCCAAGGGACTCTGAGCTCCACAAAGTACACCATGTGCTGAGAGTTGGACCACAGGATGATAATGGATGATGGAGCCATAAACTTTTGGCCCACATCTGCCAGTCCAGGCTATCTCAAGCTGCTCAAACGTGGTCCTTGGTGGAATCTTTCATTGTCATTGAAAAACCTGCAACTGAGTAGGTTTTTCTGGATGGCAAGGCATTATTGGTTTTTCTCATGCTTTCCATAGTCACTGCCAGGCATTGAGCACTCCACTGTGTCTCCCATCCTTGGGAAAGGCTCACTTTACACACAGTGAGGATGCGTCCAAGTGTAGCTGGTGTTGAACACAAGTTGAATTATTAATCTTCGACCAGCCATTGGTTTTTTGGGGCAAGTTTGAATGAAGAAATTTGTCCTTCTTGATTCCATCTTCCATGTCCTTCAGCTGAGGTTCCGTTATTTCACAGTAATCCATTGGCCCTGTTTAGCTTACAACATAGCCTTGGCACACCTACGCGACTCCTTGTCGGCAGACTTCGGCCACAACCAAATTCTGCCTCTCTCGTGAGGATGCATTGTTCCAGCAAGGTCGTTTTCCCCCATGAAGGTAGAGAGTGGACTTTGCTGCTGTACCACATTCTTAGCTGTGTACTTGCACTGTGCACTCCTCTTGCCAGTGTTGGGGTTGCAGCTCAGATCACAGTGTCCCTTGACTTCTCTAGGTTCATTTGTAGCCCCAATTTCCACCGGGCTTGTAACATCCGTGTTCCATCCATGATACATATGACAAAGCTGATCGCTGCCATTCTAATCAATGAGTGCATTTCCACCAGGCACCTCTATTTCAGAAGTGTTCTACACTGTGCTCCATGGAGAATATGTGCCGAGTCTATTTTTGATGGAAGATGCGTCAATCTGCACAGAGCAGATGGAGCCAGACAGGAAGTCAGACACAGGAATCATGTAGAGATACAGTAGTTTCAAAATAAAACACCCTATGCAGACTCCTGATCATACATCAACAATAAACACAATTAGACAGACGAAAAAGAAACCATTTAACTACAAAGCTTACTTTACCCATGGTAGAAGCACAAAAATCAAGCGAAAATGACCAAATAAACAAGATTTGAGCACAGACTTTTGTTGACTCGTGTTGACAAAAGCTCTACTTCTGAAATACGGCCAGTGGGGATTGGAGACAAGTCGAAGGCAGAGCAAATATGAGTTACATGTGCAATGTCACGGATACACACCTGGCAGAAATTTCAGATAACCTGCATGCACCAGAATAGAATGGAGAAAACTCTAATTCATTGAGAGCTTTAGTTTAACTTTTCATTATAACTGAATTAATTTGTACAAGTAAGTGTCTCAGTAGTTTCCCCTCCTCTGTAGCTTCTCACCTGTTTTTCTCCTTACTGCCCTGAAATGATTCTGATGCACAAATCGTTTCTGTATGTGCTACTTCCTGCTTTATTAGGTTGAGTTGATTAAGTTGAGTTCAGAGCTCCTTTTCATTTTCGTTGACATTACCGTGAATACCTTTTAATTTTGGCAGTTTTAAACAAGAAGTCGGGAGGGAGCCAGCACCTACATGAGGAATTTGTGATTTAAAATAATCTGAAATAAAATGTTTTTGTATACATGCTCCTGCAATTGAATGATCTTAACTGTTGAAAAGACAGTTGAAATGACAACATTCCAGTCAAAGAGGGGTAGCTATTCATGTGCCTTGTAAACACAACCAGGACACTGTGCTTCACAATCCTCAGAGTGCCATCAAGCTTTTAAAGCCAAAGACCTTATTGGTCATACAAATGTCTGATGTTCCTCTCTATTCTTCCATAAATCTATTCACTTGACTTATCAAATGAAAGCTATGCATTTGAGTCATTAGTTCATTTGTGTTCATTTAGCATCCCTACCATCATGGACAGTTTGACATCACACTGTAAAAATATATATATATGGTTACTTCAGCTTAAAGATAATGTTATGTTAACTGAACTGATACTAAACAGTCTTTAGTTGCTCCTGTCCCAACTTGTTTGAAACATGTTGCTGACATCAAATTCAGAATAAGCAGATATTCACAAAAATCAATGAAGTTGATGAGGTCAAACATTCAATATATTGTCTTTGCACTGTTTTTGTTTTTGTTTTGTTTTGTTTTTAATGAATTAAGTATAAGGCTAAAAGGATTAGCAAATGATCTGTTTCTGTTTTATTAATGTTTTACAGAGCGTCCCAACTGTTTAGAATGGAGGTTGTAGTCAGGACTGATCATGAGACCAAACACACGTGTTAAGATCAAACCCAGAATCAGTGACATGTAGAAACACTGAAGTTGCAAACAGACATCATCAGCTGCACCTTTGTTTTCTGTTCTCAACTGTCTGATGCATACAGCTGCTTTGATTCATTACTTGGAACTGGACATTAAATGCTGTGTTTTCATTAAAAGTATTTGGTGTGGTTTTCATCATTTGCGAGATGTTTTTTCACTTTGCCTTCAAGTGTGGCCATTTGTAACTGCCATAAACACTTTGCCATGTCAGTTCTTTTCGAGTATAACCACACCCACATCTCAATCTTGAAAATGACCTGCTGGTTTTTTCTCATGATAATTGTTATCTTTGAAATGAGAGAATTCATATGCATTGCTGTATGAAATAGTTTAGTCCTTACTGCTGTACTTCTCTTTTGTCTCCAGCATTCAACAAGAACTTTGAATTGACCGTCTCAGTCAAGTGGCAGACAGCAATGAAGCCGAGCCCGGACAAGCCACAGCTTCCACAGAAATCAGCCGTCAAGCCGTCACACCACATCGTCAACTCTCCACAGCCGTCTGTCCTGCCTCCTCACCTGCTCCGCCCTCCATCCGTCCCTCCAGGTTTCTGCAGAGCAGTGGGAGGACCCACTGCCTTGCAGCACCTTCCCCCTCCCTGCTACTCCAGCACCACCTCTTCCTCCCAGGGCGAACTAATGTCTGCAGCATCAGCGTCTCCTGTGATGCTCCTGCGTAAGCTGTGTGAGGCGACTGGGTTTGGCCGCCCACTGTATGAGATGTACTGCAGCCATACCGGGTATGATGGATTCCTCTGCTTTAACTATAAGGTGTGTATCCCCGGGATAACCATGGTTTTTGAAGGGGCGGTTATGATATTGCCAGGACCCACTGCCAGCACCACACTGGAGGAAGCTCAGCGGGCTGTGGCCCAGCAGATCCTGCAGAGGGTCAACAGTAACCAGCTTGGCCACTAACAAGCTTATCAAATAGCATAGAGTTCAACTACAGCACCATTTCAGCCTCTGTTTTGTTGATGTTCTTTCCTAAAAAAAAAAAAAAAAAGATGTTTGTAGTTTGTTTTCTGCATGCTTTTATAAGTAGACTTGTTAGTCTTGTTTGCACTTCTGTGGTTTGTTTTATGCATGTTTTTATTGAGTTACTGTTGGATTGGTTCCTCATTTTAATTAAATTAGATTTGAAAAGATGATGGTGTTGTTACTTTACATAGATGTCTGGAATGAAGGATAAATCTTTATAAAGATGACTGATTATGACCACTTCAAAAATGTGGAGTTAGCCAGTGGGCAATGTTTCCAGTGTTTCCACATTTCTGATACTTTTTACTCCACTACACTTATTTCACATAGTGTGTAGTTACTTTAAACAGTAAGATTGTACATAAAAGACATGTTTATAAAAGGCATTGTTCTACAATATATTAAAGGAGTGATTGTCGGCTTGTGAATCCTTATAATAAAGCAGTGTCTGGCCGGAGCCTTGGTTTCATTTAAATGACTTCTCAAATGATCCAGTGAGAGAAAAATCCAAAAACTGGAAACAGATTTGTGCAGCAGAAGTGAACTGAATGAAGTGAATGTGAATGCTGATACTGGCTGATACTGCCAGTACAACACTTTTCAGCCTTTACATAAGTGGGAGTTTGAATGCAGGACCTTTTATTTAATTGGAGTATTTTTAGATTGTTTTTCTGGGGGTTTTTCTTAAGTAAAGAATCTGAATACTTGCCTAATGCTTGATATCAGTATATTATAGTGAGAATCATGCCTGCTTTTGCACAGGTTGCTGATTTAAAAATATCTGCACATAATGTTGGCTGTCACAGTTTAAATTTCTGGCCATTGTAAATTACCCATTATACATGAGTTTCATAGAACAGAGGTGAGAACCTGTCAGACGGACAGCCTGTCTGCCTGCAGCACGCCATCCATCAGGCCCTCAGACCTGTTGCATTAATCATGTTGCATGTCCTTTGCTGACTAGAAGAGGAGTTTTGTGGTATCATACCAACACAATGAAAGGGAAATTGTCACATTTCACTTAAAGCCGTTGTATTTCTTTGGCACACATTTAAATACTCTCACTCTGTATTATCTGCTGAGCTTTGTAGGACATCCATCTCAGACAAAAAAGTAAAGGTCTGTGAGAAAAACATTTGGAATTTGGCCAACCTTTACTAGTGTCTTCATACAAAACATGCATTTACCTGTATATCAATCAACACAGCAGCTGGTTTTTGGTATTGAGCAAAATTATGAATGTGTTTATTTGAGACACTTGACAGTACAGGCATGTTTGATACAAGTAGAAATGGGTCTGTTGAGAGTTGCACTGAAGCAAATCATCAGATGGGTTCACTTACAGAGTTTGTCATCCTTGGACCTGGACAGGTAGAGCATTTCTGAATGAATGCTGCTCTGAAAATGGACTTTTCTAATCTGAGTAGGACCAAACTCATCTCCAGCAGCTTCCTATAGTTTCATTAACAGGAATGATCTGGTCCTCAGAGCACACTATTATACAATGTTGATACTGAGAGCCAAGTACATGACTGTCAGACATAATCCTAAACAGGTTACGTCTCATGTAAACTGCAGCACGTTTCCTGGATGGTGCTCTCAAATGACAGTGTTCCCTTTTAAGAAGCACATCATGTCAAACGCATATCCAGTGAGCTTCGATGCTTCTGGCTACCTGCTCTGTTACAGCGTGCAACATAACACCAGTCTATGAGGCTGCTATGAAAATGAGGCTGGATGTGTGTTTTCAGGGCTGCATGACGTCCATCAACAACAGAGGGCTACACAAGAAATTCTGTATGAGTCTGCAGTGTCTGTTTGAAGCAATCAGTTGATGTGATTGGGGTTGTGGCAAAACAGATGGAAGGGCTAGGCCTCAGAGGTCCTCCTCCTGATCTCACCTACAAGATCTGCTCTGGAAATATCAACCTGAGGAGAGGAAACAAGGAAAAGAGACAGAGGGGTTAGTTCAACACCAGTTTATTCAGGTAACAAGAGTGTGTGGCATGTGTGTGACATAATTCACACTCCTCTTTACAGAGCATTGGAGATCTATTCCAAGGCCAGCTGGGTGGATGCTACTGATTGAATGCTTTATCGTAACAGAGCATTTTACTGGACAATCCATTCAAATGTTGAGTAAAACTCCACAGGCTGATTTCAAGTCCATCCACCTTTGACACTTGCCATTAAGTGGTTTTTACTCTGATTGGAGCAAAAACTGGGCAGATGGGTTGCATAGCCCACCCACAACTCAGGCACATAACATGACATTCACTGATCTCAAGGTGGCGCTGTAACGCCAACATTTACATTTTCACAATTATCTTGAAAACAGATTGCAGAGTCAAAATTCTTTCATTTTAATTTCCCAATTCATCTGCATCTACGCCTCAGTGGCCCAGTCGATGCAGAACAATTGGAAATCATTAATTGGTCATGGCTTATAACAACAAATCTACATATCTGGATATTTCAAAGTCCAAGTTTAAAATAAATAAATACATAAATCATTCAGAGGGGAATTTTTTTCAGAACGTTCACTGATTGGTGACAAAAGTTTGCATCACTGCAACCAATGATCAAGTTCAATGCTCTATATTTTTCAAAACATCTACAATCAGTTCACATGTATATCTCAACAAGTCTTCGATCATATGCGACATATCAAGTGTTTTGAATGGTGTTCAGATACATCACACCATGAGTCTGCAGTGACACTCAGTGTCTTTCTGGAATGAGTACTGTGTGCACAAAATGCTGCCTGTCGCTGTATTTTCTTTCCTCTTTAATTGTTTTTATGATGTAGACTCTGCACACTCATAGCAGAGGGCTATTGTTCCTCTGTGTTCTTGCTGGCTGTAAATAAAGGTTATGGAGGAAAGCTGCTTATCATAAAAAAGTTGAATTCACACAGTCTTTTGTATCTGTGTGTATGTGTGATAGCAGACACACTGTGTGCAGTCTTTAGCTGTGGTACCTCCTCTCTGCTGGCCACGACGCGCAGTTTGACCACTCCATCTTTCAGCTCCTGTTCTCCCAATATGGCCACCAGGGGGATACCAGACTCCTCACAGTGCTGCAGCTGACTCAGCAGTTTGGGGTTCTTCTTGTACATCACCTCTGCCTGGACATATACACATGCATGTACACACACACACACACACACGCACACGCACACGCACACACACACACACACACACACAATAACTGATTAGAATTATATAACAAAGTATATAACTGGTAACTGATGCCAATGAGAGAGTCATAGATATGAATGCACTGATACACCATCACGACCAAACCAAATTCAACAAAAACTGGGCAGGCCACAAGGTCACTACAATGCTTAGAAAACAAACACGTGTACACACACAAACACACCTTAATGCCAGCATTCCACAGCTCAGTGACGAGTTTGAGTCTCTCCTCTAGCAGATTCTTCTGAGCAGACGCCACCATGACCTGAACATCTGTGGTACGAATCTTCTCTGCTGAGGTCTGAACAACACAACACTGTTAGAGTCTGGACATCCAGACACACTTATTATCACTTATTATCAATTATTATCAATACCTGGGAACACGTCAACCTGACAAACACAGTTCAAATAGGTTGTTTTTTAGTCATTTGGATTTTTTTTTTAAATAAATAAATTTGGCAAAAAAAATGAAGGTGCAATTTAGTCATTTTTATTTATTATTTTGTATCATGGTTATGGTATATATCAGTGTATAGTAATTTGTTATGTCAGCGTAATTAAGAAATGGCTTAAAATAACCATATTATATGATACTTCATCACATTTGATCATCTTCAACTACCTCACTTGAGACGACACTTAAAAACTTAACACTCATAACAGTAAAGGCAGCTTTCTTTGAAACAGTCCTGCTGCCAGATTGCTACATAACCTAAATCTCTACTGCAGACGCATTTCTACTGTCACACAGTATGTACGGTCATAACACCCAACCCTCGCTGGCACATTACCTCAGCCTTCTGCTCCATGATGGAGAAGACCCTTTCAATGCCAATGCTGATGCCCACACACGGCACTTTCCTGCCCTTGGGGTCAAACATCCCCACCAGGCCATCGTAGCGCCCGCCACCAGCCACGCTGCCCACGCTAACAGTCTCCTCTGCCCCGTTTTGGGCGTCAGTGGATACCTGGGCCACACCTGCCTGAGTCAGCACCACCTCATAAATGATTCCTGTATAGTAGTCCAGACCCCGGGCCAGACTGAGGTCAAACACCACCTGGAGATGACAAACAGGAAAAAATGTAGAAGGCGTGATTACAACAAACACAGTGGAAACATGCAAAAAATATTATTTAAAGATGCACTCCACACCTGCATGAAGGCATGTCATGTGTGTCTAACATGGTTTTTTCAAGAAAAAGAAATGTTATCACCACATTAAAGTCCTGTAAATGACACCTACTCCTTCTCCAGAATATGCAAATATTTTTCACACACAGCATGTCCATTTTTATGTGCCCTGGAGGCTTCGCGGTTCCACATCACACTATGCTGAATACTGGACCAGGATTGGCATCCAAACTACTTGTGATGTCAAAAATCATGGTCAGAGGCCCACCTCTTAAAATCTGATGTTCAGAGAGCACAGAGAAAATGTACACATTGAATGTGAAAACAGGCCTCTAGTGTCAAACTAAGACACAGTGAAGCTCAACCGGTCAACTGTCAGAACAAGAGGAAAACCATCTGTGACTGGAGGGGGCTTTAATTATTAGTATAAAAAATGTGATGGGATGTGTGAATAACAGCATGTCTCACCTTGTCTGTGACCTGGAAGAGCTGCAGGTAACTGAAGAGCAGCTTTATGTCGGACAGGCCAGCGCAGGCCAGCTTACTCTGACACATCTTCTGGTCCTGAAGGAGGCGCTCTGCTAAGTCCATTCCACCTACATCAAAACCAGGAGACAAAGAGCAGCATCAGCATTGTGGAGCCGTGCTTGTGTCCACCTGACGAGTCTAAGCCCAGAATTCACTCTCTTTTACCTCTGTTTTGGTCTCCACCAACCCCTGAAAAAATACCTGCCACCTCAGCTGCTAAATGCTGCACTGTGTTCACCAGTTAATCTCTACCTGTGTCTGCAGCTCGCAAACAAATGCAAAGTGTTTCCCGTTCATGGGTGCACAAATTCCTTTGCATCAGTGGAGCTGAAACAGTTAAACTGCTTATTAACTATGAAGAAATCCATCAGTTACTGACCACACTAATGAAAGCTGGCAGGGGGAGATGGTGTCTAAGTGGACAACAGTGGTTTGGAAAGATAGCCTTCAAAGACGGACAGCTTTTCGGGACGTGTTCATTTTGTACATTTTCATGTGTAGTACTGCATCACACTTAGAAACTGAAAATATGTTTTGCATGTAAAATCTTAAATCAGCAACTAACTAGTAAAAGTACAATATTTCCCTCTGAAATCTATTCAAGTACAAGTATAAATAAAGTATAGAAATATTACTAAAAAATAATATAAAGTAGGATAAAACTAAGGTCCTCAGGTCCACTCCAAGTAATTCCAAACTCTATTTAAGTATGAACCTTAAGCAAATGTATAACTTTCCACCAGTGAGCAGCAGACAGTTTTTGTCTGCCTGCTGTCTCTGCTGACAGGACAGACAGTCTCGAGGACAGCGGTGTTGGAGGTTGGAGTTGTTCTTTGCTTTACTTGCACCAACACGTCACTGATGTTCACATCTTGTGTGAACTTGGAGAAAGTCTCACCCTGCATACTGACGTAGTGCCCAATCTGGTCCGCAACCTCCTCTGACAAGCCCTTCTCATTCACCATTTCCTTCTTCACGTCCTCCCAGGGCATCTGGGTTTGAACAACAGAAAACAGCATGAGAGGACAGTCAAAGGCAGGTACAGATGGCTGGTAGAGAGGAGAAGGAGAACAGACTGTGTGAAGACGTCAACAGCAGACTCTGCAGAGCGCCGTCTGCCATCTGCCTGAACCTTGTTCAACTGACCAGGGTCACATTATTACTCTGGCTTTGCAGAATGAAGCACAGCAGTGTGTCTCCATACCTTGTCCAGTTTATCCACTGTTGAACAGATAGTGCGGAACTTGTCATCTGGGACACCACACACAGCAAACATTCCATCGAGGATGCGTCTGTCGTTGACCTGGAAATGGAGGACATGGTTACAGAGATGACGACTACTGATCATAGTATACATGCTTCATCTGGTAAATGTCATTGAGTGGATGTGACAAACTTTGATACGGAAGTCTCCGAGGTCCAGCTCACTGAGGATTTCATGGACGATCTTCAGACACTCAGCATCAGGAATCATAGCGTCATACTGCCCTGCTATGTCAAAATCCTGCAACACACACACGCACACACAAATTATTTTAAATAGGACAGACAATTTCCAAGCCAAAGAGACTTTAGGTGAATTAAACCAGGCCCATTTCCAGAGGGTCTAACCAATCAGCAACTCCTGACTGTATAAAACATGAGCGCAGTCTCAGTGACATCACCCACAGGTTTCTGATGAGTGACTGTGAAGCTCTGTGTGCTGGCTCCGACTGTCGCCATCTTGGCAGTGTCTGACTCCAGCTGATCCAACAATGGGGTGAAAACACGTAGTGATGATGACTCACGCATTGATAAAACTCTCGGTAGCGTCCGCGGGTCATGGCTGGGTTATCACGCCGGTAGACCTTAGCGATGTGGTAGCGCTTGATGTTGGTTATCTTGTTCATGGCCAGGTAGCGGGCGAAGGGCACCTGTTAAAAGTCAAGTCAAGGACAGCACAGGACTCTCTGTTTTGATGGAGAGAATCTGAATTTGTGGGTTAATATACTAGTGTTAGTTTCATTAGCAAAACAATGACATTGATGACCTTTTTCATGACAAAACAGGACTAAATCTCAATAAAAAGTAGCCTTTGATATGATACAATGTAACTCAATATTTCATCAATGATAATACAGACACAGATAAGTGTCACAGTGAGGATACAGTGAGGTCGTATCTGAGGGACAGCAGCTCTCCTCCTTGGTCTTTGAGGTCGTAGATGAGCTTGGAATCTTCTCCATACTTCCCTGTCAATGTTTCCTACACACCATATGGAGAGAAGAAGCCATGTTTGAAACCTTCAAGTTTATCTTCCCCACATGCATTTTACACTGCATGTACACATATACTGAGTGGCCACATGTTACATTGTGTGAAAATCTACCTTTAGCTCAAAAACAGGTGTGTCGATGGTCTCCGCTCCGTGACGTTTGAAGCAGCCGACGATGACGTTGAAGACTTTCTCTCTGATGGCCATCTGCTTTGGGTTGTAGTCCCTCGTTCCCTAATGTCAAGACATTTGCTGTGTCAGTCTGACTGTGACGTAAACTTCACCCGAGCTTTTGAAATGTCCCTAAACAATCTGTGAATAAGGTCTGCATCCATCAGCGGGGTAGTAACGAAGAACCTGAATGTCAAATAATTTATTGAAGAATTTCTTGTTCTGCAAAAGATAATGTTGCTTAGTTTCAGGTGCTGTTTTCAAAGATCAGCAGTGATACACAAAAAGGAGATATTTTAAACACAACTCAACTACAGTGGAAATGTGATCACAGCCTTAGAGCTGTTAATGCAACAGCAGCAAGAAGCAGCCTGACATGCTCCGTACTCTGGACAGCCCCACTGTGGTTTGCATTTATTTTCATGAACAGAAATGTTTCAAACGAACACTTTTCTCACAAATTGAAACCTGATTATATCTTCGGGCTACATCAGGTCTGCTGCGTCATGTTTTCCACAGAACTTCAGCAACGTGCTGACAAAGCAATCAGGCGATTGATCAATCATTTTGACACAGCAAAAGAGACGGAGACACTGCAACCCTTCATTTGGAGCTTTGATGCTCAGCGGGATGCAGTGCCGTTGATGACAGCACTGTGTGGGTACAGTGGGTCGAAATTCCACCTGGCCTGTGTGAACAGTCATCTGGGAATTCAGGGAAAAGCTGGAAAAAGCTGGGAAAGATTGCCAGCACAATTCCTGTGTCCACTATCCCTGCAGAGCATGGATTCTTGCTCCAGAACAGGATAAATTAGCCACGAGAAGCTCCTCGCTGAGGAAAAAGTGGCTTCAGTTCTGCACAACAGAGGGTTCACATGTTGCAATCACAGTATATGGTATGTACCTTCACCACGAGGCAACAGTGACCCTGTTGTGTATACTTTTTGGCAGGCAGGTTGAGATAGCAGGTAGGAAGAGGTGATGTTAGACCGTCTTTAAATTTCAATACCAGCTGCGACTTTAACATTAGTAACAGATTCATTTTCCTCTGTTCCAACAGTGACCTGTATGTACAATAAATGCATGTGTGTGCTTGCATAGAGCAGTGCTGTGGTCTTACCTTTGCTGTTTTGAGGACAAACGGATGTTTGCCATCATCTCCTCCTAACTGAGCCTTCAGCTCCAGCAGTTTGGCTACCTCTTCATCAATCTGCAACACACACATACACACATGTCATACTGCATTGGTCCACTGCAGCAGACAAACATGTATTTACATGGAATGCTGCCAAATACACACACACAGCACCAGAGGCTTACCTGAGCCACAGTGATCCCAGGGACAGAATGCAGAGATCGGGCACGTGTTGCAGTCCGACAGCCCAGCAGCCCAGAGCAAGCACGAATACAAAACATGCCCAGCATGTTCATCCCACAGCACGGGGGATACAAAAAGGCATAAAGGTTGTTCAAAAATTAATAAATAAATAAATTAAGTCCAGAAATTGGACAAGCAAAAGTTCAGGAGTGTGTCATGAGTACAGCAATGTCCAGTGGCATTGTCCACAGCCAGCCACAGCAGCCAATCACAATGGTCAGTAGAAGGAGAGGCAGGAAGTGAGTTGAGCAGTGATGTCCAGGACGGTTGGATTCCCCCGATGGTGAGGTCGATGATGGTGATGATGAAGGGTGGGGCAGGCCGAGGTCATCCAGGGTCAGGCAGGAAGAACAGGAGAAAAGTGGTGAGCAACCCTAGCACTAGGGGTGGGCAGGGCATGATGCATCATCATCATCATCATCATCATCACAGCGTGGAGGATAGAACATGAAATGTACCAAGTCAATCAAAGCAGTGAGCCAAACACAGCCAACAAACAGACACAAACACAAACGCACACACACACACACACGGACACACACACACACACACGCACGCGCACACACGTACAGACAGACAGACAGGGTCCTGATTTGACCTCAGTATCAAGTCTATGTATCCAGTGTATTTAGTCTTTCTCATGTCTCGAGTAGTTGTAGAGTAGTTGAGCATTAAAGTTGAGTATCAATGAATATCTGATTAGACTGGTAATCTGCAGCAGCATCAAAAGTTTTCATAAGATAGTCTGTCCTAAAGGACAGAACATGACAACAACCAGCCATGTGGCCAGTGTGTGCTGAAGGGAGGAACACTGACATAATGAGTCAGTGAGAACAGAAAACGTGCTGTTACTGGGTGCAAAGCACAAACCCTGCTTGTCAAAGACAAATTCAACAGGCATTGTTGGATTTATTCAGGCATCATTCTAAGTGAAAGTAAACTGTGACAGCAGCATAGAATTCAGAGCAAACATGACAGAGAAAATAAAGCAGGACAGAAAAAAGCTTACAGAGAATGAAAGACTCAAACTGAGGCTGCTATCGGTGGACTGTTCAGCTCGGACAAATAAAATTTTTCATTTCTCTTCTGATTACATCTGTCTGTGTTAACGAGGCAAGTTATTGCATCAGCTATCATTACACCATTTAGATGGACACCCTTAAAGGTAACGTTTAAATGCATCATGACAAAGTTGTCTAAAAACGACCCTTTGCAACAAAAGCAAACAAACAAACATACTATGTATGTTTTTGAGTCATAGTAGAATGCTAATCTATCTTAAATAAGGTTAGCTAGCTAACTCGACGGACGCAGACATGGCTGATTAGCCGTTCCATTTAAGCTAGCGCTAACTAATGTGAGCTAACGCTGAGTTAGCTTAAAGCTAGCAGCCTATCTGGTTCAGTTAATATGAAAACAGTGATGTGAATACAGTGACAAGCAGACCCTTCTACCTGAATGTGCATTAAGAAGCAGCTGATGTGATAGCAGGCCAAACAGCTAGTGGCCCTAGCCCGTGAAGCTAGCTGTTTTCAGACCTGCTTCAAACACCTCAAAGATCCACAGCAATTTAATATTAACTCACTTATCAAGTAATACATATGCGCCGTACAATATAAAGGCTGCCATTTTTTAAATTCTTGGTGTCTTTCAGTTAATTCGGCAAATAAATAATAACAAGAATTTAATATAAAATAACATCCGACAGACTTTATCTAACTATAAATACGTAACCGTTAGTGAATATAGTGTATGCCGAATAAATAAGTGGTCCATATTGAATCAGAATCAGTGAATCAGTTGTTGGAAACATGATGGCCGCAATGTTTTGACAGAAAGTTAAACTGCGTTTGGTCAGGGGATTTTCAGTTAGCGGTGAAGTATGAATGAAGTTCTTCTGCGTGTACCGGGGCTGGCTAGCTAGCTAGCCTGTTCTATCAAATGGCAAATGGACATGCTGTTCACCGCATGTTAACAACTTGCCTTAACATCATCATTAAAGTTCGCTGTTAAACTTCAGTACTGACCTGCTCTTTGCTCGCCTTCTCTGACTTTAACTTCCGAACGACTTCACCTTGGGTTTTAATGGCTTCCTGTATCTGTGCTTTGTCTTCCATGGCTTTTCATTTATGTATTTCCACAGCAGCTCACACCTCCAAAGACCCTGCAGCTGTCAAGACTGTCGCGTAAAGCGGATACGGAAACACGCACACTTCCGGTCAATATTTTCTAAGTAAAAGACTTCCTGGTGAGAAAGTGCATAATATTTGCAGTCGCTACTCTTCTAAATTCTGATTGCACATTTGTAAACACCGAAAGAATTTTACAAAGTTTCAAATGCTAAATACCATTACGGTATTATGGAAAGGTGTTAGGCATAGTTTCACATTAAAATGAATTGATTACTTTGGCTGCTATTTGACAGGATAATAAAGTAAACCAGCATCCATGCCCTCACATCCTTTAATCAGGATCTGAGAGTTTGCCCGGTGCAACAGACATGTGTCTTTGCTGGAACGGTCTAAGTGGCTACTATAAACCTGGACAAAGAATAAAAACTGTTCAAATGTTTTGTCATGTTTGCATTTCTCACCTGATAATTTCTTGTAAGAGAAACTGGATACTTCCATCTCTGCAGGCCTCTAAAAATAATTCAAATGAAACAAATTCAAGATGGAAAAATCACTGCTCACAACCCATGTCCACACTAAGGCTACAATTTTGCTTCAATTTCAGGGCTCATAAACCAAAAAGGCTGGAAACCACTGCTCTAAAACACTGCAGGAGGCTGTGGTCAGCACGGGACAGAAAAAGGCCAGACCCTGGTACGCTGAAGGACAGAAAAAAACTGTCAAATAAAAGAAACTGCATACACAAATGTATCTTGAAGCCATGTGATACTGACTAAGAGCATCTACAGTAGAAACAGATATTTAGATATTGAAAGAGACAGAAGGAGAGCGAGCATACAATTCAACAGTGCTGAGAAAATCTATGAGAAGGCTTGTTTATTTTCAAGGTTACATGTGCTAAATGAGTCAGGCTAAGAGAGGTTCAAACCGGCCGCTTGTAGAATGGAAAAAGCTTACTGAATAAATGTGGATCCATATTTGAGGTTTTCAAGTTACATCTAGTTATTACCAGTAAAATTAAATCATAAATATTTTTCAAATCATGTATACCTCCAGCATTACTTATTTGACCAAAGTGTTAATAAATGACATACAGTGTTTAAATAGCCTTAAATCAACGTCATTGTCAATGTACAGAATGTACACATACAGACTTTAAACTCAGCATACAAACATCTTCCTGTTCAAACAGTGACCAAAGTAAGTCCATAACCAAAGTCCACTTCTATCAAGTGAACAATGAACAGAGTACCTGCCAACATGTCTGTGAGTACAGTGTCACCATATTACTTTTTGTTTGGTTTTTCGCAGCTGAATAGACTTTATGGGCTGTAAAATCATTCTATCATGGGTGAGGGAAGGAAACAAGCATAATGTGAGAAGGCGTTAACAGTGTGTTGCATCGTGTTGCAACATCGCATGACTTTGAACGTCACGCAGTTCATTATCTTTAGCGTCCTGCGATAGTTCAGAGCTGTTTTAGGCACTTCTTTGCTTTAATAAGCTTGGAAGCAGTCAAAATGAAATACTGATTAGCAGTACAAGCTCCTCAGCTGTTTAAATCAAAGAGTAATTATATTGGCAGGGCCATCTAGGCATTTTCAACCTTTGAGAGAATGTTGCTCAGGACCAATCGTTGCTTCTCATTCACACAAACAGGTTTAAAAGCAGCAGCCTGTCTGAGATTATTAGTCAAATAATTAGTCAGTCAATGAAACAGCTAGACTGGTGTACAAATATGTAGTTCATTATGGAGTCAGATCAGTCTCAGTATTAATGAATGAATAATGATCTCCATTTCTCCACACATTCCTTCTCTTATCAAGTTCTGATGACTAAGTTCACAATAAATGCTTGTCCTGGACATGACCTTCATGATTCTCATGAGACTCCTTCACAATTTAATCACAACATAATCCTTTTCTCTTTTTTTAAGATTAGGTTTGCTCTTTTAGTGCATTTATTAAACAGTTGACAGTGAGGAGACAGAGAGGAAACAAGGGGAGAGAGAGGGCTGTGACATGCAGCAAAGGTCCCTGGCTGGAATCCAACCATTTACTGGGCTATATTTTGTTTATTTCACATTAAAATGTAATAATGCTTTTTATCCAAAGTCCTTTTCAAGGATTTTCTTTCCTGGTCATACATCATGCACACACTGATGGCAGCGAGCAATGACTCAGGTCCTGGTCTGACCATCAGCAGCAATATGTGTTCAGTGTCTTGCCCAAGGATACCTCTACATGTGGACAGGAGGAGGTGGGGACTGAACCACCAGCCCTGTGATTAGTGGAGGACACGCTCTTCTTCCTGAGCTGCAGCCTCAGCAGTTCCCCTCGGCTCTAAGAGGCATTTTAACATCTTTTATTTCTATTGGTTTCATGTACTACAACTTAACTGCTTGGTTCTCTGTCTCCAGGCACAGCAGGCAGCTGTTTTCAGTGAAAACGCTCAGATAGACCCAGTGTGCGCTGCCTGCTCAGCAGCACACAGCAGACAGACACGGTTTGCGACCAGCTAGTGAACATAGTGGAACATGTAGCAGCTGAAGAGACAGATATTTTTCTCAGGAGTTGGTGGAGACCAAAGGAGAGCGAAAAGAGAGTGAATATTTGTTTTAAATTCATCAGGTGGACACAAACACGACAGCAAATAAACATTAATGCTGCTCCATTTAAATCAGATGCATGAAAAGAAACCTGTTTGCTAACACATTTGCCATGACAGTGTTACAGTACAAGGTGATAACATGTCAGTGTGTTTACAGTGAAGAAAAAACAGTCCTGTGTTACAGTGTCCTGGGTCATCCAGTGCTACTGGCTGTCACTCCTCCAAGTCTGAGGACATTTGCAGAAAGTTATCATTTTTTCAACTCCACCCTGCCCTGCTGAGTCTTTGAGGGTTAGCATCCTGTACCAGTATGTCTCTGAAAGTATCAGTCACAATGTGTTTGTGGGAAAATGATCATTTTGGATTTTTATCAGGGTCCTGTCTTTTGAAGCCCCTAAAATGATCACCTTTCTGTGAATGTAGAGATTAACTGTGATGAATCTACATCATATGGACTCTCATATGTTGACTCTTTTTGTCCACAGGCTCCAGACTGTGTGGAGCTGTCTCCACCTCCTTCAGGTCTAGAGGCAGAGTATGAAGCACTTTTCACCACCAACTCCCTCCTCTTCCTCCATGAGCTGATCTCCACATTTGATGAAGAGGTGGATGAGGTAGGGCAGCGAATAAACCCCTTTTCATCTAAAGCATGGAACTCTTGTTTCAGCATAATTCATCTGCTCTCCTCTACTCTATTCAGGTCCTGCGGTTCCGACTGTCCAGAAAGGCCCACTTGGACCTTTCAGGTGACCTGCCAAGCTTTCTGGAAAGTACCACACATATCAGAAGAGACCCATCGTGGCGAGTGCTCCCCGTCCCACCAAGGCTCCAGAGAAGACATGTGGATATTGGGGATATGGCTCCCTGCGACACCCAGCGCTTCATCAAAGCTCTGCTGTCACCAGCACAAGGCATACAGGTAACACCTCTATAATTTTCCTGTGACCATATGAGACCGGCACAAGAACAGTTAATGGATCAGTTCCACATACAACCCATGATGCTGCACATGCACTATTTCCTCCTATTTGACTAATGATTGCTCAGAGCTACATTGTCCAACTGTTTTTGGAAATGGCTGAGCTTTTTTTGACATATATTTTAATGACCAAACAGCAATATCAAAACACTACAGACATGTAAAGAGCTAAAAAGGACAAACACATTATTATTATTATTATTTAGCCATTTTCTTGGGATTTGTTAATGAGAAAAATATAGAATAAAACCAGCCACTTCTAATTCTAAAGTCTAATAGTTTATTCCAGTTTTCCATACATACAGTACCAGCAGCACATGAGTTGTCACACAAAATAGTGTTTTAAGTGAGTACAGTGTGCTGCATTTTATAGATGCAAAAATTACAGTTGCAATGCTCTACAGCTCTGTGATGATACAACGTGGTGACAATCAATGCATGCAGGAAATCTCAGTTTACTACTCACTATTGACTAAACTCTTGAGTGTCTGGTATAGAGAGTTGTGAATGAGTGAAGGGAGTGATTTTGGGCACAGCGTCTTTTTTCATCCCTGTTGGCACCTTTAACCACAAGTAGCTTTTCTGTTGTGTCACTGAGGACTGAAATCTTCTTTGGTTTCTGCAGGTTGATTTTGATGATGGGAACTGCCCTACATATCACAACCAGATCAAAGGCATTCATAATGTGTGTAAGGCAGTTCATAACCAGTTCCCCAGTAAGTGAAACTGATGTCGATACAGCTGCATTACTGTTCATGGACATATTTGTGTGTATGCATATGTGTGAATATTCCAGGTGTGGAGCAGAGTGAAAGTCACAGTGCACATACGCTCATGTACCACACCATTCATCCTCCATCCATGTGTTAACAGATGTTCCACACATATCTCAGGCTCCAGTGCTGATGCTTCGTCCCCGTGCCTGGAACATGGTTGAGCACAACATGATGGTAACACAGCATTTTCTCGACTTCACTCAGTTAATTTATTGATTCAGGTTTGGATCCAAATCTACAGCTGAAGTGGCTTAATGGACGTGAAGAGACTCTGATTAAAAAATGTGTTCTGGGATTCAAAAACTCTGAGTAGTAGTATTATAAAAGACAATGTGTTAAACACTGTGATTGTCTCCTTTTTCTCCAAACAAAGCTACTGCCATCCTAATCCTTTGAAAGATGCTAGAATTGATATTTTGCAGTGTTATAGCCAATAGCATAATCAGTGAATAATGGCTTTAGCAATTCTCCCCAGTAATTTTATTGGTGGCATGTGGGAAAATACATTTTATTTAATTTTACCATTACCTGAATAAATAGACCATTTAAAAAACATTACAAAAACCAACTGAAATGCTCTTTTTGGTCTCTGAACTTTTCTAAGTGTGATGGGGGAATTGCTTACAACAGTCACACTTGTTTGCTGGCCCAAGAATGCTTGTTTGATGAAACTGGTGTATTAAGTTGTGCTGAAACTATTGGCTAATCGGCGACTCAGTGAAGAGAGAGTTCATTTTAAATATCTTTTTCAGTAAATATACTAAACATAACACTGGTTCTACTTCTTTCACATTCATTTGAATGTAAATTGAATACCATCAGACAAAATAAGCAGTTTTTGGTGCTGTGCTAACTTGTGATTTGTCATCATTCCTGATGTGTCGCAGGCTGCACGACTAATCAGGAGATTACAGGCCAAACATAAAGAAGAAGTCTCTGCTGTTCTGTGTTTCTTTCAGGTGGAGGGGAAGGAGGCTCCTGGTCCTCTCTTTGACTTTGGACTCCTCATGTTTCACTGTGGAAAGACACTGTTCGAAAACAAGAGTGGACCCTTTTTCTACCTCTCAAAAGTAACACACACACACACACACACACACACACACACACACACACACACACAATCACTGAAGCACACAGAGGATTTGTTTCTGCTTGTTTTCCAGGTGGAGAGCACCATGGAGGCCAGACTATGGAACAAGATATTTGTCTGGACACAACAGAAGGTCTGCACAGGTGTCAGTGACATGTCAGTCAGCATTGCCTCTGAGGCTTCACAGTGTGTACAGCATATGAATCCCTCCATCTCCCAACCCTTGATTCAGAGAAGGAAAAACTCCCCAAAAAACTCTTTAACAGGGAGAGAAAACCTCAGGAAATTTTTGTCATTTTTTTTTCATTTCATCCTTTATTTATTCAGGGATGGCCAATTGAGAGCAAGCTCTCATTTCCAATGACGCCCTGATTACAACACAATACAATTCAATACACATTACAATACATATCCATCCACTCAACAGAAGCACAACGAATTCAACAAGCACATGTACATTCAGAAATCATGAGATCCATAAGAATGCGTTTAAAGTGATTAAAAGGAATCAGTGTATCTAGCTGAAGCTGAGACAGCAGATTATTCCATTTAAAAGGAGCAAAATAACCAAAAGCAATTTTCCCTACCTCCATTTTAACAGCTGGGATATTAAGAGCCAGTGGGTTTTGTGCACGAGTCGGGTAGCTAAGAGATCTGAAGCTCAGTAGGCTCGATAGGTATAGAGGAAGTTTTTTAAGTAGTGCCTTATAAATGAACAATATACAGTGTTGCTCCCTTCTCAGAGCCAGGGAAGTCCAACCTACATTCTGATAGAGATGGCAGTGTAATAGTAATAAATCTAATAGCAGAATGATAAATTGTATCGAGTGGTTTAAGAACAGAGGGAGAAGCATGCATGTAAATAATGTCACCATAGTCTAAAATCGATAGAAATGCAGCAAGAACTATCTGCTTCCTACAGTGCCGAGGAAGACAGGATTTATTTCTATAAAAGAATGCCAATAAGGGCTTCAGCTTCTTTAAAAGTTCTGCAACATGAAATTTAAAAGACAATTTATCATCCAACCAAATACCCAAGTACTTATAACAGGAAACCCTTTCCAAGGGAATCCCATCTGCTGTGGCAAGTGTGAACTTATTTAAGTCAACAGTACGTTTTTTCATAAAAATCATGAACTTTGACTTTCGAAATGAGAGTATGCCAATCAGGACAGTCCTTACTGTTTTTATTTTCTATCAGTTTTTAACAAAAATCCCCAGATGCTGTTTGAAATGAGCAGATTAAAAGAATTTTCACAGGTTGTTAACACTGATTGTATCACCAGCTGCCAACAGCTCTATAGTTGTGTGACAGCTCAGGATATGCTCTGTAAATCAAAAATGAAGAGAAAACACAAAAGTCAGTTGTTGGACACCTTCTAGGGACTTTCAGTAAAGCACTTATTTCTAATTGTATTATTGTAGTTGATCTCATTTATTTATCTACTCGTGTGTTGGCACAGAAGGAGAGAGAAAGATTTTGAGAAAAGATAAAGCTTGAATATTTCAAAAAACCTTGGCCTTGTAAAAGGTTTAGAAAACAGGTGAAAATGTAGCAAATGTAGTAAATTCAGTTGAGAGCAGTCTGTCAGCTTTTATGTGTCAAATGACAGATGAGAATGATCTGAAACTTGGTTTCACCTTATTGTCAGATATTTCTGCATGATGAAATGAAATGAAATCAAGTATGAGTCACAGTGAGGGCTGCTCTCCAGGGATCAAAGTACAACATGAGAAAACAATAGAAGCCAGGTCTTTATGATGATCTGGATATGATGTGATATGTAGGGCAGTTAACTGTTGTAGCAGCTGAGAATTGTCTGAATGTTAACACCATGCCAGTAAAATATTTTAACAGACACAGAGCCCAGTTTAGGACTTTGACACAGTTCCAAATAGGCCTCCCAGGCTCTCATGAGAGGGACACAGGTGTGAGTTGGTGTGATACAGCAGGTGCAGGTTAAGGTTTGGTAAAGTTTCACTTTGAGCTTTTCTGCTTCAGTTTTTTTATTGCAGAAATTTTACTTTCTATTTTTTAAAGGGCCAGTGTGAAAGATTTCCTGGGATGTATTGTCAGAAATGGAATAAAATGTTCATAATTCTGTTTTCATTGGCATATAATCACCTGAAAATAAGAATCATTGTGTTTTCAGTACCTTAGAATGAGCTCCCTACAGAGGGTGTGACTCCTATTCCATTGAGTCCTCCATGTTGCATCTCTATGTTTCAACAGTAGCCAAGGAAAGACAAACCTAACACTGGCTCTAGAGAGTGCCTTTTGTGTTTTTAATGAGTTTCATGGCGAACGTAGGTTCTCTGACATACTTGGAAAGTGAGGGGTGAGACGCAGGGTATACAGTTGGTTGCAATCTGCTGAAGGTCACTAAATCCTACACACTGTGCTGGTAAATTGCCATTTTCATGATTTTCTTTTTCCTCTTGAACATCTATGAAGGTCCTGATTATCCATCTGTGTGAAATGATCCCTTATGTGTGTGTGTGTGTGTGTGTGTGTGTGTGTGTGTGTGTGTGTGTGTGTGTATGTGTGTGTGTGTGTGTGTGTGTGTGTGTGTGTGTGTGTGTGTGTCTAGCTGGGGCTGCCACTGGGCTGCATCAAGGCAACAGTGCTAATTGAAAATGTATTAGCAGCATTTGAGATGGAGGAGATTCTCTATGAGCTGCGAGACCATTCAGCAGGACTCAACTGTGGGATCTGGGATTATTCAGCCTCCTTTGTCAACAAGTTTGGTGAGCCAAACATTCTGACTTTTAGCTGCATCTGACATCTCTTTGAACCCTATGTTTTCTGACTGAGCCTGTGAACCCAATCAATGCTTGAGGGAGGGTCCAGGGTCAACTGTAATAACAGAATTAATGTTCATATAATAGAAACGATGGAGAGTAATGATGACCTTCTACAATAAGCAAACCATACACGAAAGACACAGTAAGTGATGGTCAAAGAGACAATTTCTGTCTTACTGAGGCCACACATTTCTCTTCCAGGTCACAGAGAGGCATTCCTGCTGCCCGACCGCAGTAAATATGTCAACATGGAGAAGCGTTTTCTGCGCAGCTACATGGACCTGTTGGTTCAGACGTGTCATCGGAGGGGAGCATTGGCCACAGGAGGCATGGCTGCCCTCCTGCTGCCTCAGGACCCACTCAGTGACTCCCACAGGAGAGTGCTGGCGACTGTCACCAGGTAGGAGCATCACTGTTCACACACATATGTGTTCATGAGACTGAACACGAAAAACACTGCAGTGCAGAAAATTGAAATTCAGTGATGAGGCTGTGGTGTCTGTCTCAGAGCCATTAACCCTGTCTCAGCCATCAAAAACAAAAACAAAAAAAAAAGCATAGCCTTACAAATTAACAGTCACTCTAGTTATCCAGGCAATGGGACAACATCTCTAAAAGCCTCATTACCACTCATTAGGCTGGTATATTTTCATCAATTAATTCCAACCTTGCAAGCATAACCTCTGGTCTTTTAATCACAGCACAGCAGGTTAGTTGAATATGAAAAGAGTAAAAATTGGCTATCAGCAAGGAAACAATTCAACTTATATGGAGAGTTGTTTCCCATAGTAAATAAATAAGAAATTTATTTGTGTGTAAAAAGAGCTTTTCTTGAGTGAAATTCATACTTTCCTTGTAATTAGTACCAAATTGAAGAATTATAAGATGTTCTGATTATAAGATGCCTCTTCTCTGCTGGTACTCCTCTCACATTGCATTCAGGCATTTACCATCATTCCATAATTGTCACTTGTTGGCCAAAGTGGCACCCCTTCAGCAAAAGTAGAAACATTTTGTATATGAATATATATACAACGCCAGTTAAAAGTGTGGGCATACGTCAGTCAGTGGTTTTTCTTAATTATTTTCTCCATTGTAGAATAACACTGGAGACGTCAAAACTATGGCATTGTATAATAGCAAAAAAATCTGCAAATGAAGCAAAATATATTTTATATTTTAAATTCTTCAAAGTAGCGACCTTTTACCTTAACGACAGCTTTGTACACTACTGACATTCTCTCAGCCAGCTTCATGAAGTACTGACCTCCTATGCTTTTTCAACTGTCTTGAAGGAGTTTCCATATGCTGAGTGCTTGTAGACTGCTTTTCAATCACTGTGGTCTCATTCCAAATCATCTCCACTGGGTTTATGTTGGGTGACTGTGGAGACTAGGTCATTTGATACAGCACTCCACCACTCTCCTTGGTCAAATAGGCCTTCCATAGCCTGGAGGTATTTCGGGTCCATGTTCTGTTAAAAAACAAATGATGGTCCCACAATGCACAAATTTTCCAGACTGACTGACCTTCATGTTAAAGCAATGATGGACTGTTGCTTCTCTTTACCTATTTGAGCTGCTCTTGCCATAATATGGATTACTACAGTAGTCAAATAGGCCTGTTTATTGTATATAAAACACCATCTCAGTGCAACAAAAGAAACACCACTAATTAATTTCTGATGAAGCACACTGGACTGGACTACATAATTCTACATGTTCTGTCATAGTTTTGCTGTCTTCAGTATCAATATACAATGTAGAAAATATAGAGAAAAAAAACTTGCTAATGAAGCATGTAGTATAGAGTATCATCAGCGTACATTTACACTGGAGCTGAGCTGACAGATCTTTACTATCTTTTTTTAGACTGAAACAAGTTGATTGCTGTGACGCTGTTTTCTCCCACCTCACAGACTAAAGTTGCTGGAGATCAAGGCAGGTGTGGATGGTTTCATGGTATTTGACCTGAGTTTGATTGAGCCCATGCAGAAAGTAAGCACTGGATCATGAGCCATTCAGAGCTTCCTACACATGCAGAGTGGCTAATAATGATTTCTGTTTTCTGTTCACGGTGATTCTTCACCTTTTCAAGCTCTTCAAGCTCCACACTGAAGGTGATAACCAGCTTCACCAACTTCGAAATGATGTCACTGTGGCTCCTGATGACCTACTGTCCATGCCTGCGGTCAGTCCATCACTTGTCTCAGAGCTGAACTGCAGAAGACAGCTTGCAAAGCTGCAACATTTTAACATTACTAAGCATTTCTTTTTGTAAAAGAACAGGACATGCTGTATTAGGCTCTTATAATAAATTATATTTACATGTACGTGTTTTTCCTTAGGGAGGAGTCACCCTTTATGGTTTGAAGTATAACATTGCAGTTGGTGTCCTCTTTATTAATGCTTGGCTATCAGGTACGTATATTTACAAACTGTTGTTCTTCTCGTCTGAAGGAGCACACAAGATGAAGTGTTATTGTGTAGACTGTTAACGTCATGCTGTGTTTCCTAGGTAATGGCCACTTTTTCTACAGAGGCCAGGTTGAAGACTCAGCCACAGCAGAGATTTCCAGATCTCAGGTAGGTTTAGAATTAAATGATCAAACTTCAGCACCCAGCAAGTCAACAACACATAGGATTTATTTTATCCATTTATCTAGTTCTTAGCTAAATCAGACTGACTTGTAACAGTAAACTTAAAGATGCACTCCCTAATTTTGTAACAGTTCCTAATAGCATGCCAGTGTAAAATACAACCTACTCAGAGAGTGCATGCTTCCTGAATCCTATTAATTGATTGATTGAGCTCTGCCCCCCTCAACCCAGTAAGAAGAGCACAGATGGAAACACAAGCAGAGAAATCTGCCATGTGAAATGACTAAAACTGATTGAAAAATAGGTTTTCAGGACTTTTAATAGGGCTTGTGTTGTGCATGCATGTTTTTCAAAGGAATTATGGCATGTCAACATTAAGGGGGAACATGCCTTTTTCACACTTGGGATAATTTATTGTTAAGCAGCATTGTAAAGCTGAAATGACCCTGAACTATGACTAACTTGACATAACATGTGTTTGGGTATGTGTTAGGTGTGGCAGTGGATCCGTCATCAGACTCAGCTGGAGGATGACAGCAGGGTGGTGAGCAGGCGGCTGGTGACTGACCTCACCAGTGAAGTCATGAAGGAGCTCAGCACTCTCTGTCACTCTGTTAGGTGAGCAGGCACTCCATAAACACTCCTTTTCTACTATGTATACAGATTTGCTCTCGAAATTATACATCCCATACTCTTTTATGAGAAGGGTATATTTTCTATTTTTTTTGATGACAGCCCCTATCTGTGCAGTTTTCAGTCAAAATACTGCTGTTCTTCAGCTGCAGCTTATAGCTGTGTAAATCCTTTCATTTTAAACTTACTTGCAAAGTAACCATCACAGTTGTATCATAGGCTGAATCTGACACTGCCAAACACTCACACACCCACTTCATAGCATGACCGTTCTGCAGTGTGGAGGTGAGAAAGGTGCCAGGGTTTGAACTTCTCTCCCAGCTCTCTTTCTTTCTTTCTTGACATGACTACTTCTGTCAGCTTTAATGTGAACTGCCAAGTGCAACACTACGACTGTCTTCCAGGAGAGACTGTTTGTGAGTGCTTGCAGCAGCCCACCACAACCTGAGGCTAGCTGTAGCAGCAGCTCACAATCATGCTGGATTAATGAGGCCTCTGATCCAGCGTTATAGGGGAATATCAACGAAGAAGCTCACACTGTCCCTGTCAGTCAAGGGCCTGCTGCCTTTCACAGCCAAAAAGCAAGTATCCAGCCTCAATCCGTGATGGGAGCTTTGGACGTAAAGTTCACTCCCTCACTTATGATCTACTGACCTGTCCTCTGCCAAATGGTGAAAAAGTTTCATCAGACTGGATTGTGTTTTCATCCTTTACAGGGATTTTTTTTTTTTTTTTTTTGATTAAACGGGCAAGGATCAAGATCAAGTCTTCAAAGTCTTTTGATCAGGGAAGGAGTGAGAAATGTCACAGGAGAAGAGGAAATCACAGTGGACTTCTTTATCCAAAGCTTCAGGAGGCAGCAAACATCAGAACTCTCTGACAGACAGATGGGGAAGTTGGCACAGAAGCAGCTGGCAGATTGAAAGCAGCCAGCCCCCCTCAAAAAAAAAACGTGGTGCTACCAGTTCAGACTACACCAGCACATTATGTTGCTGCTGAAACAATTTTAGGTAGGAGAAAACCTGTCTCATACTCAAACTAACAGAATCCATGGACAAGCTAATAAGGAGTGCAAACGTCAATGTCCACACAGGGCACAGGCCAAGGTGGACCAAGCCATTAGAAGGGAGCAGCACAAAGAGGTCCTGGGAAGAATACAGGACAATCAGATTAGACTTTATTAATTTTGGGAATAATGCAAAACTAACATGACAAAGTAAGTACTGCTGGGAGTTGAACACAGGATCTCCTGTTTACAAGACTGGCACTTTAACCAGCTAAGCCACAGCACCTGACAAACAGATGGGACAGACAGACAAATGGACAAACAGGTAGGACTAAGCTTAGAAGAGCCTGTGTAGTTCTGGTCCAAAAAGAGCAGGGGAAGATCATGGTCATGGAGGAGGTCACAGAGGTGGAGCAGGAGTGCTCCTTCATGAAGGCAGTGTCCCAGGGCCAGCAAGGGGCACGGGAGGCCACCATAAGCAGAGGCATCAGCTGGGCAGACATGTGGCAAACTCTGCAAGCACAGCTCAGTTACTGTGTGAGACCAATAGATGAAATCTCTCTCAGTGGTTTGGGAATAAGGACAAGTGCCCACTGTGTGGCAACAGCACCTCAAGCACATCTTGTCAGGGCTTCAGGTGGCACAAAGTTGGATTCAGGGGCTTGATGGGCACATTAGCAATCCAACTTCTCTGCACAGGTGATGTGACAGGGGCAAGCTTACAGAGGCAGCTGCAGGGTGGTGGGGAGACATCCCCAGCATGAAAACACTGTGACAGTGATCAAGCCTGAATGGACGTTAACCAGCTGAGACTATTTCCTCCTTCTGAGTATGTCTAAGCACAAATGTATCATTACAAAATATTTTATGTAAATATAGACATCCATATACATTCACAAGTGAACTTCACACTTCTGAGACATGAGCCTCTAATGTGAAAACAGCCATAGGTGAGACACTCCAGTAACTGCCGAGCACCCAGTCAGAAGTCATTCATTCATCCTATAACTTTACAGGTCTATTATATTGTCCTTGTATGTGTGTGTGTGTGTGTGTGTGTGTGTGTATGTGTGCGTGTGTGTGCGCGCGTGCGTGCGTGTATCTTCTTCAGGGAGAGACAGAAGTTACACACAGCAGCAGACATGTTCATGGAGGTGGTCCTAAAGAGAGATTTCCCAGAGTTCATCACCACCTACTTGAATCAGGACCACACCTTTCTGAGCTCTCAGACCTCTGGACAGGTGGAGGCTCTGGACGCAGACATGCCCCAATCCAAACTGTGAAGGTCGCGCTGGAAGATGTTCTCTGCTCATTGCTCGCTATACATACACACTTACAGGACACCACTTTGGGCTTGTAGAAATTGCAATCGACATTTTTCATTCGTTTTTGATATTCTGGAGATGTAATCAGGTAGTTCAAGTTCATGAGATGAACTGATATTGAAACAGTCCTTAGTTGCAGTCACTTGTGAAGCCCTGGCTCAGTGTAGACTATACTCCCCTCTTTTGAAGAAGTAGACTAGACACTGGTGCAGCCATGGATCTGAAGGCTCTGTGGCCACAGCCCTGTTTACTGACCGCAGCATCGACACATACTTCTCTGGAAACAAACTGGTGATACATTTGAACAAATAAGCCTACCATGCTTTCAGTTTGAAGAATTAAATGAATGCCCTCCTGATTAAGTTTGGTTTCTGGAAATGGCCTTTGAGGTACTGCTGCCAAACTGACAGAAATGTTCACAGACACACTGTGTCAGAGGAGTTCAGAGTCAGGACTCCACAGTTTAGCTTACATCATCAATCAGTCATTGATATATCTTATAACAAATTTGCCATGATTACACATGACCAAGTATGACACAGTTAAAATACTTAATAGCATAAAAGTACATGACACTACAGTGCTCAGCAGGATGAGTGAAAGTCATCTTGGTAGCTTGAAGCCTGATGGCTGATGGTTTGTGAGCAATTATCTGCAAAACTCCTTAGTTCAGTGCTAACTAATTAACAAAGGTTAGCATTCTAACATGCTAATCTAAGACAGTGAACACAGTAAGCATTCCACTCTCTGAACATCAGTATGTCAGCATGCTGATGTTAGCATTTACTTTAGCTCCTTCACTTATTGTAGATGAGCTGTCAACTGGGAAAAATGCTCATATCAGCTTTGAGTTGTGAATACAAGTAGGACACTGGACATTTCTGTGGGCTGCAGTCTCCACAGGGCCATGAGCAGTGAACGTTTATCAGCACGTTTGACTGTTGTGTCGTTCTGTTAGGTTTTTGCTTGATTCTCATTTTTAGCTCTTTTCCTGCCACAAGTCACAAAAAATGTTAAATATTCACATTGTCTCCTCTGCAGTAAAGTCCTGCAGGGCTCATTGACATACATGTCTCATCATTTACAGTACAAGCCCAAGTGAGAACATGCACGCTTAAACTGTTACTGACAATGACCAAACATAATGGTGTGCAATTATTGCTTCAGCTTGAATAAATGGTATTAATTGTTACATTCAATTAACTGAGTGCCTGAATGTGTCACTGACGCTGCAGTCAGAGTTTCTCTCTGGTAGCTGGTAGCTCTGTTATTTAGGAAAAGCCATTTTCAGACAAAGACAAAAAACACATGAAATGTCAAGAATGACAAAAAATACTCAGTGAATGAAAATGGTGTGATACAAATTTAAAATTTTCTTGCAACTTGTGAGTGAAAATGCATGATACTCTAAGTTTTGACTTTGTAAGACTAATTTGAAGTATGAGATAATAATCGATCAAAAGATCAAAAACGTTGATCGTCAAAGGACTTTTTACTTCAAAAGTCAACATAACATTTACTAAGTCAGATCTGTCAGATACTAAATCAGTATTACTAAACCCATAGGTTAGACATTTAAAGTCAAAGTGATGACAACCTTTCATACTCTTTACCTTTTTAACCTTTTATTAACCTTTGAACCATCTGTATGTTGTTAGTTTGAAGTGCAGGTCTGGTAACATGATCAAATGGAAAAGGGACAAACAGGGAGCTGGATCTATGAGGATGAGGAGCAGAAAGGAGGAGAGTGAACATTTTGGACTTCTAATGTCAAAGTTCTGACATAAAAAGCTGAAGTTTTGACTCAGAAATGAACTTCTACATCTGCTTGAATCCTAGCAGACAAATGCAAGCTGATGATTGTCCAGAAAAAGAATATTCTGTGGTATCTGCACTGTGCCAGCGTTCAGGTCAGCAGCAGACGTGAGGTGGTCCTTAACAGACATTTCCCAGAGCTCAACACCACCTACTTGAATCAGGACCACACCTTTCTCAGCTCTCACAACTCAGCACAGTTGGAGGCTCTGGACATAGACATGCACCAACTCAAACTGTCAAGATCACTTCATGCTCTGTTGCGCTGCCAGTAGAAATCATTTCCTGCAGACTCTGCACCATCTTATTATATCTCTGCATGGATCACAGCGCGATCAATTCAAACGACTCATTTTAGAAAAACACTTTTATTCAGAACTCCTTGATGGTCGATAAATAGCAGTGGGCTGACGGCGTGCTGAATTCAGTCTGGAAACACCTTTCCCACCATGATCAAAGTGTCGAGATGCACACAAGTGAAGGGAACAATAACGCTCAGCCCAACATCACCAACACCATCACAGTGGTACCGTTTGGTTTTGCAAACATTGTTTTATTAATCCATTTGTCAGTTTGTAATATATAAATTACTTTTAAAAACATGAGAAGCAGATGCACCTTCAAGAAGGACATGGCGTGAAAACACAGGAGTCATAGAAAACCTAGACTGTGTTCACAGAAGCCATCTTTGCCACCCAATGTCCACTTTTCCCAGAATCTTCTTTTGCCTCCTCATACCGTATTTATCAGTTTTTTTTTTTTTCAGTTACAGAACAACTGCTGTTGTTTAAAAAAGTTAAATGGGCATCGCCTTCCTCCAGGTGCCAGCTCCCTTTCCCGTCTCTCCTGTGACGCTCAGTCCATCCAGATCAGTGCAATGTGGGGGCGACTCACAGCAGCCATAGCCCAGGGACCGGAGGGGGGGCTGGGGTGGGGAAATGGGTGTGTTGGCAGACTAAGGCGTCTGGCGGCGTGTTCGCACCTCCTCCTCCTCCTCCTCCTCCCCCTGCTGCTCCTCATCAGAGCTCACATTTCGTTTCCCATGTCATCGTGTTCTCCTGCCGACAGGTCGCCGTTGGCACTGATTGTGGTGCTGTTGTCCTGGTAACCGGGTGGCATGAAGGCCAGGCTGTAGGGGTAGATCTTATGGCAAGCGGCACGGTAAGCCTCAGCAGCCTTCTGCTGGCCCTCACCCAGCTTCCCGTCACGCAAGGCCTCCAGCACCTCAGTACAGATCTGCAGCAAACAAAAATATACACACACACACACACACACACACACACACACACACACACACACACACACACATACACACACACACACACACACACACACACACACACACACACACACACACACACACACACACACACACAGTTAGATGATCTGAATGGCTGTGGACATGCTCTAAGCCCATGATGCCATGTGTGACGTCTGGTACTGCAGGTGTTGGTAAGTCACCACAGACCTGGATGCTTCTTCCAGACAGTGACTCATCCAGTGCTGTAGCTATCTCACAGGCCATCTTATCAGAGGAAGGCTCCAGGTACACCATCATCTTAGCAGCTGGGGATACAAAGAGACACACACACACTCAGACTCAGACAAGTTGTGGATAATGTTTAACATCAGAATGGCCTACTAGCATTGTCATTTCCAATTTCAAGTTCCCCCAAAACTGGAGGAAAATGAAAACTTTCCCACACTTAAAAACTTGTGTGATGTGAAACAAATGAAAAAATCCACAGAGGAAACAGACACAGACACGCCTTTCTGGATCCTCTACACGGCTGTGATGGTCTGTGCACCGTCCGCCTCGCTAAAAGCAGCTCTGGCTTGTAGAAGCCATTGTTTCCCTCGGTGGCCCGGAGTGCTCAAACCTCAAAGTCAGTATATTTACATTCGCACACTTTACTGCCATGCAAGTAGAGAGCAGCGCTGACTGCGGTGAAGGAGAGCAGCACTGCAACCCTGGCAGGCAGAGGACAAAACACGGCAGAGTAAAGAAAGGACTAGATCTGTATCAGACACCTCTGAAGCTGAGAAAACGCTCTACTGTTTTTACAATGTTTAAATCCAAATCGCCCTGGATGAGTAAATCTTCTGAGATGTAAAGGCAAAGCTCATGAACTGCCTTTACAGGTGTGAAATAGAAAATAAAACGGCTCATTGGTGGACCGTTCAGACTAGCAACAACTCCCAACTAAGATGAATTTGAACACACAGGCAGTGTGGCAGTCTGACATTTGTGTGTGTGAAAGCTTGTAAGCTGGATTAGAAGAAAACATTGTTACCAGGCAGCTGAAGATCAGCGGCTGTTTCCTGCCAACTCTCCTACATATTGGTCATGATCAGAGAAGAGGAAACATCAAAGAGGCACATGTGCTGTTGGCCACAGCCCACTCATGACTCTGCTTCAACTGTGTGAGAGCCTGACGAGGGCCGGCCAGAATCTTTGACATCTGCGTCAGAAATTCATCAGAACGTCCGACAGCCAGTTGAGAGAAGTTGATGAGCTGACCAAGCAATTCAGTCTGCTCTGAAGCGACTCCTTCAGCTCAGAAATGGGGTCAGAAACAGACTCAAATGACTCAAAGTCTGAAAAGTCCCAAATCTCTGCTCAAACATTTTCTCTTCAGCAGATCAATGTGAAATCAAACTCTGCATCTTTGAGTGGAGGGGGAATTCACAGAAAGATGATGATAGACATCTCCTGTATGAAAGCCGTCTGGGTGTGTGTGGGTGTGGGTGTGGGTGTGGGTGTGTGTGTGTGTGTGTGTGTGTGTGTGTGTGTGTGTGTGTGTGTGTGTGCTGCGTACCAGCCAGTCGGTGTGGGATGGCGTTGGAGTGTTGGCTCAGGTAGTTCTTGTTGAAGCTCTGAGGGTTGCTCTCCCCAAACAGCCTGGAGATCTCCTGCTTCAGCACCGTCCTCACTGCCTCCGCCAAGTCTGCACTCTCACGAACTACACACATGCACACACACACGCACAATAAAAGACTCATGAAGCTTAAAAGTCTTAACTCAAACGGGGACATGTCTACGGTGCCACCACCGTTACTCAAAGCGGTTTCACAGGTCGGTTTCTGATGTTTCAAAGCCACCTGAACACCGCCTGCCCCTCAGGTGACTCTGACACATCTCCTCCAGTAATCTGCAGCACGTTGGTCTCAATCATCAGCTCACCTCCTTTGAAGAAGCGCACGAGACACTGGTGCAGCCATGGGTTGGAGGGCTCTATGGCGACAGCCCTCTTCACTGACTGCAGCATCAGCAGGTACTTCTCTGCAGGAATGAAGGAGAACAGTTGGGACCTCTGACATGAGAGTGAACGGAGGTAAAAAGCAGGCTGGCAGCGTCTGTCTGACCTTTCCTGAAGTAGATCTCGAAGGCCAGGAGGTGAGTCTCGATCTTGTTGCGTACCAGGTTCTTCAGAGGGATCAGGAACTTCACGGCCTCCTCCAGAGGATTCTCCGGCTGGTAAAAAAAAGTCAACAACGTCACATGATTCATCTTCAACCAATCAGCTCCAAAACCTTCTGAGAGAGCTGGTAGATGAGCCCACCTTGGCCAGTTTGTCTGGTATTAGCTCCTCTTTTGGCCCTCCGATCTCCTCATCATCATCCTCCTTCTTCTTCTTCTGGTTCTTTAGCTGTTTCTCCTTCTCTGCGTTCTTCTTCTCCTCCTCGAGCTGCGCCTTCTTCTGGGCTCTTCGCTGTTTGTTGCGCAGTTTCTTCAACTCCTTGTCTGTCAGATTCTCTGCAGAGAAGACAGTCGATGGGGTTTGATTTTTTTTCTAATAGTGACATATTTACTATGGCTGCAATCAGTTGTTAACTAATGTTTTACGATGAGTAAAAATAAATAAAGGGACTTGAGACAGGTTATTCAGAAGTTGTGTCTGGTGACATGTTACTGGAGCGTTACTGGGAAAATCATGTAGGGTCTCATGAAATCCATTTGAATTATTTCTAGATTCTGTTTTATTTATTCCCCCAAATTCAGTGTTTCCATGTTCATTTTTCTGACTTCCGTTTTACCACTGAAGCACATTTTGTCAGAGGTGAATAAGAAAATATTCAATATATTCATATTTAACACTACATTGTACAATTTTTAACTATTGTTACTAATATTTTTGTATCACATTTATCAAACAGATCTTCTGCATACAGGCTCCATATGCAGGTGGAGCACAGCGGGTTTGTGGGTCTGACGGAGGCGACTCACATTCAGCAGCGCTCTTTGTTCACGCCGCTTGACCTGAAACGGACGGCCATTTTTTCTCTTTTTCCAACACAATATCTGACTGTGCCGCTGTGGCTGCACTTCAGAGGGTTTGCTGAAGTGATGAGCTCTTGTGAAAGCACTGCGCCTCTTTCAGAGGACCTCTTCAACATGACCCTGTGTGTGTGTGTGTGTGTGTATGTGTGTAAAATGTTTATAATGATAGAGAAAACCCTGACTTTTATAAATTCACATTTTGGCATGTCTGCGATATTCCACGTCTGATGGTTGATTCTGTTTTTCTTATCTAATTCTGCAGTTCTGTCCCTGTTCGGCATGGTGGAAATCATAACAGCTTGGGAACATTTGAAAAAGAAAAGCCTGATTTGACAGTTGAGAGGTATTAGTTGACTAACAAGGGCACTGTTTATAACACAGACACACACACACACGCTCTCTGACCGGTGTCTGCCTGGCTTTCCTTGTTGTCGTCAGTCAGAGGTTTGTCGTGCAGGGCCAGGTAAATCTGGATCGCGCTTCGAGCAGCTTTGTAGTAGAACGGATGCTGCCGCAGGACGTCCTCCAGCTTCAGCAGGTCCACGTAGGAGCGCAGCGTCATCTTCCTCATGCAGTAGGTGTGGAAGTCAAACTGGTCATCTGTGATCTCCACAAAATGCTGAAGGAGAGGAGGAGAGCAGAAAGGTGAGGAGTGGGCCAGAGAGCGTACCCAGCTGTACTGATGAGATCTCTGATAAGTCCAACCACAGAGTGCTCAGTGAGGCTGAGAGAGCGTTGGTCTGGGTGTGTGGGGGAGAGACATGACTTAGAGCCATGAAGACAATAACACTTTTGTGTCCCTAATAGTTCATGATGGGATCTGTGGTGTGTGGTGTGGTGGTGATGATGGCTGTGGAGGCTCACCCGCTCGATCTCGTGGCACTTCTTCAGGGCCTCTCCAAACTTGTTCATGGCCTTATAGGCCAAGGCACACTCTGTCTGGAACCACATGCACTGCATCTCATTCAGGTTCTCCACTGCAGACGTCCCCTCCTAAAAGCAGACACACTTCCTTCATCACACTGTGCAGCCAAAGACAAGCCCAGTTTCTCTCAAATGTAGATGAAGCATTTCACTCTGGACAGTTAAGTCCTGTTTTTGGAAACCAACAGACTGGAACATAACCAACGCGGCAGTGTCAGGAGCTGTGCTGGCTGTGGAATGAAAAGCTCTGTTGCTGAGGACTAACATACAATAAGAGGCTAAGCTGCAGGTTACAAACACTAAAATGTGACATTAGACTTGAACGCAGATCAATCGTCTCAGGCACAAATCTTCAAACCATTTTTTTCCCAGCATGCACTCTGTCTCTTACCCGTGTGAACTTGGAGCACATCTCCTCTGCTTCTTTGATGAGGCCAGCCTTCAGCATGTACTTGGCACACTTTGAGTTGATGAAGCGGTCGGCGGTGTCCAGAGCCTGAGCCTCGTCCATCCACCGAGCTGCTTCCTTTATGTTGCCTGCGTGCTGACGGGAAGAAGACAAGGACAGAGGGAAAGAAAGGTTCACCATACAAAGGAAACACAATCACTCAACTTCAGTCAAAATCACGACCATTCTGCTCATCTGCTCGTGTGCAGCGTTTGTACTAAACCTTGTAGATCTTGGCCTTGATGAGGAAGAGCTCGATGAGCGTGGGCGTGCTGTCGATGGCGGTGTTGATGTACTCCAGAGCGAGGTTGGGCTGGTCTATGAAGTCAAAGTGCTGCGCCAGGAAATACTGTACCCACAACAGGGTTGTCGGAGGCTCCTCTTTCCCATCGTCTGCACACACGCGTTTACATTGGACACGTTGAGTGTGCGCATTCACAGCTCAGCATTCATATGTGATTCAGATGATATTCAGTCAGAGTGATACGGTGAGACCGACGACCTGCAACACTCACCATTTTCATTAAACATTCGACAGCTTTTTAGACAGGATTCATAGCCAACTACTAATTCTTCAATGATTGTAACCTGCAAGAGGAGAGAAGAAGTTCCATGGTAGTTTGGTTTCACCAACAATTTCAACCAGGAAGCACACATTCTACACACCCCCTGCTCACCTTTTCTTTGTCGGTGTAGAGGGACTTGAGGGTAGTGAAGACAGGTGGACAACCTTTACTGAAGTTCATCCTCAGGTAGCTGTCCAGACATTCACGAAACTTCTCCCCTGGCCAGCACAACACATGGTAAAGGTACAGTAAAGTGAGATTTCTACTGGCACAGAGCAGAGGAAGACTCCTCTGAACACATTTCCATGCACGTCTTTATCACAGAGCTGACTCCATCAGAAGTGGAAGAGGAAAGAAGTTAAAACTTAGTTGGAATGAAGTGAAATGACGTTTGGTGCTTTTCGACCACATGTCATGGTCTTCATCAGCAGGTGACGTTTTCACCATTTTCCAGTGCTGCAGTGTGTGGGGTCATGTCATTTGTGCACTGAGCAAACTATCTGCTGGTGAGGTGCAGCTGATCGCGCTGCTGAAGGCTGTGCTGTGTTCACCTGTGAGGAAACTCAAAGGCAGCCTTCTGGGAACCAGGCCTTTAGGAAACTTCACCCAGGCGTCCTCATAAATCTTCTGGCGGTCCTCTATACTTCCTGAACACACACACAGACACAGAGTGTAAGGAGATCCACAGAGTAAACACATCATCCTCCATTATTACTGCAGTCACCCCTTTGGCCACCCAGTACCACACTGAACACTAATGATACACAGAACATCTGATTCTCATTCAGATCAACTGACATCTGAGGAAGAGCAAACAAAAGGACTTTCAGTGTCACCCTACGTTACCTACCAGTGGAAGAGGCCCCGTCTGTCCTAAGAGTGATATTAGCTCAGTCATTAGCTTACAACCCCTGGCAATGAGCCAAAACATCTGTAATTTTCCTTTCACTCGCTCTATAAAATCATAATATCCCCCAACTCCATCCTCTCTACTCGTGGACCCTCCATCAAACCGCTCGGCTCCCACAGGAGCTAACCTGAGCGTTGTCAGAGAATTACTATGACTGTCTATTAGAAGAGGCATCACTTGGCTTTATTTTGGTTGGTCAACTGTTGTTTCTCATGTTGAGTATTTTTGTTCGCTTCCTGCGATCCTGAAGAGTTTTTTTTGTTGAGATCAGGACTCATTCATTGGTAGATGAACTGTGGGTTTTGTACTGAGCACTGACGGCCTCCTTGGTGGAGGACGGACAGCATTTTCTAGTTAAATATCTAGTTATCATCATGGATTTTCTGTTTTTTCAGGAGTCTGTTCGCTCTGATATAGACTCATACGAAAAACATTTTGTAGGAAATCAAAAATATCAACCCATCTTTTTTTTTTTAAACAAAATATGTTTTAGATTTTAGATTTTTCAAAGAAGCTTGATGACAGCTTTGTGCAGCACTGACAGTCTCTCAGCCAGCCATGGCTGTGTGCACACAGGCTGCAGGGACAGCTGCTGAGGTGGAAACTGCTGGTGGCCACATTTCTACTGTCACACAGTTTATACCCTCACACTGCTCAACCCTCGTAGATGGGTGGGCTTGTCGCTGCAGAATGCTGTGGCAGCCATGCAAAGCATCCGCACACCATCACACTTCCTGCTCCGTGCTTTACGATGGCAATCTCTCACGCAGATACCATCGATGCCATAGCAGATACGTCTGCTACTTGAACCCTGTGAAGCATTTCTGTCGGCTCTAATCTGAGGTGCCGTTCATTGGTGATTTCTGAGGCTGGTGACTGTAAAGAACTTATCATATCCATCTTATCGGCAGCACAGGCAACTCTTGCTCTTCCTTTCCTCCAGCGGTCCTCATGACGGCCAGTTTCATCATAGTGTTTGTGACTGCATTTGAAGATACGTTCAAAGTTCTTGAAATTTTCCAGACTGACTGACCTTCATGTTAAAGCAATGATGGACTGTTGCTTCTCTTTACCTATTTGAGCTGTTCTTGCCATAATATGGATTACTACAGTAGTCAAATAGGCCTGTTTATTGTACATAAAACACCATCTCAGTGCAACAAAACTGATGGTCTCAAACATTTCAAGAAGTCAAGAAACACCACTAAATTACCTTCTGATGAAGCACACCTGTTAACTGGAAACCATTCCAGGCCATTACCTTATGAAGACGATACAAGCACTGTGGGAAGCTGTGGCTTAGGAGGTAGAGCGGCCGCCCACTGATCAGGAGGTCGGTGGTTCGATACCTGGCCTCAGCGGTCCACATGCCGAGCCTTGGGCAAGATACTGAACCCCAAAACTGCCCGTGACGCTGTGCCATCAGTGTGTGAATTCAAATGTACGTCTCTTTGGATAAAAGCGTCTGCCATATGACTAATTGTAATGGTAATGAAGGCAAACAGTGGCTAATTTGAAGAATCTAGAATATTTTGCTTTGTTTAACACTTTTGTGTTCACTACATAATTCCTTGTGTGTTATTTCATACTTTTGATGTCTTCAGTACTAATATACAATGTAGAAATCTGTGAAAATAAAGAAACGCCATTGGATGAGGAGGTATGTCCAAACGTTGGACTGGTACTGAACATGAAGGACATGTGGGCCTGAGCGTAGTGTTCACCTGGCTTAAAGGCCTGTTCCAAGCCCTGGTAGTAGGCCCAGTTCTCAGGGTTCCTCTCCTGCAGTTTCCTGTAGACCTCAGAAGCCTCCTCAGGCCTCTCCAACTTCAGCAGCAGCTCTCCTACAAACACACACACACACACTTTAGCAAATCCACTCGAGCTGAGAATGCTGCTCTGCAGGTTCAGTTCTGTCAGTGAAGGAGTAATAATGACACGTGCATCAGTCCCAAACCACTCAGTCCAGGACATTCAGTTCTGAAGTGACAAAGTACGTACTGAACCGTGACTTTTGTCTTACTCCCTTATTCCAACGCTAACTGAGCACAATGTTTGTATGACATTAGTTTATCAGTGTCATTTACAAAAGGATCAAAGAGTGGTGTTTAGACTGGAGCAGTGAGCATCCTGTCAGAGACAGCTGGAGAGGTGGACCTTTCCAGGACCCACCTCTTGTCTCCTCCACAGCAAGCTTGTCACAGATCTGTTTCTCGTAGTTGTTGAGGTGGTCGAGGGCCTCCTTGTGCAGGCCGGCCTCCCTCAGAACCTGGTTCTGATACAGCAGCAGTTCACTGTACTCATAGTCCACCTTGTCTGGAGACGTCTGGCAAACACACAGGGAAGAGAAAGGGAAAGGAAGGTGTCAGAGGAGCACGCTGGAGTGGACTGGAACTGACGTGAGTGTTTGAGCTGGATGACTTTTTGCTCATTGATGGGAGTGTTAACTCAGGAATGTCATTCCACTGTCAAGCTACCCGAACCAGTTAGGAGTTTGCAGCAGGTGGTTTGCTTCCACTATACCTCCTACAAATATACAGCTTGCTTGTATTTGTGACATATTCATTGCTTCAAGCACAGATAAAGACACAAGGCAAGTGACCAGGTACTACAGTATAAACACATGTAACACATGTAACTGTCTACTCTAGAGCCGAGGAAACGACATGGTCAAATTAAAATGTTAACAACACAGATTAAAATAAATTTCAGAGAAAAGAAAATATTTGGAGTGTGAACAGTGACATCACTCCTTCATTCAAGCCTGCTTGGCTGTTCTGAGACTGCTGCAGAGTATTCTGGTTGCTTGTCAAACAGTCAGCAGGTTTCCTGGGAGAGATTCCACGTTTCTGATAAAAGTCTGGAGGACACATCCACTCCTGGTGGACACACTTCTCTTGAAAGGACAATTCCAATTTCTTACAACTTAGTAGGGCTGCTCTATTATGGCAACAATCCTACTGACGATTATTTTGGTCAGTACTGAGATCACAAATATTTAACAGGATTACTCACTGACTTTAGAGACATTTATTGAACTTTTCTTTTTAACCGTGGATATCCCTGAACTTTAAGTAGAATTCAACAGAAGAACAAATAAAAACAAAATAAACATGACATGTATGATGGCATCATTATTCAGTTCTGTCTGCATGATGCATCTGAGTTTTCTCTGACTCATTCAGTACTGAACGTGTTTGGTGGCCAGCGGCTCACTGTCAGCTCTTTGCACACACACAAAAAGGGGTTTTCATCACTTGTGGGAGACATTACATAGACCTACATTGGAGACTTACCCTAACCCTGACCATAACCACTATCTGCCTATTCCTAACCCTAAACCTAACCTATTCTGTCCCCACATGTGACTCTGTAAACAGATTTTTGTCCCCACAACATGAGTAATGCATGGTACACACACACACACACACACACACACACACACACACACACACACACACACACACACANCACACACACACACACACACACACACACACACACACACACACACACACGTGTGACGCCAGTCGCTGCCTGCTCTCCTCACCAAGTTCACTGTGAGTGCACACACTCATACATTTTCCGACATCAGAAAATCTCACGTGGAGCTTCACACATCAGCTGCTGAGCTTGCTCCACTGTCACACACAACGTGCAGTGCCACTAAAGACACTTTACAGATGCTTACAACATGATCGAGGCTTTTGATGGCACCCACTGAGGATGTCGACTATCATCTTCCCCTGTCTGTGTTCAATCACTCCCTCCTGTAATCATTCACTGCTCCACACAGAGAGTGACAGGTGTGAGATGTCGCTGATCAATCGTGGTCATCTTGGCTCATGACTAACAGGTGCAAAGTCTCACGTCTGCTGTTTCTTCATCTGGAAAATTCTACACATTCAGTTATGGGATTGTTGGCAGACAGCAGTGTGCATGCAATGGACGTTTGATAGAAGGTCTGAAGAGAACGCTGTCTTCATTTAGAGACTCTTCTCACAGAGAGGACAGAGGACTGATAGAGAGCTTCATGTCTGTTACTTCATGCTGATCCTGTCTGAATGGGGCTGAGCTCTATTTGCTATTAGATACACTGAAAGAAATCCCGACAGTTCAGTTGAGTAGTCTACAGCTGTGTTTACCTGTTGTGTTTTGCGGAACTCCTCAACAATCTTAGCAGCCATCTCAAAGTCCTCTAACAGGTGATAAGCCACAGCATATCCAATCCACGAGGCCCGCTGGGCTGGACGGAGCTGCAGCAGCTGGTACCGAGTCTCCTAGAGAGGGAGAAAGACCATCACACCACACAAGTGTAAGCCATAGTCTTTATGTTTGATTATCCTGTCCACCATTAACGCATACTGCTCAGTCAACCTCTGCTCTGTCTATCTTCAGCATCTAACTTTCCATGTTGTGCAGCAGGACCAGTAACTGTCCATTCTCCTCCTGTGTCCCTCCATCCAGACCTTTCATCTGGATGGATCCATTTTGGAACCCATCTTGTCTCTCTGGAGATGCTCACCCTGTATCCCTCCAGGTCCCTCATCTGGATCTGCAGCAGGGAGAGGTCTCGCAGGATCTGCAGGTTGTCCTTGTCCCACTTCAGAGCGTTGCGGTAACACTTGATGGCCTCGTCATACTTTTTATCTGAGCGCTGCAGGAGACCGTACACATGCCAGCCTGGCAGAATGAGTGAGTTCAGGAAGCAGACACACAAAGATGCAGCACCCAGGGGTCGTGTTCAGAAACGGAGAGATTCTCCAAGTGACAAAATTCTTAGAAGCTTAAATAAAATAGTTTTCTAAAAGTTCCCCTTACAATTAAGACTAGATCCTGGTAAAGAGAAAAGTTACTCACAAAGCATCTTTAGAGGTGAATAACTGTTAGTAGGGAGGAGGACTTTTAAGAGGCTCCAGAGTTTCTTAAGCAGAGGACAAAATGACAGAGAGACAGAGGCAGAGAAAGACTCTCTGAACACTGGACCAAACTGAATTAATGACACACTGCAGACCAGGGATGCAGGGATAATGTTTGTGGTCGTTCTAATGGTAAAGAAATGTAAGCAAATAAACAATAATAACAATCAGCATGTGAATAGATTACGGCCCTAATGTCCTACTGCAGACTTGATTAGGCCTCTGTTCATTCTATGCCCATTATTACAACGAGTACATTTTTAGTTTGTTTTTTTTTTTACCCTCCAATCACACGCTTTAAAAAAATGTGTCATACCGAACAACAGGGTCAACTTTCCTAAATCACTCCTAAGCTCAGGCTCCTTGCTAGAATTTTTGGCCTAAATTACAAGATCTCAATATTCTCAGAATGTTTGTGAAGGTGTTCACATGTGCTCAACAATTATGGTTGGGTGACATGTTAAGATTGTCCAACCGGCCATCGTCAGCCAATAACTGACGATTGACGGTATATTCATGCAGGACTGTGTGTGTGTGTGTGTGTGTGTCCAACCCCCTGTAGTTACAGCTAAGAGATGTGTTCAGGCGCCAAGGTTGCCATGTTTATTTCAAAATGTCAAGAAATGAAATACCTGATACCTATTGTAAACTATTTTACTGACATGCCTGTTAGTGAAAGGTTCTGAGGGAGTCGAACCTCTCACTGGTTAGCAGTGTACATGTCTACGAATTTTATTTTGAAAGATAGAAAAAAAGAAAAAATCTGAAATGCACTTCTCAATGTTGGAAGCAGTGAACAGTTACGCTATCTTGGTTTAAACTATGGAAAAATAGAAACGTCCACCTTCTGAATTCAAGTTTCTCTCTGTCACTGAACTAATCAAGCTTAACTGCCTTGTTAACTGATCATAAAACAACAACAACACACACATGTAAATGAAAAGACTCGTGAACTTACAGACAGGCTTACATCCTAAACAAAGAGCAGCTGAGCAAACGCGATGAGAAAAATAACATTAACTTCACTGATCCTCCAGAGGGAAAATTTGGGTGATAAATGAAGTTAAAGAGCAAGTCCTCAGGGGTATTAAAGAGTGCATTCAGCAGCTGATGTGTTTAAGTGAATCTGGCTATAAAAACTGGTTTGTGCGAGATGAAATCTGGGTGCCCTGAGGGGCTGATGGAAGGATACAGACGTGGCTCTTGAGGTCGTTTCGTAGGCCTCGCCTCACCAGCTCGTAGGCCTCCTCCTTCTTGCCCAGACAGTTGAGGGTGAGACCTTTCATGGCCAGCGTCTCTGGAGCACAGAGGAGAGGAGTGACACATTCAGGGCCATGAGGCGTCAACAAAGACACTGACTGGGTTTACCAACCTGATTTGTTCACAGTAACTGATGGAATGACGTTCAGGGAACACCTCTCAGTGCTAGGTAAGTTTACTTGCTAGCTGAATGGAACAGGTGTCAGTAGTAAAATATGAGAATTGGGGAACAAAAACAATAATATGCTAGCATGCTGCATCATAAGGCTAGCAAAGCCTGAGCCACTACAACCTGCAACGATACACAGCAGAGCAAATGTCCCAACTAGAGGCGGACCAATATACTGTCACAGCTTATAGCAGATACATCAGTATCACTGCATACATCAGCTGATAAATAACAAGAAACATAACAACGACTGTGTCATCAGCCCAACAACTGGCCATCGCCACGACATTTGTGTAGGTGTGTGTGCACCACACCCCTCTGTACCTCTTTGTAATACAGGGTTTGCTTGCTGAACAGAGTGTGCTGCTTCATTTCTTATCATGCAGGTAGAGGGCTACGCATGTACTCATAGAACTAGAGTTACATCAAGTAACTCCTATTTTCCTAGCTATAACACCAACTCCAGTGATATAAAGATGTGTATGGTGACGTTAAGAGCAACACACAGCAATTTGTCTGTTGTGGGCTGTAAGAACCAACACAAAAGTCTTCATCTACCAACCCGAGGAGGTGAAGATCCAGTAGATTAACTTCATGGAAACATCCACACGACAAAAACTGTAAACCTCTTTCATAAGTGTGCGCTAATCATTTTACTGTGGACTGCTTTGAGGACCAACACAGAGCAGGACTCACTGCAAAACTGAAGCTAAATGAGGGGTTGATACAGACTTCAACCTTACAACCTTTAAGCTTTGCCATTTTTATGTTGCTTTACTGTACTGAATTTGGTGTTAGACCATTGTGCGGCTAATGTGGCTACTAGCAGCTATTGCTGACACACACTGGAGCAGTGAGTACTTCATATCTATAGACAGTCAAAAGAAACTGTGAACATTAAGGCTCGTTTGAAGCCAGTTCAATAAAGAAAGCAGTGGGTTGGATGTGGCCAACTGTGTTTCATGTTGTTTTTTGTGTCGTCTCACATAGACAGACACTTCGTACCGTAGCCACACTTCATACTGCAATGCAAGCTTTGGGTTTTCTGCTGAAGTATATTATGTTTATATGTGTCTGCTGCTGCCGTATGTGAATGGACTTAGACATGAGACATGCTTCATGGTACACTGACTGTTGTACTAACATAATACACTTTGGCTTTTCAGCCAAATAAATGCTGCTGGGACACCTAATCCCACCCCTCGTCTCTGAGAATGAATCACATTACATTTACTAATTAACCTTCATTATGGAGCAAACACACATAGGCTTGTACCTCATTTTCATTCCTATTTGGAGCCAATAAACGCATGTTTTTTTTTAATTAATTTAAGATATTTTTTGTAATACTGTGATATATTTTCACCATTAAAAATAAAAATGCACCATGATATAAATTTTAGGTCATATTTCCCCCCTTTGTAACAACCAGCACAAATGCACCACTCAAACACAGCAGGAACAAGGTGACAGTAAGCACGTTTCTCACTTTCCTGCTCGTTCAGTGGGGGCCGAGTCAAGTCGCTCATGTCTTACCTCCATGCTCAGCAAACTTTGGGTTGCCCAGAATCTGTTTGCAGAACTTCAGGCCATTTCTGTATTGCTTGTGCTCGTAACATCTCTGAAACAAAACACAGGGCAGACTTTACATCAACATCTGAGGCCAGCAGCCTGCCGTTCTCCACTCCACTAATCCTCAGAGAGCGTTGTAAAGTGATCAAAAAGGACATTATTGGATGGGTGCTGACTGCGTGTGTGTGTGTGTGTGTGTGTGTGTTAGAGTGACCAGCAGAAACAACTGGTCCTTCCAGCTATGAGAGCAAAGCACAACACACACCAAACATTCCCTCTTAGCTGTTCAATCAGCCTAAGATTTTAGCACCGAGATTAATGGCAGAAAGAGAACTTCAGAGCAGCCTCGATGGTGGAGGGCTGCTGATGAGATGAAATCAGACAAGCGGCCAGATGGATGTGCCTGGCTAAGAGCAGACACGAGGAAATCCTGCCAATTCCCACTACAATGTATGCACTGAAGTCCCTGCCTGACACAAGTGAAATACAGTCACTCCCGATACCCAGTAATAGTAACACAGTTACAGGTAGTAGTACTATAACGTGTACGGTAGTTATCTTGAATCTCTTCACTTAACCAGTTATTTTAGCGTGTGTGATGTATGCCGAATTTAAATGTGGCTCTAATTGATGTACCAACGGCATTGAAATTTCCGTTATGTTGTAAAGAAACAAGTTTACCGTTCAATTTCCAAACTAGTAAGTGAATTCGCATTGAAAGAAGTAGCCGGCAGTTACCGGGCTAGCTGCTAGCTCTAAGATCACGTTATGTGCTCAACTCAATTGCTCAAAAAATTCAGTTTGACAACTGTTTTTGGCGAGCATACAAGACAAATGTAGATACAGTGTATTGGCAGTGATGCCGATTAAGTTTCCAAACTGCAGCCATTAACTGAAAACCCAAGTCAACTATCCACTTAAGTTGTGTGTGGCTGTCATGTGTCTCGCAGCTTTGTCATTGATATACTTTGAATGTGTTGCAAGGCCAAAGCACAGCTACGATACCACATGACTGCTTGCTAGCCAACTGTTATTTCCCTAACTGCAGTGTTACAACTACTAGCTGATAACAGAGACATTTTAATTACAATGCGTTTGGAGTATTGAATCTTTTGGTTAATGGACTAATAACTCCCTTGCTACTTGCTCTGACTGCTAGAACTGACGGCTACTTGGCAAACTAGCATTAGCACGTTATCTCAGGCATGTAGCCTACCAATATTCTCTTGAAGAGAGCATTCTCCTTCGGCGGTAGAGTGATTGTGGGCATTGTGCTGGCTTCCTATGCCTCTGTCGGTTCACACATGAATAATATCCTCTTGGAGTCTGAGATCCTGGACTGTTTCAGTCTCTTCAGGCTCCTCTCTCTCACGTGTTGAAGCCGAGGCCCCCTTCCGAGCAAAATGGCCGACGTGCTTCTCCTCCGGGTCAGGCTGCTCTCTGAGTCTGCGTGTCAAACACGGGCAGCAGGGCAGAGATGCTTTAGTGGCTAAATGGCCTTCTAATGGTAATGCCATGACACGGTGTTGTATTTAATAATGCGTCAAATAAAAATTATCCGGATCTGTTCCAAAATAATAAACTACTAAAATGATGCATAATGTTTAATGGGGGCTGTGACAGTACGTTCCTGTGTCCTGTACAAATTTAACACAGTCTAGCATTGCTGCAAGAAGAATTGGATAGATGATAAAATCACTAATCAACACTTTGTTCCACTAAAATGCTTTTTTAAAAATGGACTGTTTAGAATAGGGAGATGTATGAGAGTGTGCGATGATTTCCTTAGAATAAGTTTTTTTTTTCTCCGAACAACATACTTTCGTTTAATATGAGCAAATTGAAAAGTGCATCATAAGGATTTAAAATTGCATAGCATAAATTATGCATGAAATGCTCAATTTCTTTAATAGAATTTGGTGCAACATCAACTACAAAACCAATGAGAAGAGAAATTTGAACTTGCTAAACTGGGTTGTGGAGATGGCAACGCTTAAAAATGGTAAAATCCAAACAAAAAAGTTGTTGAATTTATAATTACAAAAACCATTTAATAACAGCAAACATACGGGGTTCCCATGAGCATTTGCGCGAGTTATCGATGATCTTGAAATCATCTACTCAGTCCTTCCAGGAAGTTTAATCAACCGCAGTGCAGCAGGATCACACATAAGGAGAAGGGAACTAATCTTTAGGCAAAATGACTTTCAGCCGATTATTATCTAGAGTTGTTCATGTCAACAAAGGTAAGATGATGACATAATGAGAATGAATTCAAGGTTATGATTTTTACAGACCTTTGTTTTCTCTTGATATGCACAACGTGAACGCCGTATTTATTTTGTAGCCTGACCTTAGCTTAGCTTAGCTTAGCATTATTGTAGCGCTGCACTCGCAGGTTATATTCTCCCTCTAAAGTTATGCATTTTATGGAGGTGTTACTTAATTTAGTGCTCTCGTGCAAATTGTTTACCCATTGCTAATATATTCTTAAGCTGTTTATCGAGTTTACAAGTTAATCCAGTTCCCACTTGATACCATTCTCTCCCATCGAGGGACATTCACGCCAAATTTCTGTCAGAATTTGTGCAATTTAATGCTGCTCTCCTTATTGGAGTACCTACATTTATAGGGGGACTTACTTTTTAGTGAGAATCTGGCCCATTTTTCAATTCGGCTTGTCTCCAATGAACAGACAGTCCACAAGTACTTCCACAGCCTTCTTCCACCAAAACACACAACTGTCCACCGAGGTGAAGTTCGCATGAAGTTGGATATTCGATGGATATTCACTCCGGGTTTTTCAGTAGCTTCCATGTCATGTGACGTAATGACTCCATGTCAGATATTATTGCCACACTGGACAAATAAGACACATCCCAGCATGGTGTATTTTAGTGCCTGTCTAATGTGTGTGTGTCCTGTTTGTCCTGAGTAATAAAACTGCCCTGCATTGGTTTGGAATCACTAGGTCACTGCCATTTTTTTCCATAAAATTATTAATATGAAATATGAGAGGCACTAAAATACTCATGGTTTCTTATTTTTCCAGTGCAGTACTAATGTATATGGATTTTGAGTCATTACTTCACATGACATGGAGGCTATTGAAAAACTGAAAAAAGCTATGACCCGGAGTGAATATCTGTGAAGTGGAATTGAAATGGAATCGACGGTGTGCATAAATAGTCTTACTAGTGTTGTAGGGGTTCCTTCTTCTCTCCTCCTGATACTTCCCTTCATGTCTGTTTCAAGCACTGACTGGCAATGCTAATACAATGCTCATTTTCCTTTGAACACACTCTGGTTCCTCATGCTATTTTATTATTTTTCAGTTTCATCAAGGTCTGCGTTCACAAGCTCCAAGCCTGACACTGTTAACCCCAACTGGTTCCGAGTGGGTCTTGCCTTTGGATCATCTGCTTTCCTATGGGGCCTGGTAAATGACCACATCATTACACACAAGAAGTTTTAATAACAGAGAATACAAACTCTGTCTTACAGCAAGATAAAATAGCTTTTTTGTTGCTACCAAGTAAAATTTGAGCACAGCGCATCAGGTCTGCCATGCACTCACTGTGTCTAGTGTAAACCATTGTTTCACCCAGGAGAGGGCAGCAATGAGCAGCAAGCAACTTTTATTTTCAAAATGCATTTCAATGAATGAAATTACCTCAGTAGCACCTGTCTGACACAGGTTTTCCAGTGAATGTGTGTGAAACTGTGCATAAGTTCTCATCTAGATGGAAATAATTTTTGTTTGAAAATGAAAACATCCTGTTGTGGATATAGCCAGAACCACTTGTGTGTGAGAGCTGAATCAATGGCACATCCAGATTCTATTTGGTAGTTATAATCTATCATGTGCTTAAAAATCATGTCCCTGGGTGTGCAGAGTCCATACAATCCATACAAACAACCCACAATTCCTAGGGAATTACCACCATGTTGGTATAGAAAGCTGCACCTCTTCATGCATGTGAGTCTATATATGGCAAGAGGGGTTTTGTCCCTACATTTACCATTATGGGTAAATAAAGAAAATGTACCAATGTCATGTGCAAAAAAAAAAACAAAAAAAAAACATCCAACCCATTCTGCAAAATTTCAGGCAGCAAAAAATGAAAAGGATCTTTAATGATCTTACACAAGACATGCATCTTTGAGAGCCAGAGGCATGTTAAAAGGTCAGACCTTTGAGTGGCATTTGGTGTGATACTCTCATCATAACTGGGGTGTTCCTTGAGCTTTACTAGTTTTTGTCAGTTTTGTTTTAATGAGAAGTCTTAACAGAAACAAAGTCCTAAACTAATCATTTTCAAAGCTGCAGCTACACTGAAGACAAACTCATTTATTTCATCCACAAGGCAGTGAAGAATTTCAGACTATGATGGGATGTAGCTGTTCTTATATTACTAGTAGGTACATTGAAATGACTTGTGGTCTCTGTCTTCCTCCTGCAGCTTTTCAAGCAGCACAGCACAGATGTACATGAGTACAAAGTGAGGAATGGCCTGGAATAACCCCCCATCTTGGTATGTGAGTGTCTGTTTAGATGATCCTCAGATTAAATATTAAATCAACGTTGTTGTTACTGTGTGATCTAAGCTACAGTGCAGTGTACAGCTCTGATTCCAAAAGTTGGGATGCTGTATAAAACAGAATGGGACCATTTGCTAATCCTTTGTGCCATGTGCTCAATTGAAAACAGTACAATGATGCAGCAACACGTTTCAAACAGGCTGGGACTTGGCTCTCTTGGTAAAACCGTTGTCAGTAAACACAGATCGTTTGTAATGATTGCATTCTGTTTTCAGTTAGGTTTTACACAGCATTCCAACTTTGTTAGGATCAGGGTTGCAGTATGATTGCTATTCTGCCATCCAGTGTGAAGATGTTCAGTAAAATGTATAAATGAGTGAACACATAAAACATGAGACTCTGTCATTTGTTGCCCTGTGCAGGAGGTCGTCGGGTCCTGTCTGTCGGATGCACCTGTCTGTGCACATGCTTCTGTTTCCACTGTTCCTGATTCCTCACTCTGTATTCTATGTACAATAAAAATGTATTATGTGAAATGCACATGAGTCAAGAGCCTTTTCTTCACATATACTCAGTCACTGCTATACTCTGCTTATAAATGTGGAGTTAGAGAGAGCAGAAATATCCTTAATGATCAGGATATTTTTAAACTAAACACAGGATGTCAGAGCTGTGGCTGACACAGGACAACAGAGATCTCCACAGCAGCAGCATTACTACTACCTGTACCTGAAAGCAGCCTGTAAAAACAGATAAACACAGGAATGGAAAAAAAATAAGTGTAAAATGTACAAAAGTATAATTTTAACCACATATCTGTGACCTTCTGTGCTCAGGGTGGAGATGAAAGTCACCTTGTGTATAGGAAGAGGCAGGAGAGGCTGTGTTCCACGTGAAGACACTTTGGGGTCCATTTACTGAGAAGTATGAAGCCAAGTTTTACAAGTGGATACAGGAAGTGTAAAACTGTAGACTTTTCTTGTCCCACTTGTATATCACATATTCATTTTGTCCACTGAAATGAAATTGCATGTTTTTTGTCTGTTTGTCCTGTCACCTGCTTAAACAAACACCAGAAACCAAAAGGAAAATGTAGATTTTTCATGATTTGTTCTCATTTGCACTCATTAGTGCAGATGGAGAACTTGTTTCCATACAGCCAATCAAATTGCTTCATTTTCAAGCACATTTGCATGAAGTTGTTGTTGTAATGGTGTAACAGAGGCAGACGGTCCCACTGACAGCAGCCTGCAGCACAAGAGCCACAGACTTTGAACAACAATATTAGCTTTGCTGCTAAAGTCTACTTCTTATCTGACTACCAAACATGAACACGTCTTGTCCTGCACATTAGCTTGTTTAACAAATGACCAAACATTTACTGGGGAAAAGTGCACCGCTAATGTCAGTTTACCAGGCTCAGGATCAGCTCATCTGCAGCACATCTTTGTACAGTAAATGTCCCTTTGGGGAGAGGCGTGTTTCTCCAGCTCGTCTCTGTGGGCTGTAAGCGCTGATGGCTGGAGCGCCTCACGTTTTTAAAGGAGAGCTCTGGACAGGCCGAGTTGAAAAAACTGTAACCCAGAGCAGACGTCATCTGGGTTTTTTCCCATTGGAGGGCAGAGAGGGAATCTGTTTCCCTGTGTTCAGTGTGCGATTCGGGAGCAGCCATGTCATCTCTTACCACTGCGTGAAAAATATAGAAAACAAACAAACAAAAAACAATATGATACTATGTAATATCCTTTTAATCACTGTTTTTGCTTAAATGACCAGTGTGTAGGACTTAGTTCCCTATGACAGCCACCAAATACACGACAAATGTGGAAGGCCAGCCAGCCCCTCTATAGCCAGTGTGTGGTTTGTCTGTTCTGGGCTACTGTAGACACAGTGGACTCCATGGAAGAGGACCCGCTCCCTCTGCAGATTAAAGCAATTTCTCAGTTTCTCAGGAAGCAAAACTGTTCTTATTTTCAAGCATTTATATATTGAATTTCTGCCAATAGATCCCCCTAAATCCTGCACGCTCGACCTTTAACTTGTCACTATGACTTAAATGTTGACTGTGCAGCGTAATGGATAGAATAATGACGCCATCAGTGTTTAAAGTGGTTCCCTGTAAGCCTCTCTTCAAATATGCAGTTGTGTCTGCCGCCATGATCTGGGAAAATGAAGGCTGACTGGCCCTGATGACAAGTTGGCTTTACCTCTTCAGTCTGTCTTCTCTTCGTCACGGAAATTTGTAAATAAATGCAGCGTATCCTGTGTTGTTAGTAATTAGAGGATAACAGAAAGCGATCCAGCAGCGTGACATCAGCACCAACAATGATACCACATGGAAACACAAAGGGGAGAAAAGTGGACTGTGTCCACTTTAATATTGTTCAACATTGTTAATCATGTTATAGGAGGGAACCCATGAGCATACATATTCTTAGAGATATTTTAAGCAACATCTCATAGATGAGCTGACATGTGACTCATCAGGACCAGTGTACTCTTCACTCATCTAAATCACTGCCCTTATCAGTTATTGTTACCACCTGTTTCATTTCACCTGGAGCTCAATGGTGTAAAGACAGTGGACATGTTTGTGGATTTCAGGAAGAGCCCAGTTCTACCCGTCTTCCTCACTCTGTATGACACACATTTGCTTGCTGGGTGCCGTCATCACCAAGAAGGCACAGCAGAGGATGTGCTGCCTGTAGCAGCTGAAGAAGATCAACTGGCCAAAGTCAATGATGGTGCACTTCTCCAACTCCAACACTGAGTCCATGCTCACCTCCTCCATCACCATCTGATTGACAGCTGCCACTGCCAAGGATGAGGACAGATTGACAGTATCACTCGCTCCACGCAGAGGGTGACTGACTGCAACCTGCCATCCCTGCAGGACCCTGAGGCTGGCAGGAAAGATCATGGCCTGACACACTCTGTGAAACACTCCCCATAAACGGCTCTTAGAGCCGGCTCTTTGAAGTGAGCGGCTCCTGCCTGGGAGCTGAACCACTTTGTTTTTTTGTTATTGTCTTTTTTCTCGATTTTTGTTTCTGTTCCAGCCACACATGATTGGTCAACTACATGTTGTGTGATGTGTGGTGGCTTCAGTGTGTACGCACTGAACAGGAGGGGGAGGGGTGGGGGTTACAAACACAGCACACGCACACACACACGCACACACACACACACACACACACACAGCCGCTACAGAGACGAAACGCTGGAAAGGTGAGAAAATGAGTGACTGCAGGAAATGCAGTAAAATTTGATAATAAGTATGTTTTGTACATTAGTAATCAATTGTACACATCATTTTATATTATTTTGGTAATAAATTAATTTAAGCAACAAAAAATCTGAGGAGCCACTTGGGAGCCGAAAGAGCCAGCTCTTTGATGAGAGCTGAGGCCTAAGAATTCCCATCACTAACTCCCCAGCTAGAGGCTGCTATGATCTTTGATGTTGATGTCTTTTTTTGTTCCTCTCTCTATGTTTATTATCATGTGCCAAACACCAAGGCGCATAGCTTGTGTGTGTAACCTACTTGGCAACAAACCCGACTCTGACTTAAGCAGTCTATTTATATACAGTACCATACTTTGGTGGCCTGCAGGGACTCTTAATAGCTGTGTGCACGATGTTACGTATTCAGAGTGGAGCATCTATGATTCTCTGTCTGCATCTCAGTGGAATGAATTTCTTGAGCTATCCTGGATCCTCTCTGTTATGAGTTTTCACAAACATAATCTCCTCTATATTATGAATCAGCCGTTTTAAAACATTCTCCTTTGTCTCATATAGTAAACCTCCCTCTCCTCCAGGGTGCTAATGACGTCTCATACATGCCATCTTCCTGTGGATCTGTGGCATTAACCACCCTTCATACACTCGACGCTGCACAACCTTCATTGCGCAACAGAGGGCAGGTCTGTCCTCCGCCTCCTCCTGCGTTTGCGTGCACAGAGAACAGCCATTCATCCAGCATTTGCTGAAGCTGCAGCATTGGCATCACAGCCTTCGGAGAGCAGCTATGTTTTCCTGCAGAGCGGCCTGGCAGAGGTGTGGGCCTTTGGCACGGAGAGCAGCCTACCGGCTGCCCCGGGATGGTGAGTGTCGTCAGCCAGCCAAAAGACCAACCCTGAATGTGCACCCTCTCTGTGCCTGAATGGGCTGTTTTCTCTTTGCTACCTGTCGCCTGTAGTCTGAGCGTGCAGAATAGTACACTGTGTCCTCGTGAGTCTGTCTCATAACCGCATCCCCAAACTGGAGGATGGCAATGGCTGCCCATGTGAGGTGAAGGTCAGTTTGGCGTTTTAGCTTTATTTGAGCTGGAACGACGTTTGTGTAAATTTTTGTCTCTCGTATTTAATTGTGTGATATTTGTGTATTGCTCCTCGTGGAGATACGGGTATACTGGGAGCCGTGGTTGTACTATTTCATAATTACATGAACCCTTGTATGTCCTGCGCCAGTGTTAAGCAGAGCAGCAGAGTGACAGACCAAATCTATAATATTAATCCGCTGTTTCCTGGCTTCTTTCCATACAAACGCTGCGTTAATTTAGACCATTGTAACTTGGGCCAAACCATTAACACGAATACATTTTAACGAGATACGTTTCTTCTCTGTGAGGTTACGTTCATTGAAATGTCCCTGTCAATTTAAACATACATGTACAACGTGTATATACATATGTACGTGACCTTCACTAGACTGTGAGTAGTGTGGAAACATGGTGGCCACTGTTAGTCACGTGGTGTACGCGTGTGAAAGTGGTGTAATGTATAGAGAGCAGAGGCACGAGCTATACGTCTATGGAGTTGTAAGCTTGCGCCACGTGCCACTCCACAAATCTCTGATAACGTTACATCACTATGAGTGACACATGGAAACACTGGAAACTGTCGGTGGTATGTAGGAGCAAAAAGTGACGAACTTGATGGACACATTCCTCTGTTGTCACGAGCCACCCGTCGTCACTTAAATTAACATGTGATATTTGCGTAGTGATATTTGCGTAAGTAAGTGCGACAGGTTGTTTCTCAGGGTACGCCATGTTTTTCATTACGAGAAAGTCCTACGTTTTTAGCTAACTCGGTTAAGTAATGATGTAAGCAGTTGACCTTGACTTTTATGTTCGATTATCATGTTTGGCTGAATGTGTTTTAGCTAACTTAGCATAAGTTTTGCATCTGAATGTCCATTAATTACATTTTTATGGGACATACTGTAACCTCCTGTATCAGTATTCTCTGTGCTGTCAGAGTGCCTGGCTTCCTGAATGGCAGCCTGCTCCTCAGCTGGCTATGCCCTGCCTGCTTTAGGAAATACCTTTTGGCTTCATCCTGACAAAGCTCAAGCCTAAAAAAAGATGACAGCATGACATGGCTTCTTAGAAGGGTTTGTGCTTGCTGCCAGGCACTCCTGGGGGCCTCTAAAGAGATTACATCAAAGTAATGTCTGTCCACTCTTTCCCCAACATCCATTCAGAGATGAGACAAATATGCTGGACCCCAATATTGCAGCCCTTCTTCACCTCAGTGGTCCCACTTAAGCAGAGAAGGATATCATGCTGTAATCCTGTGACTTCTTGACCAGCGTCCCCTCCACTGGTCATGAATCCCCCCCCATCTTATCCCCCCAACTCATACCTTTAGACTTGAGCCGATTAGCAGTATAAATAACAGGGTGGGAGGGGGTCATGTCAGAGCTCTGGACACTGGATTAGCTTCTGAGAATGTGAGTCGGTTAATACCTGCAATACTGGACATGACAAGACTTCTCTACCTTCTACAGAAACTACTAGTTAATAATTTGATAGTATTTCTTACATTGATAGCATTAAGTCCGTCAAAACAATTGCAAACCGGTCATTTGTCCTGTTATTTGACAACCCCAGTTCCAAAAAAGTACAAAGGTTATGTATGGAATGTTTTACCTGTTCAAGTTATTGATTTCTGGAAATATATGCTTATTTGTAATTTGATGCCAGCAACATGTTCCAAACAAGTTGGGACAGGAGCAACAAAAGACTGGGAAACCTGTGGAATGGTCCAAAAACACCTTTTTGGACCATTCCACAGATAAACAGGTTCATTGGCAACAAGTGATTTGTAAAACGCTGTTGGTTGGAATCAGTGTTTTGTCTTTTTGGGGATTTGGAAGCTGCAGTATTGAATAGGGAATGCATAGATTTGTACAGTTTTAATAATCATCAAAGTATTAAAACAGGCTTTTATTTCTTATATCCTGTCTTATCCATATCCAAATATATATATTTCCTATCATACTAATCTTTCTTCTGTAATATTTGGTTTATTCAATGCAGCATCCAGTTTAATTAGTTCAGTTTTAGTTATATTTTGTGTTCATACAGTTTGTTTTTTACATAGTAAATTTTCCAGTAGCCAGATTAGTGGATACAGTTTTTTCCCTTTGGGCAATCCAGTTCTCTGTGCTAAACGGCAGTCAGCTACATGTCTTTGTGTGAAGTATTATGTTGTGGTGTTTGCAAAGTGTTTAAGTGAAAGCTCACATACACAGTATTGCTAAGAGGTATTGACTGTGGTCCAAGTTTTTTTCAAGTAATAAAGTAGTAAACAAAACTGGCTTTCCTGCTTTTTCTTGGCTAGAGCTAAATGTTCTACTAGAGAAGAAAATGCTGTAAACTAAAACAGGTTTTGCTTTGTCAATGAAAGTTTGATGGCTGCTCTGGGACTAGTGAAGGATTTAAAGCTTCTTGTAGTACATGTTAAAAGCTCTGAGCATAACAGCCCAAAACCAAACTGTATTTTCTTTCAAGAGTGTGCAGTAGAGTCTGTCACTTAACAGGCGTCAAACAAGTGCTGACAGGCATATTTTTGGCAATCTAAATCTATTGCTCTAAATCCAATCAGAGTAGGAGGCATCATGAGCCAGTAGAGCACCTTAGGGTGCTTTCTCACCAATCCTTTTCACACTGAGAAAGCTGAAGCTTGTGGGCTTGCACTGCACGTTATTCCTATCCTGTAGGATCTTTTCAAAGACAGTCCTGGGTCATTGGTAGTGGGCACGGAGTAGTTTGTGTGAAGGCAAGGTTGATTAGATTTGTCACCCCATTGGAATCATCTACGTTCTGTGACCGGTTCTTCTCATGCAAAAAATGCTCTTCGAAATGTCATCAAATAATTGATAACGGTTTATTTTTCTGAGATGCTGTTGAAGCAAAAAAATACATTTTTCCAATTAAACAAGTATTCATAATAAAGACAGAGATAAATTATGATTTGAAGGTTAAATTTTTCAGTTAAATCTTTTTTTAATCCATTTTTTTTAATGTTCCATCTGCAACCTGGTGAGGGAATTGGGGCTTATCGAAGTAATGAGGTATTTAAGCCAATGACAACGTGGGCTTCTTGAAAAGGCATAACTTCTCAAAAAGTCCAGTTATCCCTAGAAGACTTATAATAGTTTACTTCCAAAAGTAGCACTGCATTGTTGAAAACATTGCAGAAGGGAGGAGTGTGATGGATCAGACTGGGAAACTAAAGGAGAATTTATGTGAATTTGAACCAAATTTCTTACCAGTAATGGTGGCGTTAATGCAAATAGCACCACCCAACGGCTACAGTGCAGCTCTTGGGTAACATTGGCGGGTGCCTTTGGGCCAGGGGAAAGCAGGACCCCAGTAGTTAGAATTTGTGCTTTATGGCCAATTAAAATTGTTTCAGTGTATTGAATGCATCTCTTTCCATAATTCATTCCTTTAAGAGTTAAAAAGAAAGCTAGGTTTGATCCTTCTCCACATCCATCGACATTATTGGCATAGGGTCTTTTTGCGGTCTGCCATTTCAGTAACATGAAAAAGTCTCTGGAAGTTGACCGATCCATATTGATTTCTAACAAGGCCTGTCTGATCTGCACTGATAATGTAGACATAATATAATCCATTCTTGACACAATTAATTTTGATGAATTTTTGACAATCCTTGCCAGGTTTTGACAGTAATGTTATTGTTGCCAATTCCAGAGAGCAAGGCAAAGTTTTATTTGTCAGAACTTACTTAAATATGTTTGATAAAGATGCTAAAAGCCTATCAATTGATGACAGGTTTGAGAAAGATCTAACGTGTGACCCTTAACCCTTTCCAGTTGTGCAGCGGAGGCCGATGTCATCAGTTCCTGGTGGGTCTGGGGACAACATACTATACGCCTTGCTGTGTGGTGGAGCCTTTGCGGGTTCTTTGGCATATGTAAGTGGTGTTGTTTCTTGCAGTTCATCATTTCAGCTTCAACACATCAACACAATGTTCACTTAGCCAGGTCACCAGTGCTGACAACATGTCCTTATCAAAGAATTGAACTACCCAGTCCCAACAAATGAGCTGACCTTGTGAAATGACATAACTCAAAAAGTATGTGGAATGAGAATCTTTTCATTTGAGCAATGAGAAATAAACAGATTCAGATTCAGACTTTTCCCTCTCTTCACAGGCATTCAGCACTGTGTCCTCAGACAGCACCAGGTTCAATGATCGCATTTCAGAAATTAATGCCAGACCCAAGACAGAGTGGGTACCGAAACCATGGCCACCAAAGAGTAAGTATTCCTCACCTGCCACTTGTAGTTTTCACCCACTTCAGCATAAGATAGTGGTGATCACAGACCAGACCCCTCCACTGGCTCAGCGAGCTAGAAAGGATTTGGCTTGTTCGTTCTTGTCGTGTTGGTACAATCCAGGTAGGGTTTGGTTCTGATGCCTGGTTTTATTTTCGATCCACTTCCACATTGGCAAATTATTTTAATTTGAAGCTCCAAATCTTAATAATCCCATATCAAGTTATTTCACCTCATACTTTTTCTGTTTACAAACAGTAATGTTCAAATGATCCATTATGCATGTAACAAGCTTTTTAGAAACTCTTCACTTTTGGCCAGCAGTGATGCTGCCTTTGCTGTTTAAACTGACAGATGCTGCCAGTGAGAAATAAAGTCTGCTACATCTAATTAAGGTTAATTTTGCAAACAATTCGCCTATAATGAAAGTTTGTCATCAGTCAGTTTTCCGTCCAAATGTATCGCAGATTTTAATAGAATTTCAAGAAAATTAACAACAGAAAATACAAATGAATGCTTATATCCAAACACTACTGTTATGCAACTATGAGGAGTTGGTTCAGTTGGTTCTGCAAGTCAGTGAATTGTGATTTGTGAAGTAACTGCAGATGCAGAGAATAAGATGATACTCATTTTTTTCCATCTGTGTTGTGCTATTAGAAAGAATGCAAACTGCTATTATTAATCATTTAGCATGGGGGTTGTCAACTAGAAAATTTGACTCTATTGTATTTAAGAAACTAGAAATTTAGCTTAGTGGGATAATTCTAAAATTTAGACAAATTCACTGCCACATTAAATCTCGGTCACGACAACACAAATTTACCCTTAGCTAATCAATACCCCCGTATGCAGAACAAAACAGTACTGTGCACATCTGATACCATGGACAGCGCCTCGTGCTGAAATCAGGGCTAACAAACATAGCAAATGGAATTTTTTGTTGAGTTAAACAATACTGTATTGTCTTTGATTGAAACACAAATGTATTTAAACACAAATGATGACAGCATTATGCTGTTCTGGAAAGGAAATGAGTACCATTTTTGAGAGGGAGTCTTCATTATGACTGTAGCCTTACAGAAATGGCAGACCTGATGATTAAGACATAATGTCCTGTTTTGTCTGAATGTAAGTCTAGGTACAAGGGCTGAATGTCTGAGACTGGTTACAGTGTACAGTCAGACTTATACCACATTAAAGATGAGAATAAATCAAGCGAAAGAATTGAACATACAGAGATGTGTCCTCACTGTACCTGTGTTGGTGCTCTCAAACAACAGTGCTAAAGGTACTGCCCTTAGACTATTTACTGCTAGTCAATTTTTAGTCTAAGCTAAAGAGTCAACATGGAGCTCTGGAGGTCACAAGCACACCTTTCATTCCCACGCTTTAATCATTTAAAGGGCACTAGTGTGTTTCTTTGATTCACATGTAGCCCTCGTTGATGTCTTGGGCTGCTCTGTCTGTCTGTCTGTCTGTCTGTCTGTCTGTCAGTCAGCCAAAAGATTGAGTTCACCCCAAGCAAAGGATTGTGGGACAGTCCCAGATTATCCTCTGCTTATTTCAGCAATGAGGGAACGTTACTGACCCTATGCACAAATGAAGAGACTCAGCGTAGCTGCCCAGCTCAGTCTGACCATGTTGTGACAATGTTGTCTCAGTAGCTTACACACACACACACACACACACACACACACACACACACACACACACACACACACACANACCATGTATTCTGCGTGAATGTCATCAGTGTTTTACATGGATGACATCAGTTTACTTCATCCAATTTGACAAGTATGAAAAGAGCAAACACACCAATTGGCAGTGCACTGATACCATCAGGCGCAGCACAGTGTACAGTCACTAATGCGTGGAATGAGATAAATCCACTATGTAAACTATGTGGCTTATGCACAGCCGGTTCACTGCTGCTATCAAGATGACCTATTTCAAGTAGATTTCACCACATGAGAATTGCAAAAAAGTTTATTTCAGTATTCTGCACAAACAAACCATAGTTTTCTTTTCCTTACTGTATTTTTTTCTTTTTACTGCTCATCAACTGAGCTGGCTACTGTTGTCTTGTTTCTATGTGAAACTTACACAAACGTTTCCCTTTACTTTTCAGGCGGGGACGATGAAGAGGGTGAGTTGTGTCATCACACGTATTTTGCTTTCATTCATCCTCACTGCCTGAGAACTTTCTGAATGCTTCACTGAAATGTTGACCTGGGTGCAAGGAACTGTTGGCATGGGCTTGATTGTGCTTCTAATATTTCACTATCCTGAAAGCTCATGATCACACTAATCACTGAGTGTTGTAGCTCTCCTAGTTCCAAGATTAGACCTTGGGAAGCAAATTAACCAAATGTTATACACAGAAATGAAGATATCTACATCCAAAATGGAAATGATGTGATTGCAACAGCAGACAGTACAGATCAATACATTACACCGTAAATATCAACTTAGAAAATAACATGACAGCCTGTTGCATAATAACGATGCAATATCATGTCAAGTAAAAGGAAGATGGGGAATTGTAAATAATGATAGTTGGAATCTGTCGCTATAGTTACTGTATATGGGGTGTTAAAGAACAGCAGAGCAAGTATAGCAGGGTCCAAGCACCTGACACAAGTCTGACTGAAAGGCTCACTGACCCCAGCTGATTGGCAAGTCAAGAGCTCTTTAGCGTTCAAGGGAGATATTCTTGCAAAGTACTTAAAATACTCAAAAAACTGCTCCAAAAGCACATGGTTTGATTGGGGTGGGGGTGCATACACTGCATAGTTTACACTTCCTGCGCTTAGAGATGGGTATACACTCTAAACAGTACATTCTCATGTCATATTCTGGGGGCCTTAACTCCTCAGCATTTTGCATGAAGTGTCTGATACGATACAGCAGAAGGACAGCCATGCAAGGTTAGTTTAAAAAAGTTTTAAAAAGGAAAAAACTCAACTGAGACCTAGCAACATATTTGTTTGGAAGGAACAGAAATGTTCTCACACACACACACACACACACACACACACACACACACACACACACACACACACACACACACACTCAGACAAATGGTGCAGATGTTTGCCTCTGAACAGGGAGGGAGTTTGACATCAACCACCAGCAGAACTCTTTAAAATCAAAGTGGCAGGTGGATTTCTGACACAAAATAAAAATGTACTATTAAGTGGCTGGTGATTGTTATACTTATCTGTGAGTAGATGGTAGGTGGTCACATTTTAAAGTTACTGTCACACTTAGCCTCTGAACAATAAATTGAGTGGACGTTAGAATCATTTCCATGACATGACATGATAATCCTCTTGAGTATCTTATCTTTGGCTACATTTCTGTAGTTGCAATTAATCAAACTCCTCTTTAGGATATCTGCAGGATTTCTACTTTGGGACTGTGTACATATATGTACCATGCAGTATCCTATTCTTCACAGAGTTTATTATTCTTGGCCAATGCAGTTTTGACACATCTGTCCTTCTATGTGACCTCTGTCTCACCTCTCCTGATTTTTACCCTTGTAGCCAAAATGCTCAGTCACCAAATCAGTCCTCTCCTTCAACACCACTCAATCCTTCCTTTCTCTCCATCCTACTCCTCACTGTGTTCCTCTTGTGTTAGCAGAAGTAGGCTAGGCTTCAATAAGAACAGAGACGTCTTAGCTCCAAGGTGGACAAACTGGTGAATTTCTCATAATATCCTCATGACTAAGGCTTCTTCTAACAGCTCTTGCCATTGGCATCACCAGCGCATCTTGCCACCACTCCATTACCATTTTTTACAAACGTAGCCTCTGTGGTTGAATTTAGATTTCACAATGGCGTAGTAGTGTAAATTGAACATGGCTTTTTAAAAAGCTCCATTTCTTTCTTCACATTTTTCTAACTGTTTTTGTCTTTACTCTTTTCAGTGTAATGGTAGAGCTAAGGTCCTCTGTGGCCGCATGGATATTCGTCCTAGAACTGGAGTCTTTGGATCTGAACAGGAAAACAAAATCCCTCTCTCCTCCTTTCCTCCTCTCCTGTACTGCTAAGAAAGAAAAGAGTCCTCTGCTCAAACCTCTGGACGATTCTGTGAAGGATATTAATTCTGTTTTCCATTCTGCCTTTTGTTGCCTCTTGCTGCTAAATGTTAATGTGTCTGTGAAGAGGATAAATGGACTTGACAGAACTTTTGACGTTTTTCTTTTGACAATAGATTATTTTTTCAGCACCACTCTGGTATTGACTGTTAGAAAATTTTGTGTTTTTGTGGGACATTATCTAGTTGGTCAGCGAAACTGTCGAGCAGAGCTATCATTGCTAACACATTAGAGTTCACTGTTGTGAGTGATGGTATGCCATTAGCATTATCTGAAAGGTTCTGTTAGCTCATGTTGCCAGGTTTACTTTTAGCACTATTTCAGGTCATATCAACATATATGTATTTATCTGGTGGTCAGATATTTTTCCACTATTTACAGTCTCAAAGGCCACTTCAAAAATAATTCAAATATGTTTATATTCAGTTAGACTTTCAGTATTAATAAACTTTTACAGCATTGGCATTTGTATGAAAAGGTAAGGATTAATCATGATCCTCCATCTTTATGCTCTACTAGCTGCAATGTTTACAAAGAATCTAAAGGAAGAAAATATGAGAAATAGTCTTGTCACTGTACATTTCCACTGACATGATAATGTTTAACACACATTTAAAGGTAATGATAATGATGTAAAAGACCATATTAGCATTTAGCCTTAAATATTTTCATTGCTTCTGTGCGTTTTTTGGCGCATCCTCCAATGGGTAGTGTAAATGATTGACTTCCAAGGCTGTTATGAATGCCATATCTGCCTGATAGACTTGCAAAGTGGGAGGAATATTTTTTCACGTTCCAGGGTCCTGGAAGTAAAATTAATCTTAAAATTATCTTTGGAAATGACAGGCAAAGATGAACATTAGAAAACATCTGGTTCTTTGATAAAAAAGTTAAAGGTACAAAATGTGTAGTTAGCCAATCATGCATTTTGGTAAAAACAACTGAAGAAAAAAACTCTTCTTTTTTGATTAGTGCTCAGTTTTGAGTGGCTAACAAATATGGCACAGTTGTTTGTTCTCAATTCCAACAGTGAAGTTTTTGCATTTGCTACAGCTCTGAATTTTGGCCTCTCACTGGTTTCTTTGTCATATCAGTGGGGCTGAGCCACATCGCTATTGTAGCATTTGTAGCCATCTGTCATACCAAACTGGTGGAAGAAAGACTTCAGACTGACAGCTATAACATAAACCTATAGACAGTATTGTTACATTGTCCAGGACACACCTGTGTTTGAAGTTGATGAGCATTGGAGGTATCATTAAAAAGACCTTTTGTATTCGGCTTGTACAGGTGCTCAAATGCTAGCTCTTATATCACATGACATCATGTCAGCAGGCAGGCTACTATCACTCCCAACAGTCAATGATCCAAGTGTTGAGCACTCGACTCAAAGTTTACTCCTGACCAGTGTCCTGCAAATGCTGTATATTTGTTATTGGTTCACATAGAACAAATGGAGTTTTCTCTCAGTTAAAAAGTAAAGACGCACAATTTACCTGGGCTGTGTCAGTGTTTTTCTCAGTGTCAGACTCACTTTCAGAGTTCCAGATATATAACTGATAGCTTGTTAATTGGATGGTAAGAACCAATATTCAACTTCACCCCCTCCACCCTGCACCTTAACCTGCACTCCTCTGCCCTTCCTTTTCCCTTCCCCTCCTCCCCTCTTTGTCCTTCTCCTCCCTGTCTGAGTTTGCATGCAGTTTGTGTCGTAAAGGTGTCGCCTCTGGTTTTTTTCAGATGATGTGTTCACTGAGGCAGTGGTAAGGTTTGGAAAATATAGAAAAATATAATATGATAAGCTGTTAGTAGCTATGTTTCCATCCAACGTGGCATCTCATTTTTACACAGTAACACCTGGCTTCCTGTGGTCCTACCAGCCCGTACAGCACAGGCTGCTGCTGTTCACCTACTGTAATCTTACAGCGGAAGAATGTTTTGCAAAACCTGCAATATTAACTGTGTCATATTGCTATCTATGATCATAAATATAATTTATTGCCCCATAGCAGATCATCAGGCTTTGAATTAGATTTTTTCTTCATTGACCTCTGCTGGTGAAGAGGTAAATCACTGGGAAACACTGATTCGAGAGAAATCAGCACCTGTATTGTTTCCCTCCCTGTGGTTTCTGTGGTTACCGTAGTCACACAGCCAGCCACAGCAGCAAGCTGAAAAAGTTCAACCATCATGAAGTCCGAATGGCAGCGGCAAAGAGTTGTGCTCACTGAGCCCATGCACTGCTGCCATCGTGTTTACATTGAGGACAATGGAGACTACATGAACTAAAACCTTGTGTTATGCACTGTAACTCCAGATTCTATGACTATGTCCCCAGCTGGTTCTTTTAATTAACTGAAGAAAAAGCTGTTTTTGGGAGTGGATTATCTGGTTTCAGTTCAACTCATACACAAAATGCAATCAAGGTTGGCCCCACCTACTAAATGAGCATTGACAAAAAACCTCAGTGCTGTGCGAGTTAGGGATGTGCCCATTAGCGATGGCCTTAGGTGGCTCTTTCTATACTCAGGATCATAGAGTTCCATGCGTTGCATGGCCCTCCATTAGTCTGCTTTCATGGTTACCGACCACAACTAATATTTGCATCTATTCATTTTGAAAGCGCAACAGCTAATGGGGAAACTCCAACACTGGACCAACCAATGTTGTAACTTTATCACTCGCTCACACAGTTAGTCAGGGACAGGCTTCTGGGCTGGCCCCACCCTGCTGCAGTCCAGCAAAAAGTCCATGGCACTGTCAGGTCACTTGTAGTGTGCAGTGTGCAGGGTTTTTTCCACTTACTGTGAATTGAATTAGATTAATAACCGTTCAATATTTATTTCTTCTCACATTGTAATGGTTCTTTGAATTTCCAATAAAAAGTGACAACCTTACCACATTTGAATGTGCATGAAAAAGATTTTTAGGGATTACAAAACATTTCACCACTTTTTTTACCTGTTCATTTCACACCTTGGATGGAAACCTAACTACTGCTAGTATATTAAGAATATTGTTTATTGCTGCATTTTAAATATTAATCAATATCATTCACATTTGAGAAAGGTGATGTTTTGCCTGGTTTATGGTCTTACATGCAGCATTTCAAACTGCATGTGTAGTACAAAACACAGTGGCTGCACCAGTGATATATATTATTTGGTTGGTGGGGCGGGGGGGTTGTAGAGTGAACATCAAGACCATTGACTGTTCACTGTACTAGAAAACAGAATGAGTTTGCCCTGTCAATCAAGCCAGTGCTCCAGCCAAGACTGTCCCCTTTTGTGTTCCAGATGGAGAACAGGAGGAAGAGGCGGCAGCAGCTGAAGAGGCCAGTGGAGAAGCTGAGGTTGGCGAAGAGGAGGCCCCTGCAGCTGCTGATGGTGAGGCAGAGACTTTAGTGGAGGCAGTTGCTGAGGCAGTCACAGAGGCTGCTGAGGTCGTTGCCGAGGTGGCTGAGGTCGTTGCAGAGGCAGCGCAGGAAGTGGAGACGGTTGCAGAAGAAGTGGCCCAAGTGGCCGAAGCTGTTGAGGAGGCTGCTGAGGCTGTGGCAGAACAACCCGCCCTCGCTGCAGAGGAACCCGAAAGCAATGGTACGACTTCTTCATCTGAGGAGGAGGCAGCTTCTTCTGAGGCCTGAGGTTCCACACATTCACTACAGGGAGACGCACACACTACTAGATACACTGTTGGCTATCTCTAAACCACTTTAATTAAAGAGCTGCTGACAGCAGGTCTTTTTCCTCCGTCACAACACTGGGAGCTATAGGAAAGGTAACTTACAATCACTGTCTAGAACCACTACGGGTCATTTGCTTCTTCTCAGGTGCCAGGCTTCACCTCTTATTCATCATTCTTCTCTGTCTCCTAAAACTGTATATTTTCTCTTTTATTTATTGGAGTGGGTATGAAGAGCAGCCAGCACTGTGTGCAAATTAAGCATTTTTTCATGTAAGGATGACTCGAGATTTTAATGTGCAGCGTAAATCACTGTGTACGATGTCTATATTAGTTCAGATTATTATGAGGCCTAGAGATGTTAAAATCAGCAAGGCCATCTTCTCAGCAGGTTCAAAGTGGCAGTGAGGTCTTAATGCGACGTTCATTTGCAGTTATGGGTGAAATAAATGTGATCACTCTTAATACAAAACTCATTCATGCAGATTGGCCCTGATTTTGCACAGTTAACAGTATTAAAAACCTGCTCATTCACCCGCGAGATTACCACAAGCCTTTTATAGGTTTCCACGCACAAGTAAATAGACATGGCAAGAGAACAAGCAGAGAACACCCCTCAAATGCTGTGATATTGTTGGTATCTTTTTGTTATGAAGGCCCTAATGCTAATTTATGAGATTTGATTAAATACTGTATTTCTCCGATATAAACCTCTGTAATGTTTTAATATTTTGCCAATTATCACAGAGCAGGTAGACGCCTGTTAATCCTTAAACTGTGGTACAGTTGTGTATATCCTACAGCAACATGAGATGGCTCTGAAATTGTGTACAAATTCTGTAACTGCTGCAGTGTGTCATTTTCCTTAACTGTAATGTGAAATCACCAGAGAAATCATAAGGTCAGAGAAACTGTCAAAGAAACGATTAGATTACTGAGTGATTCAAATCATATGTGATCATATTTTTATTTTGCTTATAACTGGATAAGGAGCCCTGTGAACAGTTAAAAGTAATTAATCGAGCCATATAATAAAGCTTTGATCAAACCGGAAAGGTTTACTGCTCTTTGATTTGTCTGAATTGGTCTTTTTATCATATCATTTTGTTTTGTAGCTTTTAAATAAGGACATTTTAGCTATTCACACCAGTTTAACAATTGCATTTTCAACACTTTTTTGTCTTCACAAATACCAAATATATCTTCTGTAAATTATTGAAATGCATTCAATATGAGATGGCAGTATCTAAGTCTTCAGTGACCTTACACATGCGAGCATGCGCTTTTCATTTACTGTTAGATGAATATTTTAATCAGGCTCTCTACAGCATCTCCTCACTGAGCTCTGCATTCAGCTCTGCTTTGCTACACTGCGTATCAGCAATGCACAGGGACTTCTCTAATCATCAGACACAACCTTTGCTTTTTGCATGGTAATATACTTTTAAGGAGTATATTTGGATGATATAGCTACAGTATGTTCCAAACACATTCTTAAAAATTCTTTTGTTTGAGCACGACTGATGTATGGGCATGGTCAATATATTTCCTATTCTAGGTTATCACATAGCCTTAATTAGTACTGCTGTATATTCTGTCCGCCAGAGAAGACTGATGAGTTATTTTTCAACTATAAAATGTCCAAACCATTATCTTGTTGGTCTTGTATCTTTAATGATCAAATTTAAGAGAACTTAAAAAATATATTGGCAGATATATCGTTAGGTTTTTTTTCTTCAACCCTCAAAAATGTATGCGCATCTGCCTCAAAAATCCATTATTGCACACATTCTAATATTCTTCTCAGTTTTACTGATTTTTTACATAAAAATAATTCAGAGTTTAAAGCAGTATATCCAAACCTCACCAAAATTGCCCATTATTATGTATGCTGTAGTTTGGTTTTGCCCATGCAAAATTTCTTTGGGAAGCTGTACTGTTTTACTGAGAAGTACTTTACTGTTTTGGGCCGCTGCATTAATGCTTCAACTGAATAACAGCTTTCCTGTAACACCTTTGTTTCTCTTCAACCTCTTCAACTGCTGGGTGTTAACCTTGCACCTGTACGTAGTCACAATCACCAGATTTGTTGGTACCATATCCTCTATCCCGAGAAGGGTCTAACAAAGCAAGTTACCATGGTTAACGGCCTCACGTTGTGTAAGCTAAAGTTGTCAACTCTAACTTGAGCGTCAGTGATGTTTGGATGGCTGGATTTTGTGTTGCAGTGCTGCTGGCAGCTGCCTCTACTGTAGAGGTACCGAAGATAGCTGACGTAAAGGAAGGGTTGGCGCCCACTGTTGAAGACATCCAAGTGGAAGATTCTGCAGCATCAGTGGAGGCAAAACCTGTTGAAGAAATTGCACCAGCTGAGGATGCCCCTGCATCAGTAGAAGCAGCTCCTGCACCAGTAGAGGAGCCCCCTGCACCAGAGGAGATTGAACCGGTACTAGTAGAAGAGGCCCCTGCACCAGTGGAAGTTGCACCAGTCCCAGTAGAAGAGGCCCCTGCACCAGTGGAGGTTGCACCAGTCCCAATAGAGGAGCCCCCTGCACCAGAGGAGATTGAACCAGTACCAGTAGAAGAGGCCCCTGCACCAGTGGATGTTACACCAGTCCCAGTAGAAGAGGCCCCTGCACCAGTGGAGGTTGCAGAAGTCCCAGTAGAAGAGGCCCCTGCACCAGAGGAGATTGAACCAGTACCAGTAGAAGAGGCCCCTGCACCAGTGGAGGTTGCAGAAGTCCCAGTAGAAGAGGCCCCTGCACCGGTGGAGGTTGCACCAGTCCCAGTAGAAGAGACCCCTGCACCAGTGGAGGCTGCACCAGTGGTGGTAGAAGAGGCCCCTGCACCAGTGGAGGCTGCACCAGTGGTGGTAGAAGAGGCCCCTGCACCACTAGAGGCAGCATCAGTTGATGAAGAAGCCCCTGCACCAGTAGAGGTGGCACAAGTCGAGGATACCCCTGCACCGGTAGAGGCGCCACAAGAAGAAGAAACCCCTGCACCGGTTGTTGAACTTCCAGTACTAGTAGAAGTTGCACCTGTAGAGGTGGCACAAGTTGAGGAGACCACTGCACCAGTTGTTGAAGAAGCCCCTGCATTGGTTGTGGCAGCACCAATAGAGGAGACCCCCGCACTGGTTGTTGAGGCTCCAGCACCAGTAGAGGTTGCACCAGTAGAACCCGATGTTATTACAGCTCTAGTTGAAGAACCAGTCACCACTGCAGTTGTGGAGGAAGTTGCAGAAGCCCCTGCTGCAGAAGTAGCCAGCCCTGTGGTGGAAGAAGCAGTTGCAGCACCTGCAGAGACCGTGGCTGAAAATTCCAAGAAAGAGTACATTGTTGTGGTTCTGGAAGGAACCCCTAAAGAGGAAAAACGGCCCAAGGTGCTGGGAATGGGGCCCATGACTGGTAGAATCATCCCAGCTCCAGACGATGACGATGGCCCTGCTTCTGAGGTACCAGATAACTTTGTTTTTAGGCTGATCTCAGATTGATTAAAGAGTCAATGTCCTGATGTTGATCAGTATGTACATGACTAGTATATTTCCCAGCCTGGGTTGTGGAGTGTAACAGTATTTTAGAAAGCATTGAAGAGACCAGTTTTTATTATCAGGATGCAGTATAGCTCAATATGTAATGACGTTTTGACCCCTACTTGTCTTAATCAGTGTGGGCTTCAAAAAATCACTCTAACATGGATTTTAAACTCTGCTATTCAGGGTAAGCGACGTCTTCTTAGGATGCAAATGCAGTAATTCCAACAGGTACTGAGCCTTTGATTATTCTTCCTACTGTAGAGTAGGCTAAGGACACGATGTATTCATATAGACACCGAAAAATTTACAGCACCATTGACTTTTGTCTTCTGTCCTCACAGTAAAGGGCTCCCGAATGATGGCTTTCTATCCTGCAGAAGAAGAGGATGTGCCTTTCTCCTACACTTCCCCTTCCTCCTTTTACCCCTAAAAATACAAGGGGCTAATATGTAGTTCAGTGCAAAGATGCAGACAATACACAGTGTTTAGATCAATGTCAGCTTTTTGGAACCCTCATCCCAACCTACTGGTGGTACCCATATAGCCAATATATTGTGACACTCCACTCCGACTTGCATGTCTTGACTCCAATGACCCTGATGAGTCAGTCAGTGGTTCAACAGATCTCTGGTTTATCCTGTAGTAGCCTCAGTAAAAGATCTGGTGACTTCAATGAACTACAATCTGTTTACTGCTGTGGACAAAAGTGAGCCATTCAGTCTACAGTTTTTTCTTACGGTGTTTACTGCCTCAAAGTCACTCCACATACCTTGGTACTCCTTACCATATCCTTTTAACCCAAACAGTGCCCAGGCACTTGTGAAGTGAACCTATAGTGTTATTGCTTAAAGCAAGGGATGTTTTGAGCCACCAGCATTGTGTAGAGCACCCAACCTCAGGTTTTTCCTTCTTTTTCTCTTGGTGTGAACATGAACGGCTGGAAGCACGTGCAGCAGTTTGTTTTTATGAAGAAACACTTTGGGAACACTGGCTATACAGCCCATACAGGAGCTACCTCGCTACCTCAGTTTTCCTTCTTGTTCAGTCTTTAAGATGACACTACAGACATCTTGATGCCATTAGTGTTACAGCTCCGAAGCCAACAACAAAGTTGCTGAGGCACTAACTTCAGTAAGCACATTGATATTTTTCACAAGTTGAAATTTCATCACTAAAACAAGTTATCCTGTAAAACTAAAGGCATGTGTTCATTTCCCTTTACCTCTTTTCCTTGGAGGGGAGCTTAACAGTAAAACACACACACACACACACACACACACACACACACACACACACACACACACACACACACACACACTCTGCTGCTGCTGCTGCTGCTGCACTGCTCTCATTGGGTTAAAACTCTGAAGCATGTTTCACTTTTGGCCACACCCAGGTTGGTGATGTCACAGTAGGTATTTTTACCTTGACAGCTGTTGGAAAATGGTAGCTGTGACATCATGAATAGGGATGTTACCAGAAATAGAACAGACTTGAAAGTTTTGACCCACAGGGAGCACAGCAGGTGTTTTCTTCTCTTTTTAGTGTTGTTTACCTGTTTCAGTGAGGTTGTTCCTCCTTACTTTTTGCAGACAATCTTATGAATATACAGAGAATGTGCAAAATACTAGATGATATTTTACTGATATTAGCTTTCACCCTTTTTTGCACAACCCATATTAAATTACAAAAAGTCCTTCTCACATCGTTTTTAATGTACATCTCTGCCTTAGCCACTGATATAGATTCAAGACAGAAACTCAATAAGGGATACTGGTTTAACATAGACTGATTATCAATGTACATTTAAGTGTAGCTTAGCATCATGGCTCTGTGAACTGTGTTTGTGAGTTGAATAGGCGAGTGCACAAGCAGCATCATGTTCTTTCACTCTGTCGTTTGGAATAGCTTTTCTTGTTTTGTTCTAGCGTTCAGTCCTGTGTGGATGTGTAATTTAAAGGCTTGCAGCAAGTATGAAAGGTCATGATGGTGATGTGATGGTTTGACATGAAATGTGTGTGTTTGGGAAATGTTACATAATGTCTGAAGAAAAGTCTCCAGTGTGAAATGCTTTGACAGTTGTGTTGTAGTCTCTCTTCCTTGATACCTTCTTTCAGATTTCCTCACGTCTATTATTGAATTTTGGGCTTTGGTATCTTGGCATATGATACTTTTAAATAGATCTGAGGTCACTGAGGGAAGAATTGAACCTAGTGTTAGTAAGAATGTTAAAGAAATTAGATTAGTCTGTCTTTGGTGTTCACAGGCAGGTTCATGGGTCTCTATTAAGATGCAAGTGAATGTCTTTGCAAAGGACAAACTGGCTGTTACACACATTACTGTTTTTCTTGTTTTTGCAAAATAAAGAGGGATTAAACATGAGTTTTGTCTGATGACTGGTCATTTTTAAGTTTTTCCCAAGAACACTGTTCTACTTGGCTTAACTTAACCTAATAGTGTGTGCTGTAGAATCAGCAAGAAATAACAATAGTAAGAATTGTCAATGACATCATTTGTGTAAAAAGAATTGGAGATAGAAGAACCTAACTCCATGAGATTGATAGGTAGTGTGATCCAAAATAAATATTTGACCTTTTTTCCACAGAATTGGAATAAAAATACTACAGTGACTTTTTATTTTGTTGCTGTCTCCATTTTCTTCAGGTGTTTAGGTGTACAATCTTTTTTAAATATGCAAAATCAGTGTCCCTCTGATAAATAAAAAGTTGCATGCACAAGTGAAATACAGCCATAGCTTGTTCAGAAAACTCAGGGCTTTTACTCCTACCAATACTTGGACCAGTAGCTTATGGTGGCTAGTGCACTGATGCTACAGTGCTGGATGTGTAGCTGATATTTAACATTAAAGATGTCTATTTGTTTCTCTATGCTCTTCTCACTGGTTTTATGTGAGTGGGACTCCATTAGAAAAAGGTCATGCACCAATTAGGCTTTAGCAACCTTTAAGCCAGCAAATATTACAAAGAGCAAGCATGTTGGCATAAAGAGGTCAAAATAAAAAGTGTACAGAATAGACAAATAACTATTTATATGTACATTTGTACGGATTACAAAAAATAGTAAAAGAAATAGGGTTGTTTAGTCACTGTTAAACCTGTTCAAAGCACATCCACCGAGTCCTGATGAGGTAAATGAGCTGACTTTTTAAATATTAAATTTTAATGAGTAAGAGTGACATGGCTTTCTTGATCTTGAATATTTAATATTATAAAAAAAAAATGACTTCAGGATCTTCACTGCTCATGTGCTAGTACTATTATGGTATGTATTAGCAGTTACCATTTTCCCCAAATCATTGCTTCTGAACACAGTTGTTGCTGTTCAAGCAATGTCACATAGGCTCACTTTCAGGTGCCTGCCACTGACACATCTGCTGCCACCCCAATTCAGGAGAGGTGTATGGAATTGTACTTTAAGATCCTTCAGTAAAACTGGCAAAAGTGCAATATAAAGATACTCCATAGCAAGTAAAAGTCCTGCACATTAAAAATGCCATGTAAGTAAATGTACTAATGTGTGATCAGCAAAATGTTCATTCAAGTATCATCATGAAATTGGATCCAGTGACTATTGTACTACTGTGTTATTGAATTAATACTCATGCATTAATGTTTAAGTAGCATTTTATTGTTGTAGGTGGTCAAGGTGTGGCTAATTTTAACCATTTCTACACTGCTGAGCATCTTAATATGTAGCAGTGTATAATATTTTACAAAATCATATTCATGTAAAATCTTAATCTGATATATTTTGCAAAAATACAAAATCACATCTATGTTCATGAAGCTGCAATCATAACTAACATGACAACAGGCTTACTTGTTATGTTCTGAAAATAATGAACTGTCTCTCTCATGCCTCTCAGCATTGCATGATTAACCTGTATGGGCTGAAATGAGCTGCTGGGCCACCTATAATACCCCGATCGTCCCGCTCTCTGTGCTTTGTGTACAGTGCTCCTGTACTGAAATGCCACCTGACATCAGGTTTGCAGTGTGGTAATCTGATATAACACATTAATTTAAAAAGATGCATCTTAATAAGTAAGTAGAACATAAATTGAAAAAAAAAGGTTTTAAAACTAGATTTTGAGACTGAAAACTTCCAGTTTGATTGGATTAATTCAGATTGGTAAAGCCTGGTATGAACACATAAACTTGATGTATTTTTGCATGGAATAAGGACTGTTGATTTTGTTCTCCATGCTTTAGGAAGGGATCTCTTAATGACTCCAGTAAGTAAAAACAGTTTACATTACATTGTTTATATCCTGTTTTAAGACAGACTTAAAAAACTGTGAAACAACCCTTAAATAATCATAGTGATCATTCATGAATTAAATGAATGAAACCAATTAGCTTACAATAACCACAATAATGTGATTAATAAACCAATTATTTAACTTAGTTATCTATTAGGGTGACTGTGTTGGAGATTGTACAATTACAGGTTCGATTTTTAAAGTAAATTTGGGATTATGAACCAGTGGGGGAGTTCCAATCTTACATTTTACCAGCAAGTACAAACAAGGTTGTTTTTTTTTTTTTTTTTTTTTTTAATTAAACCTTTTGCGTCTTTATAGAATTATAGAAGTAGAATATTGTGAACACAGACATTCAGCAGATCTTGGACGTTCATACACACGCAGGACTCCAGAGTGCAGGAGGTTGCGCTCGTTCACTGTGGATGGGGATCGTCCTCGTGACGTCACGGCGCTCTGTGCTTTGACCCGCTGGATCCGGTGTGGTGAAGAGGCGGCGCGCCGGAAAGATACAGGATAGCAAGAAAGGAGCAAGTTGACGGCTTTAACCCACGCTCACCCTTTCGATACCAACACAGGACGAATATAGGTGTCTACAAAGTGATTCTGAGGGACCAAGGACTTGCAAACACTCGTGTATGCAAGCGAAGTAAGCGTTTTGGCCTTGTCAACTTGGCTAACTGACGTTAGCTAACGCCAGGCCCAGCTAGTGCTATCCGTGGAGCTTACTTTTCGCTAGCAAAAGCAAAACAAGGTAAGGTGGGGGTACTCATTGCTTTAACACATCAGTAGGCTCTGACTGATCACAACTCCATAAGCAGGTGTCATAATTTGCTGTATCGGCCAGTCAATGACAGTGTAACGTTACTTCGTCAACTCTTCGTTAAATATACACATATACGTTAGCTAGCTATGTGCTAACTGTTTGGAGCTCAGTAAGTAACCTTAATGCTAGCCATTGCTAAGTTATTGGGTTTTGGGTAATCTTCCTTTTTAAGAAGAGAATGCAGTGTTTTTTTTAGTTTCATGACATTAATTATGTGACGTTACACAACAAAGGGAATAATGTTTGCAGTAGAAGTTACAAAGGTGATTAAGTCATGTTAAGTAAGTAGCTAACAACATTGTTGTTAGCTAACTAGTTAGCTGGGAATCCAGAGCTGCAGCTACAGACTCAGTGAGCACACAGACGTGCAGACCCGCTCAGATAGTAAACATTAGCATGTGTGGTGAGAATAGTCGGTGCCTGCCTTTTCTTCAGACAAGTCAGCCGTGTCTGACATGGTGGACACTGCCTATATTTTCAGTCACTCTTTCTGTTTTGATTTAGTCATGCTGGCATTTAGCCAACGGTAACGTTTCGGTTTTTGTCTGTGTATCCCGCTTTGCATGTATGCACAATAGTTGCCTTGTTTTCAGTAAATGATGAACTAGGAGCAAAAACACATTCCAAAATCTCAATTTCATTGGACTTTTGGCCATTTCGACTGCGTATAAGTACAATACGACACTGTAAGCCCCCGTATCGTTGCTCAGCTCTGCGTTCATGCTTTGAGCAGTATTTATATGATATATTTATGATTTATGGTTATGAAACTGGTTTCCCTCTAATGCGCAGTCCAACCCACCGAGTTTATCACAGAAGGCTAGTATGACCAGTGTCAAACAGTTTCATAACTTTAAGTATTATTAAAATAACAAATTAAGTGTTTTGTAAGGGAAAAAAAACCTAGTTGACAGGTGTGCAGGCAAATCCAACGTTTAAGTAAAAGATCTCTCAGGCATCAATATGAAACATCAACAACTGTACTATACAGGTGCCAGTAGGTTGTTTACAGTCACATGGTGCCAATGTTAAATTCAAATGTAGGACAGGAAGTGAAAACTGCAATGATCAAGATGGAGGAAAGTTTTTACTGTGCTAGTTCTGATGACATTACGACCCACCCTTATGTTATAAAGAGGAGCGATTTTTCAACTGAACTCAAAGATCTGCTGCTTTAAACCTATGCTCATTCAGACATTGTTCTTCTCCAGAAACCAAACGAAAGCATAGAAAAGTATGGAGGCATCAACTTTCTTGTTAGTGGTTTTGTCCATGACCTCGGTACCAAAGTGCATGGGAATGGCTGTTTTTTTACAGCACTTTTCTGTAATTTTCGTGTATTTTTCACCCACCTTTAGGTACTCGATTAAAAACTCCTTGTGGTTCCTCAGTTTGATCGATTTGAGCAACTGTAACCAATGTAAAACAGGACTTTTGAGTGTGTTACAGTGCTTCCTATGCAGAAAATCACTTCTTGTCCTTCACGTTGCGCCACAACAAAAGAGTGATGTGACATCATATGCAAAGAAGCTATTGTTATCATAATGATTTAGTGTCAATTATTGATGGTTGTGTTGTCTCAGGTATTTGAGATGACTCCTTTGTTGGTTGTTGCAGCCTGTGTCTTTGGTGTAAAGATGTTCTTGCCTCTTATTGTTAGTTTAATGCTGGACAAAGGTCTATGTTGTGTTTTTGATAAATTTAGTGACTGTGTTATTGAAATCAAATGCCTGCTGTTAGATCACATGTAAGCTGAATGTAGCTTCAAACTGCAGTTGCCAGATGATGTTAGACTGGAGGGTGATGTGGTGTTCCTTCCTCAGAACAAAGAGCACAACATTACAAGTCATGAGGGGAGCAGACACCCATGGGGCTTTCACATGACCCCACCCCCTGCACACTTAAACTCACAAACACACTCTCCAACTTGGATATGAATGATATTATAGAATCATGCTTAGAAATCATTCAGTCCTGTTATGTTAGCAATGCCATCTCCATCCTGACCGCCTGTGCTTTTGTTTTGGTAGGAATGAGTGATGACCTCTGTGGTAGTGTCAGACGGTGGAGGGAACATAGTGGAGTATGTCACTGTGGTGGAGGAGCCCCAACAGGTAAGCCTGTGTGTCCCCACAACGGGCGTCAATGAAGTCAGCAAAGTTCTATGTTGAAGAGATAATTCAGCTTTGCTCTATGAAGTACTTGAGCTGAAGGGCTGTTTTGTCCCAGCTGAAATATATGATTCTAAACATCTGGGTTGAAAACTATCAAGGGTCCATTTGTTGGTATTATGTGGAAGTTTTAGAAAATTCTCTGTTATTAATGACACAGGTAGCCGTCAAGTGAACTGCAGTCAGCATCCTGTTGCTTGCACTCACACTTCTTAGGTGTGAGTGAGCATTATCCTTTTAACATTGGCCAAAACAGTGATGGTCACACAACACTGAAGTGATCACTGAATGCTGGAAAATAAAGTACAGTCATATTCAGAGTAACATTACTATTTGTGATGTTCCTAGTAGGGATGTCAGTTTCTGTTAATTTTGCTTTTGGCAGCCAACAGCACATAAGACATGCTTCATTCAAACTGACAGAAGCAAAATAAAACTCGCCAAAACCATCTTGGTTCATCCTGACATTGTTCCAATGATCTCCACCAACTCTGGTTTGGTTGAAATAAACCCTTAATCCAGGACCTTGAGAGAAGTGAGAGAAGCAGCGAGGAAACAGTGTGTAGACCTGGGATATTTTCATATCTATCTAGGGGATTATTTTAATCTGATATTATGACTGAAGAGAGAGGAGGAAGAGGACTCCTCCGTCGTAGTATCTGTTTTTATGTTGGTACATGTATTTGAACATACTCACGGTATTGACGAAAGAGTGGAAAGCAATATACAAGCAAGGAGAAAAGAGTTCAAAGCAGTGACACTCAACATCATCAATACGCCCACTCTCTCACTGTGTAACGGGATAGCAGTGCAGACACTACATGACAGTGTGTAAACAAGGCTTAAGGCAAAACCAAATCTATACTGTCCATGAACAATACAACTGACATGCTAAGAAACAATAGAGAAGTGGAAGATGGAAAGTTCGAGTAGAGTATTCTGTAAATCCCCGTGTCACAGATTTTAATGGAAAGCCTATAAAAGCCTGCTTGAAAACAAATGATGTTGCTAATTTGCATACGGACTCTGTAGCATTATGTATTGTTTTTCAAGCTGCTGTCATAATATATGTATTCATCTAAACTGATTCATAGACTGTGGAACATCAATGAGAGGATCCAGGCAGTGGAATAAAAGTCCCCCTTTAAAGACAAAACACAACTAGTTCAAAAACAATGGAGGAGATCCTAGGACAAACACCGGTGATCAGTGATTGGTTGTTGGGTGAGCACATGTACAGCTCACTCCCTTTAGAGTAAGGCTGCTGTCCTCCACTCACTGAACGGTCAATCCAAAGAGCCACTGCCACTGGTGAGCACATTTACTGGGTACAACTTTAAAGAAGATGAGGTGATGTGAATTGAAAGGACAAATAAGATCAATGGTTAAAAATTCCAGAACAAAAAGTCTGGATGTACACATGGGTTCATTTCCTTTTTTAGCAATGATCACATTATACTGACCGAGTTCATTGCTGGGATCTGGGAACAATGACATGACTAAATATCTCACTTTTCAAACTTGTTCAGTGTGAGCAGCAGCCGGCCGAGGAGGAGGAAGAGGAGGAGGAGGAGGAAGAAGTGGTTCAGCAGGAAATCGAGGCAGTGATCATGGAGGGCGGAGAGGAGGTGGAGGAGGAGGTGGAAGAGGAGGAGGGTGTGGTGCTGCAGGAGGAGGGATGTCCGGCAGTGATCGTGGAGGAGGTGCCCAGTGCACAGGTGGAGGAGTGCTACTCGGCACAGGTCCTGGTCTATGACGATGAGACGTACCTGATGCAGGACGTGGCCGAGGAGCAGGAGGTGGTCACAGAGGCGTCTGACTCTGGTGAGTCCTCTGAATGTTAAAGTGGATGGCTTCATGATAATTGTGCTTATTTTTTAAGTTCAGACATACTGGACAGGATAAGAAGCCGATTTTCACATTGCATAGGCTGCTCAGTAATTCCTCTTCCATTCCCAACAAACATTTAATTTTCCACTTCTCTCCAGCTAATAATTACAGCCCCAACGGCTGCGAAATATAATTTAAGCATTATTTAACATTATTGTGCCGCTCAGCAATAAATCCAGACCTTTGCTGAAGTTATCTCCAGCAGGGCTTCAGTGGCATCAAACTTATAGTCCTGTGTCTCTCTGCTGACTTTGCGTTTATCTCGTAGCATGCTAAATTTCAACGTACAACATCGACCTTGAAGTCGTGGTTAGGGAGGGGTCAGAGAATTTGATGGAACTGAACTTTGAAATCCAAGCAAACGCCATAGAGCTAATTTTGATTAGAAGGAGCAGGTTTTTTTTAATTGGAAAACATGATATGCAAACAAGAGTCCATGTGAATATGTGTACAGTGGGGAAAAAAATGAGTGTGTATTTTCTTTGTTACTACTTTCTTTGGCCCAGTGGCTGTGGTGACACAAACTGAGGGTCGGCGTTATTCTCAGAACCTTTGTCATCCCTCTGGAGTTTGCAGGCCTGGTTGTGTGTGACGGTTAAAAGTTCTGCTCCTCCAGAGCTTGTACCTCTCTACCAGTCCGTGTCGCGCTGTATTTGCAAACCCATGCCCACTTTCGAGCCATCCAATAACATCTTTAGGATTTCATTTCATTTCATTTGTAAGTAAACCCTGTCCTCCATCACGTTATATAAATACAGTCCATCTACCATCTACTGTACATTACACAAGATAAACACAGTCCTCATGCTGTTCAGATTAGGCTTAATTTTGATTTCCAACAGGTATATAGTTTACTGGTGTTTGACATGTTTTGGTTCAAACTGTGAGTTGACTGTGATAGAAATAAAGCTGAACTTTGCGGCAGAAGGAACAATCAGGCTCACATCCTCCAGCCGTCCGGGCTATAAACTCTTCCTTTTTTTTCGTGCTTCATGGTCAGCATTTTTGTTAGAACAAGTGAAAAAAATGCCGTCTGTCGCATTTTTTAGGATGGGCCATCTTGGAATTGTTCAATGAACAAATTCTATCAGGGGTTTGTTTATGTTCAGTGTGAGTGGCCATACACCATAGAGTGAGTGTAGAAATTGTATGTTTGCTGCACAGAAAGGTTGATTAAAGTGTGTCATGTAAGTTAACGCAAAACACGAGATTAAAAAACGGAATGGTTTCCTACCATCTTAATGTGAAGCCCATACATATCAATAAAGCAAACTGAAAAGCTGTTCAGAGAGCCAAATGCTTCAAGCTACATGAACTTGTTCTCTGAGCTAACGTGAGATTTGTGAGATGGGAAGTAGCCGTGACCGCAGCACTGTTTCTCAGCCTTATGAGTTGATTTGGCATTTGTAAGGAACATGTAAGGAAAACACTCAACTGAAATCCATTTTTTTGTGCTGCTAATAATCCAGCTTTTCATGAATCCAGAGTAGTACATGGTGCAGTCTGTTTTCCGTAATGTAATTGGACTTAAGGTCTCATCAGTTTTGTTTCAGTTGTTTAAATCATCTTAAATTTAGTTCCATGTAAACATCTGGAAGTTTCTTTCATTTGATGTGAACTCTGCATGTGTTGTGTCATTCATATTAATGTTCACTTCAGGGTATGTACTCATTTGAGAGAAGTGCTTTCTTTTCCCCTTGAACTGCTGTTGATGTGCATGTCAGCAGTAGACTGCCCTCTGCTGGCAGGAATGGCATGTAAGGATTTAGGCCAGATTACAGGAAACCGGAAGGGAGGAACAGACTGCCTCTACAAACCTCAAACAAGGAAGTAAACATTTCAAAATAGTTAAGCTTGCAGCACTGTACTGTTGTGAACGTAGCCTTTTCTCACCAGAGCCAGGGTCTTTGTTTTGCTTTTGTTATTTGATGCCTCGGGTCGAGTTGTATTTCCGCCCCGGCTGGAGCATGTGTTGTTTGCAGAGGTGTGTGTGCTGACAACCTTCTCTCTGCTCCCCTTCTCAGTGGAGATGTCGGGTCATGACATGGTTTGTTTTGACAAAACGTTTGAAGCAGCCGAAGCTCTTCTCCACATGGAGTCTCCTGGAGGACTGCACAATGAACGCAGCACAGGTAAACACACAGCCAGTCATTCCTCCACTGTTTCATAGACACAGCAATCTGAGTAATATGGACAGTGAAGTGCAAGTTGATATAACCATCAGCATGTGTTGTCTTAGATGTCAAGTGACTGCAGCAGTCAGTAGTGTTGTTCAGCAGAGGTAAAAAGCCACACGTCCAATTTAAATGGTTTTTATGCTTTTGTGTTCTATAATGTGATTCCAGACCTGTAGTTGTGATTTACATGATATTAAACAAAACAGGATTAATCACAGCTTTATCTTGAGCAACAGAATTAGTTAAAATAATGCAGCTGCTTGTACAAACCGTCAGCAAAAGAAAAGGCAACATGTATAAAATATCAATTATGTGATTTCAAAATTCTGAATGATCAGATCGGTCTATAATGACAGTAGTTGCTGTTGCCCTATTTGAAAATAAAAGAGTAGCCTAAATGAAATGTATGACATTGTAGTTGTCAACACATCAGTACTTCCTGCTCTCCCGCAGAGCAGATGCTTTTCTGCCTGCTCTCTGCTTTGCTTCCCTTCTTTTGCTGATATCCTTGTTTTTTCTGCCAAAAGTTATGGAAAGTGGATCCTTGATACTTATAAATCAGTAGTTCTTACTGTCTGAAAGACACAGAGGACTATCACTGTATTTTTTTTTTAAATCACATGTATTACTTCTTCAATACTGCACAAGCATGACCTCCAAATGGCACAAGACTTTTTGCTGTGTGTTTGACTGGAAACCTGGGATGGAGACAAGACGGCAAAATCCATGAGCTGCGTGGAGTGTGAGTGAATGAATGAGAGAATTGCACAGCTTGAAAAGAAGACTGAACTGCTGCATCAGATATGTGAGAATGAGCAATTCACAAACTCTGCAGTAGCTGCTGTACAAGGTGCTTGAAAATAGGCACACTTTTAGCTTACACAGGATTACACCAGCTGTAAAACATCCTAGCACGGATGTGGCTGACATGCTACCCTGGATGCTACTGGATCAGCTGTGAAGACTCCCAAACTAGCCTTCCCTAATAACACTTCCTATTGGCACAGCATCAGCACTAGACCGAAAGCATCAAGTCCAACAAAGACTTGGTCTGGACATCGCCTGTTGTAAAGGCAAATCCAGAAGAAATCAACGAAGAGGGCACCAGCGCTCACTGCCCCTCCCGAACTTGCAGTGCAAAATAGGTATGACCCACTGAATGAATAAAGGTGTGATAATGCTAACCAATGCTAGCATTGAGGCCGACAAAAACCACAGCTAGGCCAAGGGTCAGAAGAAATACTGGCAACCCCACACCTGATCAGCCAGACACCATTCTGACTGGGGGCTCTATAATCAAGCATGCAGGAATGGCAAAGACTGAACACTAACTATGTATGATGCGTCTGTCAGGAGCTAACCGAGCTGTGTCCAGTTATCCTCTCTACAAATCCAAGTAACAGGGAGATCATCATTCATCCTGCATCTTTTGACGTTCTGCGAAGGAAAACTGGACTACTGGAGAAACTGAGCGGCTGTCACAACATGTGTTCTTATCAGGGCTCATTCCAACCTCGGGGAGAGAAATCACATCTTTCACCAGACTCTTTACCCTGACTACACGACTGACAGTGGTATGCCTCACCCATGGGATGAAATTAATCAACAATTTAAAAATCTTTTTTAACCAGAAAGACTGCTTTAAGCCTGATTGGATACATCCAGACATTACTTGTTGAAGCGGGGTGGCTGTGGCTCAGGAGGTAGAGCGGTCGTCTGCCAATCAGGATTTTGGTGGTTCGATCCCTGGCCTCGGCGGTCCACATGCTGAAGTATCCTTGGCAAGATACTGAATGTGATGCTGCGCCATTGGTGTGTGAATTCATATGTATGTCGCTTTGGATAAAAGCGCCTGCTTTTATCCAGATGACTAATTGTAATAGTAATTGTGAAGCCTTCTTGATGCCATCCAATGTCATGCTCTTGTGTCTCTTGGTATGTTGCATCACAACACGTCTGCACAGATAAGCACCACGGGCAGCACACACTGCCATTTTTCCATATTACTCAAGACATTCAGATGACGTCTCTGTCCAGTCAGAGATCTGACGGCCCCCTTGCCCCTCTCCAGGGACCCAACATCCACCCTTCCCTCTTCCACCAGTCACCAGTGAAGAAAGTCAAAGCTGCCATAATGAAGCTCTGTTAAATGGATGATCTAATAAACAACGGTGATGGTCTCATCAGAAATGAGACACACAGACCATCTGGTTCCTGTCTCAGTAATCTTAAATTTGCCAATATTCAACCACAGCCAGTCTCCTCTCCTGTCACAGAATCCCAACAGCTGAAATGAGCTCTTTTTAATGTCAGATCATGTTTGGTTCATAATATGAACTGAAAATAATTAGCATTTCTGTTTTAGTTGAGACCTGGCTAAACAGCACTACTACTGTTGCAACACTGACACAACAGGAAAGGAGGAGGCATTGCAGCCATTTTTTCTGCACAGTTTGTGTGTGAAGACATTGACTTCTGTGAATTTACATCATTTCAATGTCTTGTTCTTGAGCTCAAAGCAGAATTATCAGTGCTCGTTGCTACATTGTGTCATAGTTCACTGTAATACATACAAAGAAGCCATGACTGTCTGTATGTGTAATGTTGTATTTACTTGATTTTATATATTCTCTGTACTCAGTTTGAAACGTTATTTTATTACTGCTGTGTGGTGGGTTTTATTTTTCATTCTCTTTCTTCTATTTTCAGACTTATTTTTTACTGTTATCTTGAAGTGGTTTTATTCTCCATCTTGTTTTATATTTATTTTTTATGCCTGTTTTTGTCGTCATTCTGTCTTTTTTATGTGAAACGCTTGGAGCATGTGATTTCTGTGTAAAGTAGTTTGAGCTGCAAATTTTGTATGAAAGGTACATCACAAACAAAGCTTATCATTATTATTATTAACATATTGAAATGAAACGACACAGCAAGCAGGTTACATATTAAAACTGACATGTTGAAGTGAATAGTTTTTGGTTTGGATCACTTTTATTCTTTGGGTTAGTATCAGTTTGTTGTGCACAGAGCGAGTGCAGCTGACTCATGCTGAGCAGCAAAGTCCTGTCCACCACCACCAGTGTGCATCCCCAATTCTACTTTCTGCATCTGACATGTGACCCACATATGAACACACTGTGCAGTATGAACAGAGCCATGTGTCTGATGGAGTGTGTTCAGCTCTTGTCTCTTCAGCTCTTTCTGGGAGGAACCAGTCTGTAGCCGTGAGGCTAGTGGTGATATTTAAAGTGAGGGTCTGCTATTACATGCTCATGTGTAACAGACACACGGCCATGCACAAGTGTTTAATGATGCTAACGGTTATAAGCATCTTAATAAGGGTGCTGTTGCATCCCCTAAATACAGTGTCCCTGTGGGTCTCTGGCTTCACACCCCAGCAGGAAGAGAATATTGTAAATGCTGCGTTTTGTTTGAACCCTGCAGAAGACGTGATGATGGAGACGGTGGTGGAGGTGTCTACAGAGTGTGGACCCATAGAGGAGGAGTCCTTCCCCATCCCTCCAGAATGTGAACCTGCTGCCAAGAAGAAGAGAGGAGGTCAGTGTCAGTGCTCAGGCTCTCCATGAAACGACATGTGCTATCTGAGCAAGAGTAGGTTTTGACAGAAGAAGTGAGAAATGGCAGAAAGTCCTCACACTCCTCACTGAGGAAGAAGTTCCTCAGCAGTGTAGCAAATGTACAAGTCACCATTGGGGGATCCATTGTGAGCAATTTAACATGTAGCATGTATGCTAAACCCAGTGCATATGGGTCTCAGTCACAAGGCACACTGACTGGGTGATGGCCTTGGACTGGTGTGCATCACACTGTGTGTATATGCAAATAAACCTGTTGACCCACATGCTAAACCGGTCAACATATTCTCAGTGGTTAAATGATTAATGTTTAACCACTAACATCCGTACTCTCAACAGTGCAACAGATGAGTCAGTGAAGTGGGCGAGTACACAAAAGACTAACAACAAAAGTATCAAGCATGTTTGAAAATGATCATGGACTTAACTCGACCAGTGGGGAGCAGCAATTCCACCTGTTCAGTGTGGAGAGTCTTACTAAAGGGATGTGACAAGGCTCCCACTGACCACTGATGTTGATTGTGTGTGTGTGTGTGTGTGTGTGTTTGTGTTTATGTTTGTGCAGGTGGGCGTAAGCCCAAGACACACCAGCCTGCTTCCAACGGCTCCTTTGACCTGGGGATCAAGAAGAGGCCGAGGGAGGGCAAAGGTTTGTCCCAGCTCTGAAGTCTGAGTAGGGCACAAGTAACAGTGTGCCATGAATTGATTTATGGTTTAAATTCATCTAAATATGACCACCAGATAAATGATGTTTGGGGAGTAAAATCCACCTCTTTTAATCACTTGAACTACTGACTGAAGAAGATTAAGGACACAAATTCATGTTATATATGTCCTGTCAGTGCAAAGCGTTTGCCTTTGACCACCACTGTATGGATACATCCTGTGAAGGTGGCTGTGATACAGAGCTTCATTTCATGATGTACTTTGTGTCCTCAAGGCAACACCACCTACCTGTGGGAGTTCCTGCTGGAGCTGCTGCAGGATAAAAACACCTGTCCCAGGTACATAAAGTGGATGCAGAGGGAGAAGGGCATCTTCAAACTGGTCGACTCCAAGGCCGTGTCCAAACTGTGGGGGAAACACAAGAACAAGCCCGACATGAACTACGAGACCATGGGCCGAGCCCTGAGGTCAGCCTGGCCGCCACAAGCACCCAGTCCTGCACAGTCCAGAGAAAGTGTGTCCCTGTCCAATACAGTAACTTTGATATTGTGTGTGTGTGTGTGTGTGTTTGTGTGTAGGTATTACTACCAGCGCGGCATCCTGGCGAAAGTAGAGGGTCAGCGTCTGGCCTACCAGTTTAAAGACATGCCCAAGAACATCCGGGTGATTGATGATGAGGAAGACGGAGAGGAGGTGGAGGACAGCGATGGTGTAGTGACTGGCCAGCACCCAGCTCACCAGCAGGGCCCCACCAGCCTTGGTACCAACTCCCCCGCCGCCACCCAGCCTCAGCAGACCTACGTCACTGTCATACCCAGCAACGCCGCCACCAGGTCTCTGTTTGCTCTTTGTCTAGATCAAACTGAACATGTTGGTCTCAATGTCTGAATAAGAGCCTGAGTCACTTGTATGTAGGAGTCACGACAATCTGATGAGGTCAGACTTGAGTCACTTCTGTAGCACTTGGACCAGAGCACAGGTCTGAAGTGAGTGCTGTCACATTCAGGCTGCAGCAGCACAACATTCAGCACACAGAGAGAGATGAAGGGTACTCTCTTCCACTATTTATCATCCGCCTAGCGAGTAAATGGCAAAATGAGTGTTAAACAGATTCGTGGTGCAGCCTGTCTTCTTCCTTCATACCATCATCTTCTAACATCAGCAGGTGTCAAACATTACAAGCATTGAAACTGACATTGTGACCCGTTGCTGTGTGTTCTGTGGAGCTCATGTACGTCAGAGGGCCTGTATGCTGTGCACAGCAGGGATCTAATGAGCGCCTCCCTCTGCTTTCTCCTGCAGGCCCATCCGAGCCATGCCAGTGGTCATGACCAACTCGCTGGGTCAGGTGACGCTAAACTCCTCCTCCATCCTCACCACGGGAGTCCCAGTAACGGTAGCCAACACCTCTGCAAGCGCTCCCCCCAAACTGGTCATCCAGGCTCTGCCCACCATGCTGCCCACCGGCTCCAAAGCAGGAGAGAAAATCACCATCATCACCATCCCGGCCAACCAGCTGGCCACACTCATGCAGGCCAACCCGTCAGGCCAGATCACGCAGCTCATCCATGCCAAACCTGTCGCTGCACAGGTTTCGCAGGCCGCCCCAAAACCTGCCGCCACTACGCCTGCGGTCCAGCTAACGTCAGGCCGGCCGACGCCGCAGCTCATCCTGGCTAAACCTGCAGCGGTGGCCCAGCCGCTGCCACAGCTCTCTGTTCAGGTCAGCCAGCCTCACTCTGCCCCACCCAAGACCCCAGCCCGACCCCCGAAGCCCTCCAGCAGTCAGCCTGAGGCAGCACAATCAGAGGCAGCATCTGAGGCTCCGCCTTCCTCAAGCCCACCAGCAGCATCAGCAGAAACCCCATCATCCTGAGAGCTCCGCCCTGAGCCGGGGCCACGGGGGGCACCGGAAGTGACTGTGGACACTGCTGAGGAAGTGCACATCCCACACCCCACCCCCCACCCCACCACAGAGCAGAGTTCCTCTCTGATTGGCTCAGACTGTCAGCCTAATGTTGGTCTCCAGGGAGATGCGTGCTCTTACTCTGGAGCAGCTGAAGCCCCACAAAGGATTAAAGGGACTGTTGTAGAAACACACACATACACACTCACACATACACGCATACACACACACATACACACACACACACACACACACACACAGATCCTTCAGAGCTCAGAAGACATGGGCAGCCTTAGATTGTAAATGAAAAAACTCCTTTTTGTAATCAAATATAATATAAAAAGCCTGACAAGACTTTGTTGTAAACAGATATGTAAAAAGCGTTTTTTGATACTCAGCAGGTATGTATCAGTACAGATATAGTTTGATTTCATCTGTTTGTTGCTTCATCTGTTTCAGTCTAATGGTTTGTTCTGCTGGCTTCTGTTACTCCACAGCACTGTCACATCTCCCCACACTTGTTGTCTTTTTTTACTGTTGATAAAAAGGGAGTGAAAGGATGTCTGCGTCAAGTTAAGAGACTAAATGGTGTGCTCCACATCTGAAGTATAATATACTATTTTTTTCTTGTACTATCAGTGTATTGAAGTAGATTTTACTGAATTATGTATTATAAAAAACAACAAATGTGAATTGAAAGTGTCTGAAGTTGTGTTATTCAGCCATCTGAAAAATGAAATGCAGGATAAGTATTTAGTCACACATTTTTTGGCACTTTTTAAAAGAAATGCTTGAATCCAAATGAAACTGCAGATCAGGCCACAGAGAGGCAGTGTGCCGCTGTCACTGACAGCCTGAGGGGATGAGTGTGTGAAGTTTGTCTGGACAGTGGTTGGCAGAGGTGATTTCACTCCTCACTTTTTTCCATTTTTCAAACTTTTAGATGCAGAAACCGAATAGAAAATCTAAACTATTTGAAGGAAACCACACCACACTTGTTTTATATGTGTAAAGAATCAAAGTGGACTCAAATCCACAGCTTACAGTGGAGTCGAGCTCACCTTCAGAAAACACTTCCACCACCTTGATGAGAAAAAACACTGAGTGAAACAAGTAAATTAAGAAATATACACTAACAAAACATGCTGCATAAAGAAATAACACCGGAAATACAGCGAGTCAGTCGGGGTAATGCTAGTAACGAATGAAAGGCTGGTGTTGGGTGTGTAGTTAATATGTCAGGTTCACACGTTTCAAATGTTGACATTAAAAATGAACAAGTGTTGGCTCATTTTCCAACATCGTAAGCGGCCGTCTTCATCAGTTTGAGTCAACCTCTGGGAACATGTGTATGGACATTTGCTCAAGGTCCCTTTACTCACTATACCGAGAGCTTTTCAACTATACCTCAGATCCTGCTGAGGAAGACGATGCACACAAAACCAAACCAACTACAAAGAAAGCATTTGTTGAGCTGTATTTCATTCCTTTTAGAACGAATTGCTGTTTCTGTATTTTCAGCCCATTTCTGTTTGCTGCTGATCTCAAACGCAGTGAATTTGGGATGTCTTGATCCCAGTGCTTTCATACTGGGTATCTGCCCATGCTGGCCCCCACACGTCCTCACAGGAAAGGATGTTCAAACACTGCTGTGCAGGTGGCTTTTGGTTGTTGAATGCTAAAGTGAGAAGCTGTTTACAAATGAGCAGGACATCTAGCAGTCAGCATCTTGACTTTTCAAGATTCCATACAAGCCAAAAGCCATAGATTTTGCTCCCATTTGGCTGCAAGAGTATCAGGGAGGTCTGCCATGCTGCTGGCTGATGCGGTCTGGCCAGAGGTGTGCGATGGGGTTGAGGTCAGGACTCTGTGTAGGCCCGTCAACTTCTTCAACACCCAAATGGGGAAAACCATTTCTTAATGGAGTTGTGTGTGTGGACAGTCACACAAACTGCTGACATTGAGTGTGTTGGACACTATTGTCTAAATTAACTTTGTATGCTGGAACACTAACAAACCCCATATAAAGTGCAAACAGGTGTCCAGAAATTCTGTCATGTATACACCAGAGAGCCTGTGTGGCTTTTCCTTAAGAAGCAGTCTTTACTTGATGAATCCCACATAGCAAACAGTGTGACCAGAAGCTTCATCCCATCCCTGTGTGAGCTGAAACAAAAGAAACAAAGTCACAACATAATTCATCATCACTCATCAGGAAATCAAACAGGACAACAAAAAGAGTAAAAATAATGACTTTATTTATATATTAACATTTCCCCTCATGTTCAGTGTAGTTACAGCAACAACACGATTACCAATCTCAAACTGAAATAATTTATTTTAAAACTATAATTATGTATAACCACTGATAGAAAGTATGAAGAGTAATTTAGTCACATTAAGTGATAATAGTCTTATGTGCGTAATGGAAACAATAAATAAGCGCAGATGAACCCCTTAGCTGCCCTTTCAGCTGAAGTTCACAGCTCAGTGGATCAGATCCCAAACTCCTAAAACTACAAGGACTTAATTCCAGCAGAAGTGATGTCACAGTGTCTCAGTTCACTTCTGCTGTTCCCCCATTATGACTATCATTAAAATAAGAGCTACATCAGAGAAAGTGACACAGGCTTATTTGTGTCCGTCTCACGTCTGCAGAATATTCACGCTCCAATCAGGTTTCACTTGCTGACTTGACTCCACCCTCTGTCTGTTGGCTTCAAAATGAGCCTGAAACCAGTAGCTACTGTCATGTTCTCTTTCCTCACTCTGGTTTCCAGTAGAGGTTCAGTATCGTTTGTGGACATGCAGTCCACTCACTGTCCTATTGGTCCAGGACTGGCAGCCGACACCTATGGGGCTGCTCCCTGAAGCTGATGTCACAGAGCAATGATAAATGGTCAGAGGGGTAGTGGTAGGAGGGGAGGCGGTCTGGGCCGATCTGCTCCTCTGTAGGAATGTCCAGCAGGCACTCCACACTCAAAGCATCATGGGTATACCAGATATAGTCCAGAGTGCTGCAACTCTCTCCAGAGGGGCGGATCTTCCAGGTGGTATAGGCTGGCTCCGTCTGTCCGTCGGAGCTCAGCAGCTTGTATGCAGAGTTCAGGCCAAGGGGGGAGGAGCTGAAGCGCCGGTACACATCTTCTGAGGGTTCTGCATTGAAGTCCCCGCACACGATTAAAGGTACGTTGTCTGGCGCCACCTTGCTCTGGCTGCTGCTACCACCTCGGGATGTTATGCTGCGTAGACTTTGCAGCAGGTCGGCACCCTGTGCACTCCGCAGCCTTTCCCACCCGCTACGAGCTTTCAGATGGGTGACGGCCACGCACAACTGCTGGCCCGTCACCCGGCAGGTCAGCGTCTGGACAATGGCCACCTGGTTGGTGGGCAGCATCTTGGCTGATAGCCGCAGGTGAGCTGTGGCCTGGAGGGAGAAGCGCGAGTGGCGATAGAACAGAGCGCAGCCATCAGGACCATTATTCTGCTCTACATCCAGACAGGGAGACCAGGGTTTGGCCAGGAAGCTACTGTGGTAACCCAGGCTGGCCATGATTGGCTGGAAAGTGTCATAGTAGTGGTCCACTTCCTGTAGACACAGGATGTCGGGGCGGTAGGTGAGGATCTCCTCCAGGATCAGGTACTTCCTTTCCTGCCAGTTGAGAGCGTCTAGTGGACAGCGGATAAACCCGTCCTTCCCCTCACCAAGAGCTGGAAGTAAAGAAGGACATGTTTATACCAAAAATAATGATTATAATGGTCGTCAAGATAGTTCATTCAAAACCACAAATCACTTAACTCAGCAGGATTCTCCTTCTAGGGAGCATGAATGTCAAAACCTCATTTCAATCAGTCAAAAGAGATATTCCAGTCTGGTCATTGCTGTCCCTACAACCAATCCATTAGCGTGCCAGAGATGAACCCCTGAGTTTGAATACAAAGTCTAACTTTCACTGAAGTCCTCACAAAGCCACAAATGTATGGTTTATCCACGGAGCTGTACCTTGTGCGAGTATGTTCCACTGCATGATCCGAATGGAGGGGTTGTGCTTGTGGTGGCAGGGAGCCATGCCGTTAGGATAAACAAGATCCCGGTGTGGCCGGGCTGGCCGTCTCTGCAGGGCCTCCTCGCACTCTCTGAGCAGCTGATCCGGGTCAATCTCGGCCAGGTCCCGGTCCAGGTCTTGGTCTGGGTTCTCCTCCAGGTATGGGTCTGGTTGGGCCAAGGGGCTGCTGTTCAGTGACTGGGCCAATGTACCAAACAACCTGCTGCTGCTGCTGCCGCCCATTGGACAAACTGATGGAGAGGACACAAGGGAGAAATGTGTGGTCATTAAAGGTGCCTCGTGTCTGAAGTTTGCTAACGTTTGACATCATAAGCTAGTGGTCATACCAGACCAAGAAAGGTTGCATCGGCAAAACCTAAGTGCTCATGAATTCAACTTTCTGTTTGTAAGACAGAGATTGTGTTATTTCTTCTTTCTAAAGAACTTATGGAGAGCAACATAGTCCCACTTGTTATCAGTCCTCTGAGGCTCCAGTGTCTGCTCTCTAAAGACAGGAAGACAGGTATGAGCAGGAATCCTGAGGAAAACAACAGTGTTAGCCTGGTGGTTTCCATATGACTCCCATAAGGCTTTATTGCAGGATATCTACCAGGCAGGCAGAGGACTAGCATGAAAACCACTGAACTGAGAGACTGTGTACCTTCACTGCAAACCTAGTTAAAGACATACCAACTGTCCCTACTGTACACAGGACAAAGGTTTTGTTGTTATTTTGGTTACTTTGGCCATGACAAGTTTCAGAACATACTGACCAAACATTTGTTCAGACCACTGGCTGATGTGCTAAGTCAACAAACAGTCCAACAATCCAGTACAAGCAAACATTCGTCTAATTTTTAATAGACTGTTATCAGTCTGTCCACAACAAAGTCACATTATCTTTAAATCATTGGCTGGTCAGTCGGTAGCTCAATCTGTCAGAAGCCAGACTGTACAGAGACTGCTGTATCTGATGGAGACAGCTCAAACACAGCCATGCAGGACATTGTCTGCAGTGCATCCAGATGTAGAGACAGCAGCACGTATGAAGACGAAGACGCACAGCAGGTTGATTTTGGCTAATGTTGCTAAACTGGAGAAAACAACTTGTTGCTCAAGTGTGAGCATAACAACACTATTTTACTGAAATATAATCATGTGAAAAAGTCTTAAAGGAGTAACAGACAACAATCTCCCCTCTGAATGAATCTATGAAACTGTCTGTAATGCCGTAGGAATGAAACAAACAAAGAGTTTTTCACAATCCCAACCTTGGAAAACCCCTCAGACATCACAACAGAGTTTTAGAAATCTGAGTTTAACACTGCTGCACATGATCTGTAATTAGATTTAAGGCCGTTTCAAAAACCATGATGATGCCAAAAACATGTCTGGTCTGTTTTTCCTCCACACCTGCTCTATATGGAAATAGTCAACCGTTCTTTGTGATTTGGTGCTATATATACACCAGTGAAAAAAATACATAAAAAAACATTACATTCCACTATCAATGGAGCTTTAACCTGAATACATGAAACAGAAATGCTGCATTTCCATCTTGTTTTCCACACTGTTTCCACTGTTTCCTGTTTCAGAAATTTCCAAAACAGGTGTGGGCTCTCTGCTATCAACACTGCATATCATTTTTTTTTATCATTTTTTGATCAATCTTGATCGCAAACTTTCTGGAAAATCTGTTGAGAAACTGATAAAGAGTAAAATAAGCAGGTAAGAATGTCTGTCTTTGGCTAGTCCATGGAAATAAACAGACCAATCAATGTAGTTCATGACTCTGATGCACATATAAGAATATTTGTATGTATGCCCAGTGGTGCCATAAATCAGTTCTGCTCATTGATGTGTAACACTGCCCATTAAGGCTGCACGCACCCACAGAGACTGAAGCTCATCAGAAGATCTCAGCATACATCAGCTCCTCCCACCACACCTGCTGCTGGATACCTGCTATGTGCCTTTGCTTGTACAACTTCTGGACCATAACACCCTTTTTCACGTCTTTCTTTCAGACAGAACCGTTCATCTCCTCACTGCTGCCTGCCTCTGTCTCCTGTCACTGTGTCTAGTAGACATGTCTTACCCATGGCCTCCATGTCTGGTCAAAGCTTTCCTCCCCCTTCCTCGGTCTGACGAGCAGGACAATCCACCTCACTGTCAGTCACACCTGCCCTCTTTTATCCTCTTCCTTTCCATAGCTGTCCATGCTGTGACTCATCCTTTATCCCCCTCTCTCTGAATCATCAGTTCCCACCCCTCCCTCCCTCCCCCTCACTCTCTGGGTGACAGAATGACCTCTGGAGAGCTGGGAGACACAGTAAGCCTGTCTCAGACTTGAAGAGGGAGGGAGAGACTGGAGGACCAATGAACTCACTTCATTATCATAGTGGCCATAGTGACAAGAGATGCTGACTGAAGAACAGGAAGGAAAAAGGAAGATGGACTGTGGGGGGATAGGTGTGTGTGTGTATTGTGTGGATAAGTGAGTAAGTGGGTGGGTTCAAAGAACGATGTGCATGTGAGGATGACATGAGTTTTTGACACACACACACACACACACACACACACACACACACACACACACACAGTGTTCTGGTTAGCTGACAGAGGAAGGAAGAGGAAGACAGAGCGTGGGCTGCTCTCTTTGTCTGTGGCACATTTACGTGGTTAGAGACTTGTCTAACCGAGCTCATTTACTAATCTGACTTTGGGTCAGTTCACACTATTTCCTGCACAGTGTTAGGCTTTAGGGTAAGAACCCACCACACTACTCACTTAAAACCCAGGAGGAGGACGGTTCTACCCAGCTACACATGCACATGCACACACCGTAATGTTAATGGACTGTATATGTGCCACTTTTCTGCCTGCACAGATTAAGAACTTCACAATTTTGCCTTTTCTTTGACACACATCCCTCTGTTTCGATACTTTTCATACCAGTGTGTCATTAATGGAGAGAGTTTCATTCTAAACACGTGGTATGGAAAAAGTATCTAAATGTCAACACTCTTGCTATTTTCATCATCGGTATATTTATTTCATGATTAATCATTCAGCATAAAAGTCAGAAAATTGTGAAAAATGCCCATTACAATTTCTCAGCTCAAAATGACATCTGACCCTAAAGCCTAAAGATATTCAACTGACAGTAAGAAAACAGCAAATCCTCACATTTTTAGAAACGGGAACAAGTGAATGTTGAGCGTTTTTGGAAGTTTAATTATCAAAATAGTTGATGAGAAATTTTCTGCCAGTCGACTCATCATTTTCATTCTGAAGTCCATGCATTATTCTCTGGTCCCTTACATAGAAAACAAAGCAAACCATGGCAGACACTTTAAGAGAGGAACTGATTCAACTGCATGACCACTTTTAGGCAACAGCTGATGGATATTCAACATCACAGTGCGCTGGACTGGCTAATGTGTTTTATCGGCACCATCTTTGAAGATGTTTCAAATATTTTGTCCACCCTTTCAAGAATATAACAACAAGGATAACAGTCTACAGCCATGCCAATGTCTCTGCACAGCTGTACTTTCAGATACGTAAATGTTAGCTCACAATGACAAAGCTAACATGCTGATGTTTAGCCGGTAATGTTCGGAATGGTTGCCATCTTATTTTAGCATGTTTGCATGCTAACATGTGCCAATTAGCATGAAAGCCAAAGTGCAGCTGAGGCTGACAGGAATGTCAGTTTTACAGATGTTTAAAGTATTGAATTTAAGTATTGGACAGACTGATATTTCACCCTGATGACAGCACTACAGGGACCACCAAAGGTCTAATAACTCATCCCTTGGGATCGTAAAAGTCTGCACAACATTTTAAGGTACTACATTCAAAATGTGTTAAGATAATTCAGTCAAAGCCAAAACTGTCACCCTACCAACCAATCGGCATCGACGTCCCTTGAGCCACACCACTAGCTTGGCTAGAAACCTCTCAATACAACACAGTGCAAAAGGGCAGAGCTAGCAGAGGCCTCACAAAGACCAGACCATTGTATGAGCTCCACTCTGACACAGCATCAGTTAAAAGTCAACACGTACAAGCAATGTCTCTCTGGTACCTGTCAGGCTGCTGCTTTGCTTTTTGCTGCAAACAATCAGATTATTTCATCTTACTATACAATGACTTGAAGTCTAGATGCTGATCAATTCTCCAATGAAGATGTCATCAGTCAAACTGCATCCTATCTGTATTACTGGAGGGGAAACGGACTGGACCAGATCGAACCGTTGGCCTCATATAAGCATACGACAAAAGGTACTTACATGGATCAAAATGGATGAAGGACACACACACACACACACACACACACACACACACACACACACACACACACACACACACACACACACACACACACACACACACACACACACACAGTTTCCAGTCTGTTCACTGGTCATTCACCTAGTGCTCTTCTTCTCTTCCTGCTTGCCGTCCCTCGCTCCCCTTCCTTCACTGTCTCTGCACAGCTGGACTGAATGGGAGCAGAGAATGTGCTGGACGTGGGTAAGGAAGGACAGCCTGACTCTCCTGAGACAGCCCCACTGACTGCTGCTGTGGCAGCCAGATGAAGGACGTGACTCACTCACTGACTGGCCCATTCAAGAATGCTCTCCCTCTCTCACTCACACACACACACACACACAAAGAATGAGAGCTCTACAGCGTAGGCAATCCAGAGAGGAAACTCAGTAAACTGGAATGACAATCAGCAACAAACTGCCAGGCAGGCAAAGAATTCTCATTCACTTTATGTGGCCGTCTCCATTCACCGTGTGCGTGTCCTGAGATGCCAATCACACGCCACAAGATAAGAATGCAAGTATGGCCTGCAGCCAGTACACTCAAATAGAATTCTGGTGATAATCTACATGATTAAAGACCCAAACCAACAGTGAATGTAACCTACTAACAACTACTGTGTGTCTATCAAAGCTTGTCACATCTTGCCATAGAGCTCCACTATTGTCAAAAACTATTAAATCACATCTGTGAGCCAAACTGTTGCACTGGGCGACGCGTTCCTTCATTACTATGAACACACACTCACTGTTTTTTATTTGGGCTCAGCATACCCGCATCCACTGTCCTGCTGGCCCGAATATTGATTAGATCTCAAAATGAGGATTGATCCACGGCTGAATCAGTCCTGAATAAATGCACTATTTCCTCCTGAATGAGTGAAGTTTGATAAAAAGTTGTGTGCTGTGTCTGTGCTTTCACAGATCCACATCTTCAGAAGGAATCGCAGACAGGGTAGGGAGGTCACTGTGTAGTAGTAATAGTGGTTGCAGTAATGGAACAAGCAACAATAACAGATGCATTAGTTTGAGCATGACGTGTTGCTCACAAAGTGAGTTTCATACAAATGATATCTGTATTTGCTGCATTGAGCAGGAAACAACTCAGAGCAGCATCATTCTCGCCCTTGTTTTTCACTCAAACTGTTTTTCTTGTCTCTGTAGTATCGAACAGAGCACGTGGTGGCAGAAGTCCAGTTCCAGGACTGAGTGAAGCTGCTGCTGAATAATAAGCTGAGTGGTGCTGGTCACGCACACACAGATCAAATTCCAGGCCATCGTCTCCTCTGCTGTGGCAGCCACATGCCCAGTAACTGAGTTACCCGAGTGACCTATTAGATTAAGTGATACCCGGTGAAGAATGAATGTGGGATTGTCCTGTATGTCAGTGACACTGAGCCGTCTGTGGAACTGCTGAATTCCACTGAAAGAAAGACAGAAAGATGATACAGGCAGCCATTGTTTCAACTGAAGCCATAAACAACACTAAAATCTCTAATATTGACTGTTGTTCTCCACATCTGATAAAGCAAATGTGCTGATAATATAACAAATTTACTGCTCTGAAGTCTGTGATTTTATAGCTGTACAAACAGACCAAACCTCATCACAGTCATCAGATCATCTTTGTGTTTTAGTTTTAGTGCTGCTCTGTCAACACTGCAAAGCTCACCCAAGAGATTTAACTTTTCCAAGCTAATTAATATAGGTCTGGGTGGTTATGTAACTGGACCTAATCAATCCCATTACAGGTGGAGGCCAGTACAGATCTGCATGGAGTCAGATTTGGAGTTTTAGCCTCCAGAGGCCTCAAACACAGAAACCTTTAAAGTGGCTAATTTAAGACACCACTGTGCTGCTGACCCAGGCCACGTGGGAATGTGCACGAGACCTGACCTGTTTCCTTGTGACACACCAGCCCGTCGGCCCATTTGCCAGCTGCATGTGTGGCTCTTAATGTAGGACTAAATGCAGCGACATAAGAACGCAGTGTCATGGTTTACAGTGGCAGGAAGGAAACTGAGGCGGCTCCAGCAGATTACTCAAGGTACCCGCTTAAGAGCCACAAGTGAGAACATCAAGAACATCCTGTGTGACAGTTCCAGAGAGGGAATAAATAGAAGTGGTTACTTAGCAGGAGCAGTGTTAGCTGCCATGGCTGAAGAGATGAAGGAAAGAGCACCACCGACAGAAAACAAGCTGACAGGTCACCAGGGTAGTGTTACAGATTTGGAAAACAGAGCGATAAACTGTCATTGATTTGATAAATTTGACTGATGTTTCATTTGAAACAGTGCTGCTGTGATAATCAACTGGGCTGTGCAATGACACCCAAATGTCAATTAAAAAACCACAATCACTGACTGACTGCCACCAAATACCTGGTTTGTGAACATCATAAATAATGTAAACCAACGTTTAAATGTAAATGGTGATTTAGGTAACTGAGGATTTCTTGAACAAATATAATGCTCACATTTCCTGTCAAGAGTTGGATATGGTTAATGTTTCAGGTAACAAAAATTGCTCACTGTAAAGGATAATTGTCAGGTGGGTGTTGAATGGTACATAGTAACACAGCCCACCTGATCATCAGAGCAACACCGTTTCAAAAAAAATGTCAATCAGGTTTATCAAATCATCCCTCAATTCTTCAATTCACATTCATTTCCTGACTTGCACTGTTAATTTCAAAAGGATTTTCAGCACTCTCACCCTCAAGGCCACCTTCTTTAACCATAGGTGGCAATTTGTGTTGTGAATGATGAATGTAAGATGGGAGAAATGATAAAACACAACTGTTTTCATCATGACCATTTTAGTCAAATTGGTCTTAATTGAATCAAATCACTTCATATTTTCTCACTCCATTTTTCATTTCACATCCAAACTTCCATCCTCTGCCCCATGAAGACCATGTCACAGCCTAGCAATAAGAGACCCTTGAGTAAAGATTATTTTATCACAGTATTTATTATTTTGGGCACATTCTGGCAGAAAGTTACTTTTCTTCTTCGTTCCAAACTAGATCTAAATCAATTAACAGAGCCAATGATTAGACCGAAAATTAATTCACAAGAATTCTGATAAAGTTTTATCTAGCAAATAAACACAACCCCCCCCCCCCCCCACAAAATATTTGCCACTTGCAGGTTTTAGGTTCAAGTGTTTTAGGATTTGTTCTGTTTGATATATCTGCAAAGCGACTTATTATTGAAACAATTCAATAATTCGACCAAGAACTGGTCCGGGACAACCATGACACTGAGGATTTCTCTCACTGCAGAAAAGCTTCCCAAACAATAAACCATGGATTAATAAGGAGATCAAAGGTCTTACACAGTAAACATAATATCTGGGAGTTTTGACTGTTGGTTAGACACAAGACATGGAAATATCATCTTGAGATTTTAATCAACTAAATGACTAAAAGTAATTGTTATTCATGGGTGTATTATCCATAATCAAACTAATTGTGCATGTGATGAATCAGGTTCCAGGCTGGTGAATATGACAATATGTTTTTCTCTGTTTTATATTGTTGCAGACTGAATATCTTTGGGTTTGTACTGTTGGTCAGAAAAAGACATTTGAAGATGATTGTACTCTGGAAAGAATTTCACCATCCTGACATCCTATAAACTTTACATTAGAGAAGAAAGAGTGCAGTTGTGCCACTGAAACTGCAGACGGCAGGTGTTCAGAAAGGAGCTCTTATACAGTGATGTATCTAAAAACTTTGAAAGTTTTGGGTTTAGACAAACTGTGCAGTAAATTTGGCTTCCAGCTCATATTGTTCAGACGACTAGCAGACCAAATTACAGCTTTCAGGATCAACAACTGTTTCCACAAAGCTTCACTATCCTCAGGCTTATGGTGACATTTACTGGTTGGTTCAGGTGTAATTCCTGTAACTGCTGTGCCATTTAAAACCTCTGTGAGGTGGAAGGACTCCTGAGAGGAGGTGACTGTTGTATCATCACAGGTGGTGAAATGTTAATAACGTTACTTACAAAACTGTCACTGTCACAAATGGTAACGCTAAATCTAAACAAGCAACTTATATCTTTTGATCCTTCGTGTGGTTACACCCGATCAGTATGAGTAACTTCTGTAAATGAGTCAGACACTGGTGAGTAAGAGCACTTCAAACATTCAGTTTTTGAACGTAGTTTGGTAGAAAGGCCCTGTAAGCCTGGTCTCACTGTTGGTGAATACAAAGACAGACTGAGGTGTACACTACCTGGTGCTGTCCCAGTATTGGCTGCTCCGCTCTGGTTCAGCTGTGGACAGGTCCCTTTGCTTCCCCCTCCGACAACGACACCGGGGTGACAGTGCCGTGTTCCCGCCGGGGCTGAGACCGCTCCCGGTGAAAACATTCTCCTGGCGGTCGGTCCCCCCCGTGAAGACACACACAGCTGGCTGAATAAAGTCGAACAGCGACGAGCTGGATTCATTCTTTACTGTACTGAGTCCAACGGAAAACGAACTGTAAGTTACTGGCAGTGTGCCGCTCTTTTCACATATGCTAACGAAACAGAGACATTTAATCAACAAAAAGCTAGAGAATGTTCCCCAACACGTGGCTAGACAAGGTTAACTTAGCTAGTTTTCTCTCTGGGTTTTTGAAGGTAGGAGAAAGCCGGCAAAAGTTACATCATTTTTTTCTAGTGAGTCAGGGAACGCCGGCAACGGAGGGGTTAGCAAATGATGGGCTAGTCCGTAATGCTTTACCGAGGGCACCAAAATAGGTTCGAATTGACTATAGCTATAGTAAGTGAATATAATACTCTGGAAATATATCTGACTGTTTCATTTTCCTTCGTAAAAGGATAAAAGTCTAAATTTAAAAAAGCTGTACACACGTATCCCCCTCTTGTCATCAATGGTTCGAGCCGCACTGATACTTAAGCGGAAACCTGCGACAATAGGGCCTCAACTTTCCTGAACAAACCAATCAACATTCAGTGCGGTGAATGGACACGGTTGACGCATACATATGCGGCTCTGACGTTAGCAGCACGTCCCGCCACGCACGCATGTTCCTCATGTTGTGCTTCTTTTAGTGTTCTCAAATTATATCACCTTCCTCTGAAAGCTAGCCCTGTAAACCCTTAAGAGCAGCCTGGCCTAGCTCAGCCAACATACTGCCTGCCTGTCAACCTAAAGAATATGACTAAGAGGAGCACAATCAATTCATCTGTTAGTTTTTAACATTCAATTTAAAGGTTTTATTCTATTTCTCACTTCCAGAGAGGTCTTTTTGTGATAATAAAAGTAGAAATTACTATTTATCTCACTGATACAAATATCTAAAACTTGAGCCAGCATAAACTTCTGGCAAATGAGAGCAATTTCATATTATATCATTGTGTGGAAGCAATATTAAGTAAGTCTAAAAACAGTAAGTCAGCAATAAATTCCACAAAGGACACAAATCCTGGTCTCCCAGGTGAAAGTCCTGGACTTGACTCATTCATCCACCTTGCGCCGCACCCTCTGTGGACTTTGTAGCTTTTTGATCAATTACAGTGATGGTCATGGAGCAACAGAAATTATCATGTTGTAGGAAGAACAACACCATCATGATGATATCAGGTAAACCTCGCAAGGAAGTCACAACTTGCATTCTCACTGCTTCTTGTATAGTAATTTCTATAAATTACGGTGTCTCACCTGGCCAAATTAATGTTTCAGAGCCATTATGTAACCAGAAGAAGGGCCAGTAGTGTCAGAATTCAGGGCTTTTTCTCTGTTAATTATTCATCAACCTGAGCAACAAAACAGTGCTTTCAAAGTTGCATATTTGTTCCAGGGTTGTTTATAAAATACATTTTACATAAAGTCATGGTATATGTATACATAATATGCTAAACAGAAACAAAGAGTCTAGTTATTAAGACTTAGAGCAGAAGCTCCCTATGAATGAATAATACAATTTTCAAGCAATATATCTCTATATTTATTTATATTTCCAGTGGTGTTCCTTTCTTTTTTACTTATAACAATAAGTTTTAGGCAGTTTTGTTTTTCTTTTATCAGAATAGCACTTTCTGCTCAATTTAGATAATTTAATGATTCTTTTTTAGCTTGATCTGTCTTGGCTTGCATGTGCAAACTTCTGCCTGGAAAAAGATGATAAGCCCAAATAATAATATTACTATTGCTTATGTGGTAGAGAGTTTAAAAAAATTGTGCAGTATTTAATTGTCATACCAGATTACAGGAAAACCCAGACTGTCATATAACTATCATATAATTTGACGCATTATATCTCACAATACATTTTGGCCTGTACATTATATTACGATATTGATGATATACAAGTTATCAAATAGTACTTTCACAGTTGCCAGTTCATACACTGCTCGAGAGGCTAAGTGAGCCTCTGTTATGTGCACCACAGAGGAGAGGACACATGTTCTAGTGTTCTGTTTTTCTGAAAATGATTGTTAATCTGCACTTTGAGTATAAATAAGACATTATATAACATTAACACTAACTAACCCCCATGCCCACAACACTTTTTTTTCTGAAGGTCAGAGGTCTGTTGTGGAAGTCCCATGAACACATCTTGACTTAGTGGTCCCCCAAATATTCTTTCCCTCAACCTTTAATAATCTGTTCTGCCTGCTTAGTTCAGCAATCTGTTTGCACAGGTTTCCACATCAACATTATTTTCTACCATACAATGCCCACGGTGTTCTTTAAAATGTAATAATACCCACTGATGAAAAAGAAAGCCAGTAGGAAATGACTCAAGCACAACTTCAAACTTTAGATGCTGGCCATAGTATTCAGTGAATGCTTTACTGAAGTATTTTACTGCACAATGCTTATACATTTTATTATGGGTAACCCGTTTGGAGCTGTATGTTCAAACACAAGCACATGCTTCCGTAGTTGAATAATAGTACATCTGAATAGTTCAGACAGTAGCCTCCAGTGTGCACTCATCATACTTGACAGGGCTTCATTATTGGTGTTGTACATCATTTCTTTCCTTCTTGTTTCTGTACTACCATCTTGTGGCCATCTAATGAAAATGCATGTTTTGGACGCTACAAGAGTTGACATGCATTTAATCAATCAGTTAGTTTCCAGCTTGAGATTCCACCACATCTCTGGCATTCTTTAGCTTCACCATTGTTGTCTTCGTCACTGCTGCTTGTGTGCAGTTCGTATGACAAGCTTACAAAGGCAGAGTTTCACACTTAACATATTTAAACAAAATGTTAACTGCAATGAGAGAAAACCTCTTGTATATCAGTGTGAAAGGGGCGTATAGCTCCTCTTCCCTCCCTCCTGGAGAATTAGACCACAACCTGGTACACCGTGTCATCACCTTCAAGCCAGTGGTGAAGCAACAGATCAACAGCAAGCGGACTGTGGAGGTCTGGTCTAAGCATGCTGAGGAGACCCTCCAGGAGTGTCTCCATGTCATAGACCAGGAAGTGGTCCAAGACAACCATGACACTGAGGATTTCTCTCACTGCATAACAGACTACATCACTTTCTGTGAGGACAACATTTTACTATCCAAAAAGGTCCAATGCTTCCTAAACAATAAACCATGGATTAATAGAGAAATCAAAGGTCTTAACAGAAAGAAGAGGGCTTAATGGCAATGGATCACGACGAACTGAGGGCTGTCCAAAATGAGTTAAAGAGGAGAATTCAGAGAGTCCAAGAAGGAATACAGGATTGAGGAGGATTGAAGCCAAATGGGGGCAGATTGTTTCAAAGGAGATGTGGAATGGAATGAAGCAGATGACATGCTGCAGCAAACCTGCCTCCAGAGCACAGGGGGAACCAGAATTTGCCACTAAGCTCAACCTATTCTTCAGCAGGTTCGACTGAACCTCCACCTGTGTGTGCTGGGACAGTGTGTCTTGGTCCCCACCCACCATCTCTGTTCCCATTCACACCTTTGCTGGAGACTATAAAAAAAACATTAATACACACAATACATACATTTATTATGTACTATATGATTTGATATATGACAGTAATACATGGACATAGTTTCTGTGACATCACCCATGGCTCTCTGAAGAGCTGTTGTGAAGCTTGGTGACAGTGGCTCTGGCTGTCACCATCTTGGCAGTGTCTGACTCCACCAAACTCCCGGCTGATCCAAAAATGGGCAAACAGGTCGAGCGTGGGTGGAACTGAGATGGCTGAATGAAGCCTGGTGAAACCTGGTGAAACCTGGTGAAACCTGGTGAAACCTGGTGGTTAGCTGTCACTCAAAGCAGCCATGGGCATAATTGTGCAGTACTTAAAGCCTTAATTTAAATTAAATCAGTGCGTTATATAAAAACTCAGCCCTGTTCAGGAAAGTATTTAAATACGTTGTCAGCAAACATATGTTAAGTATCAACATTTTTGCAACTTGTTAAACATTAATTAAGAACACTTCCTCATTATGTTGATACAAAATGTGATTTCATTTCCTTCTAAATATATTTGCTGTTGCAAACTAGTTTTATATAAACCCAGTGTCTAGGAGACAGGGCTGTCACCTTTAGACTCGATGCTTCACATGTTACTGCCTTTTGGAACTGTCTTTTTTTTTTTGTCTTGTTCAGTCCTGCAGCTTTTGCCAGTAAGTAAGAAACCCATCTTCACAATAAACTTGGATTTGTCCTCTGAGAAGAGGAAGGAGTGCAACATTCAGGGGTGTAATTAATCTTCATAGTGAGTCGATAATGTGTAAATGCAGAGGTTTTACAGAGAGCTGCACAAAAGTTCCTCAGTGATGCAGAACAGAAATAGAAGTTGCTGCTCAGTGCTGATATCACACTATATGGAGATGTGAGAAGGAAAGGTTATGACTTGTGCTTCCATCGACATATAATGTATGAGCCACGATAAGACCTGAAACAGAGCACACCATTTACTCAGCAGTTTTGTTCCCTCATTTGACAAAGTCCTGCTGAGAAAGCAAAAGCAAGTGTGTTAAATGTTTGTGCATGTGTGTGCCTCTCTCTATGTGTGTGAGTGTATTTTTAGCGAGAGGCTGATTTGTCCAGTCTCAGTAATATTTCTGGGTTATTACCCAAAGCAGGGCTTTTATCCTCCTAATTGTAGTTTAAGTAGGGATCTAAGCTGCGTCTCCTCAGGCATACACTTTCCGAGCTTGTACTTGTGTGCTAATATTAGCTAAGACGGATTAGACAAGAGAATTCAGCACCTCATTTGAATAAAAGAAAAACAAAATCCAACTTAATGAAAACTCAATTTATTTTGAAAGGCAATTGCAATGAAAATCACTTTGATAAATTAATGATGTTCCACAGTGCTGGCTATTATGTAAAGATTAGAGAGGTGGAGAAATATACAGGCTCTGTGAATTTGGGTTAGTGTGAGTTTAGGATGTCCTACCTCTGTCTGGACACTAGGTGGAATTAAAGCTCCACGCTAGAACTAGACTGAGCCTTACTCCAATAACCAGCCTGTATGGCTGTACTCACATCAGGATTTGTTCTTCTTCTTCTTCATCTTCTTCTTTTTTTTTTAATGTAGTCTTTCTTCCATCATATTTCAGCATTCTTTACCATTATTTCATCTTCAGATTCAAAGATGCAGGAGATTGCAGGCACTTGAGGAGCCAATTCTGCATTGATATGGACCAGGAGGGAAAAAAAAATCAAGGTCCAAAACTCTCTGCACATGACATGAATATCAAATGGTAATTTTATTTGCCTGTGCAAAGCAGTACTTTCAGACATTCAGCCATCCAGATGGTTTGATAATCTGATGAGGACTGTGGTAATCTGGGGTTATGTCACCCAGCATTACGTAAAGAACAGCAAAGCAAGCCAAACTTCAAGAGGCTTCATATCTCTGTTTGGAGAGAAGCGTCTTTAGCCAGCCTTGGTTACGTAGCTCTGCTATAATCTCGACGCTGAGTGCTGTAAGTGTGTGAAATGCCAGATGTTGATGGGAATGGGATTGAGGGTGAGCTGTTTATGATCAACAGCTCAAACAGTAATGTGAGCTAGGGGCAGAAGCAATGTTCAGTCTTGATTTGGCTCAGCTCTGTGTTTGAATGGAACATTGATTGTATTGAAGGACAGCAGATAAGTCGATGATGTGGCAGGATGTTTGAGACATTGCTGTGGATGCTTTGAAACCCATTCGAACTGAATCCAAGCTAACAGGTCTTCTCTGTGAAGGATGAAAAAACAACTCTGACAGCTTTTTAAGTCTGTATGGAGCTAGTGTTTGATACTACAAACATTGGTTTATTACAATTACAAACCCAGAATGAGCTCCCCAAAAAACTGTATCAAAACTTATGGTAAGCAGGTAATCAAAGCATTTATATGCAATGTAGAAACCAGGTCACTGTAAATCTGCGTTTACATGCAGCAGCTTAGTAATCAGATTTCTCCTCTCCCCTCAACCTTATTTAGGAGGCACCACTTTAGATGTTGCTAATATTTGCATGCTGAAGCTGATGGGAATGTCATTTGTTTTGCAGGTGCAGAAATTTAGTCATAAACCAAAGTACTGGACACATTGAAATTGCATCCTGATGATGAAGTCTGGGGATCACCAAAGTCTTTAGGATTCAGACATATGGACCAAATGTGATGGCAGTTCACTGAGGAGTTGTGAAGATGTTTCACTAAAGGCCAAAAATGTCAACCTTGTGTTGGCACTAGAGGAAAAGTCAGTAGGCTTCACCATCTGGTGAGGTTTGATTGTCCGATCAATGTCTGTATAGATTTTAGGGGATTTATAAAATAGTTGTTTTAGTGGCCACATGGCTAAAAATGGACATCAGTTTAGTTTGTCCACAAAATCTTTTCTTAAATGAGGCTCAACTGAAACAAATTTGTTATGGAAAATGTAGCTGACAAGCCATGACCAGAGAGCGTTTTGTTATCAGTGGCGTTGAAGAATTGACCATGCTATTAGTATCTAAACTGACCAATTTTGACATCTGCATTTTAATGTGCTATGATTCCACATCTTTTTCCATGTTAGAAGAGTATGTGTGATGATAGGATTTATCTACCTCAGCAGATCCCCTTCAGTTTCATCCTGACTACAACAGCATTACTCATTTCCCCAGCTAACTTCAACTACAGTCAAATTAACCTTCTACTTTACACATTTTCATGAATCCTGGTGGGTTTTTTTTTAATGACATCTCAGTAATTACAGCAACAATCCAGTGATTACTAGCAGCAAGGGATTCTGGGGAATTGTTATTTCCAGTGTTTCCTTGCAGTTTTTTCTGATTTAAATAGGTTTTACCAGTGTGAATTACTGCTGCTCTGTGAGGCCAGTGTCTCTGGTGGTCCTGTGGATAAATTCAACATTAAAAGTGTGTAACATCGCCTCGCTGCATCTCTGGAGGTCCAGAATTAGATAAACGTCTGCCTGACATGAAAACAGCCCAAAAACTTCCTGCCCTCCAGCTTACTAAACAGACAGAGAAAGGGCAGTCTGCGGAACCGAGCAATCGATGCCTCCTCCACCGCTCAAACATGAGCATTATCGATTCCCTCTCTCCGTGAAGAGGAGGTGTTGATGGAGTGAAGGTGCTGCCTAAGGGAGTGGAAGAAAAGTGAAAAGGAAGAAAAAGAAGAAAAGGAGAGGCCAAAAAAAGAGGTTGAAAGATAGAGAGGAAAGCAGAAAGTAGTGGTGGAGGTGGGCCCCTGCCTGCTCTCCTGACTCTGCCTGGAGCTACCAGGTGACTCTGACCTGCAGGCAGATTCAAACAGACCCCCTACCTTTCTGTTCCGGTGTCTGGGGTCAGTTCCTAACCATTTACTGCTTGGATGGAAATGAAGTTGAACTGAAAAAGCTTCAGAGACGGGTGGTAGTGATGGATCAGATCCTTCTCCAGAACAAGGTTAGACCAGGGGTGAGTAACCTGGTTTTAAGTAAAAAAAACAGGCTTTTAGTCTGCTATACTATAGGTCAGTATTTGGGAAATTCATTGTAAACACTGAAGCAAGTTGTATCACTGATACACATAGATAAAGGGAAAAGTAGAAGCTCACACATCTCTGTGGCTGATTGATTTTATTGAAGGTTTGCATCAGGGGGCTCCACGACGGGGGGTAAGGGTTTACCCACCCTTTAAAATATATACTGTATATTATTGTGAATCACTATGTTACAACAACAAATTGGTTTGGAGATGTTGGCCATTTAATCAAAATCAGATACTTGGCCAGTCAGTGTCATCCATCTACAGTATGAACATATCCACAAGTTTCACTGCTTACAATTTTTCTTCTTCTATTGCTGCTTCTTCCTCTTACTCCCATTCAGTAATCAGTACCCATGCATGATAGACCAGGTCACTATTGAATGATGGACAAGTTTAGCTTCAAGTTCTTGTGGAAGCATTGTTGTACCACGATTAAAGGATGAAAATGCAGGGGTGCTGCCAATCTGGACCAAACATAATCGATCATACAAAAATAATGTCATATGAAAGAATCACTAGTTCAGAAGCCCTGGAAAAACAATGTTGTGTACATGCACAATTAATAACTGAACATCACACATTAGTCTTGTGTTACTGTAGCTACAATCAGTAGGTCCAATAGAAATGTCAAGTGAATGAAAAGATTACAAAAGGCTGTGTCAGTATATTATTTTTATGTTTTGGGAAGATAGATTTGAAAACTGCACGTTCATTCAGAAAAGCCTGTTATGGCTCACTGTAGGTAACATAGACTCACAATGGTGCCAATGTGCACATCTCCCAAAACTGAACAACATGCAGAGGTGGAGGGAGTACTCAGATTCTTTACTTCAATAAAAGTAGAGATAAAGTAGGAGTAAAAGTCCTGCATTCAAAATCTTACTTAAAAGTAGAAAAGTATGCAGGCAATGCAGAGGAAGCAAGCTGATTGGTTAATCCATCTCCTGTCAGAGAGTGAGTCCTAACGGTGAAGAAGTAGTATTATCTATCAAAATCTATGCAAAATATAAAAGAAACAGTCAAATAGCCAAGCAGTTATTCCTCTGAACAATCTCTGTGCTGTAGTCTTTGCAAATACTTTGCAAAGGAAAAACATGTGTCACAGCTCAGTAATGGACATGGTGCTTTTGGTGAGGACTGAATGTAAACATAACTTTGTTTAGAAGAAAACTCTAAAGACTTCCATCCATCCATCCATCCATCCATCCATACATCCATCCATCCATCCATCCATCCATATATCCATCCATCCATCCATAAGTCCTTATCCTTTGGAGGGTTGCAGAGGGCTGGAGCACATCCCAGCTGACACTGGGTGAGAGGCGGGGTTCACTCTGGACAGGTCACCGGTTCGTCACAGGACCCAAAGAGTGCCTTTAATTTCCCTTAAATCAGCATCCACTCACTGGGTTTGTGGAGTTTTTACAAGCATCTCATGGTCTTTATAAGTTGTCATTATTTTAACTCAACTTCAATCACATGACCATGGTTCCAGATATCCAGTGATGAAGACCATGAGACAAAAGATAAGTAAGTAGACCTTGAGTTATGTTGTCAACAACCAGGCCCCATTTCTTCCTTGTACTGACATGTTGATTAGTTTCACCTGTCCCGCATTAGCCTTCCTCCTTAGCATGTTGAATTGTGTGTTTTCCCTCAGTCAGTTCCACTTCGTCTCAGTACCTTGTGTGGCTGCGTTCCAGCTCTTTCACGTGTTTTTGGATCTTTGCTTTGTTTTCCTGGACTTTGCAGTTTATTGGATTTTTGATTCTAGCCTGCACCCTGTTGGATTTGTTTGCTTGTTTGGACTGTTTTCTTTGGATTTGACCTTTGAATGCCTCACCATCCTCTAAGCCTTTTGTTTATTACCATTTTTTGTAATAAATCATTTGAACTGCACCTAGTCCTTGTATTCCTTGTACCCCCATATGCACAAGCATGACAGACATCCAATACACGGGCCTTTGCAATTACACCTGCTATTAAAATGCTCTCATTATCTAGATTGTGCCTGCACTGTGATTGGATCTCAATTTGCAAATTATCTTGGCGTGGCTAGTGAACTTGTCAATAGACATTGCACATTCCAAGTCAAGGGAAGCAACACCACAAACAGACATTATTCATTTCTCAATCACTTTTTACACAGGAGGACATGCTAACTACTGCTACTACATTTAGCTTTTGCTGGACTTGCTCAAGCTAGCAGGAAGAGGTGGAGTTATGTCACCCTTCACTTTGCTAGGCGGATGTTTTTGTTAAGGCTACGTTTATACATTACAGGGTATTTTGGAAAATGGACATTTTGGCCCCTCTGTTTTCAAAAATAACATTGTGCACGCAACATTGTTTTCAAAAATTTGTCGTTTACATAAACCCGGAAAAATACGCAGTTGAGCACCATCATAATTATGCCAAACCTATGCGCGCCAGTGTCAACATAGGTCGCTCACATGACGTTAAGTATTTTTGCATGTCGCATGTTGTCACTTTTCGGAACCTAAAACGCCGTTTAACCCTGTTTACACGCCAACACATAACTGCCGTTTTCAGAAATCTCCACTTTGGCCGGAGTTTTTAAAAAGGATCGTTTTCCGTGAAAAAAAAAACAAAACTCTGTTTGCGTGTAAACGAGAGGCCAAACCGCATGAGTGTGGGATCTTGGAAAACCAGTAACATGTCGAAATTTTACCTTTTGGAGATTTTAATATCACCTAGAAGCTTATTTCAAGCTCTTTTCAAATCTGTTTTCATTATTTTTATATCTGGTTTGAATCAAGTGTTATGATCATTCAAAGTCATCTGATCAGTAGGATTTTTTGGAGCAGAATTTTGAGAAAAACAGGTTTAAAGACAAGGATTCTAAATCAGAACACGACCAGCTACCTCAAACTCTCTCTGTCTCTGAAGCTTCGACATCTCTCTCTGTGCGCGAAAATGTGCATTTATATGACTTCGTCTTCATGTTATGTGGTTTACTATGATTAGGGTGACCAGTCACACAAATTGTGACGTTGTCGCGATTTGTTATTGACAGCATTGCTAACAATTCGCGACAACGTCACAATTTGCAGGATGTGTGAGAAGCAAAGGAGATGCGTGACTGTCCTGCACAAAGCGGGACATCTGCAGTGTTGGGAAAGTTCAGATTAGATAAACTGAGAGAGCGTGTCGTTTTGAATTTGTATTGCACTTGTTCAATACTCTATCCACTTTATTGATGCTGCTGTAAACTGGAATTTCTCCTCGTGGGACTAATAAAGGAATATTGATTGATTGATTGATTCACAGACACCAGAATGAACGAGTTCACAGTTACGTTCATCAGGCAGTAATACAGTACATTCAGTTCACGTTCGCCCAAAATATGAACGAGTTCATGAACTATCATTCAATGAATGCGTTCAGGCACAACACTGGACATCTGGTCATCCTAACTATGATAGATAAACCATCTTTGTAGGCTATGTGGCCTAACAAGTTAGGGGCGGATTTCATGTGCTGATCGTTTTTCATTCATAGGAGATAACGACAAACAGCGTGCCTAATTTAAATAATGTTTTTAACATATTAAACAAGCTAAGTATAATGAGATATTTTCAGGAATGATAGACAAGGTGTTGTAAAATAATAATTTAATGAAAACCCAATTTCACCAATATTTTGACTTTCGACCTATTTTCATGTTTTCCTGGAGAAGTGCCAGCCCAACATCCAAGGGGTTTTCCTAGATTCCATCAGTGTTTTCGCTAAGTGTAAACATAATCTAAGAATGTGGTCAATCTGTACTGATTGTATTTACACCTGGCAGAGAACTGATCACAACATGACCGTGACCACCTCCAAATGTGGTCTGGCTGACCCAATCGCATTCTGATCTCAATGTGTTCTGCAGGCATTTACAGCTGGGATCAATGCACTTTTCCTTATCCACATAACAAGTCCAGGTACACATCACACTTTAATACCATATGTAAATGAAGCACCTGAGTTAACTGCTGTACTCATTTATACCTTCAAAGCTTGGATGAGCTGGGTTTATCTCATAAACTGCTATCAATGATTTTTTCTTTCTGTTGACTGTAGTGAAAGAGAACCGAGGCCTTGTGTGTGTTTTTCTGAAGACCTGGTGTGACTCAATGTCTTCCCATGACGAAGCCAGCGATGCATCCACTCTCTCAGCCCCTAACAGGGTTCTATAATCGCAGGGTATTTTCCGCTTGACATCTCTCGGCGAAGGTTGAGTTCTCTAAAAGCGTTGGATGGAAGCCACAAGGGGGATGAACCTACATGTCGCTGTTCTCCAGTTGTGTTTTTTTCCATTCATCCCGTCTGATCAAATTCACGTTTTCCTCCATGCTCGATTGGCTCTTGACTCCAGTGCTGCACTGGTGCTGGCAGGTCTCAACCCCCCTCTCCACCCTCCACTTCTCTTGATTTATCGTTTGATTTATCTCTCTTTCTGTTGCTTTCTCCTGTTTCCTCCCTCTCCTTCCACCCATGGCCTCTGCTGCAGAAAGCCATGAGGGCTGGCACGAACAAAACCGGCTCAAATCAATGTGTGGAGTGGATTAGCTTTGAAGATGCATTTTAAGGTGCTGTGTAGATTCCTTTGTGCTGGAGAAGAAGTGGGGTTGACGTGCTGTCAGGAGTGTCAGGGGAGGGTAGTAATAGCCTGTGTGTGTGTGTCTGTATGTGTGTGTGAGAGCGAGCAGGGTTATGCTGAGGAAGGTGAATGCAATCATCCAAGGTTGTATTGCCATTTAACACTTCTTCCCCCTGAGAATAACATTTCAAGCTGTTTGGCCGTCATAAGTGGTTGCTGATTATTTTACAAGTGCAGACCAAAACATGCTTATTATAGACACACATACTTTCAAACACATAAACAGTGCATATTCAGGAAGAAAACACTCCTGGAAAGCACTCGTCTAACAAAACCACACTTGCTCTCGAGGTGTTCAGGTCAAGGTCAGTCAGAGAAAGAAATAACAAATATGTTTCCAGTCTTTCTACCACTGGAGGAAAACAGTCACTCTTTTCTACCTACCTCTTCTTTTTCATCCGTGTTTCCACTCTCAATAGCCTTGATACGTAGGATGTGGCAAGATTTGTGTTTATGGGCTTTCAGAAGCAGAGGAGCACAAGAAGTCAGAAGTTCTTTCAGCAATAGAGAAAGTCGAGGTTACGTGTGAATGCTGTTTCCTGCGTTTCTATATTTATGTCAGTCCGAACAAATAACACATTATGGAACTGGCTGTCGGGCTTTCCAGATCAATAGTAGTCTAATAAAAAAACATTGTAACATATAAGTATTAGTTTTTTATTGCCTTTCTTTGACTGATCTTGAATGGCGCCATTTTAGGAGAATAGTCACTAGAAATAACAGACATTTTTAAATGCACAAGGGATTTTGCAGTATTCTTACATCTCTGAGTCATGTGTGCAGGTCATCCTCTCAGGCTGTAGGTAAAACCTCCGCCAGTCAGCAGACAAGTAGCATCAACCCGTTTGCCCTGTTGATTAGATACAGGATAGAGCACTATAAGCCCCACCTACAGGGCTTTGACACTGATGGCAATGGGGAGGGCTGAAGCTGTGATGTGGCATATAGAGGTGGAAATTGCAAATCAGTTTGCTGTTTCTAATTGTTTTATTCAGTTAAGTCCAAAGACTCGCAGTGAGTGACCATGTCCAGCCCAGTCTCAGGCCAATGTGTAAAACAGACCTGCTGATCCACCAAAGGATAGCGTGTCAGTGGGAGGTTTTATCTCACTCATGCATGAAAAGTATATGAGTATGTAGGTGAGGTACCAGTAGGGGTGGATCACACTAATGACACTCACAAGACCAGAGCTTGATTTCTATATGAAACCAATGTTGATTATTTTAAGGAAGTAGTTATTTTACGTGAAACCATGATCTTTTCTTAAATCTAACCGTGTACATTTTGTCCAAACCTAACCAAACTGCGACCTTTCACATGAAAAGTTTCTCAGCAAGCTTTATTTTGAAAGTGTAACCAAATGTTGCATATTTATTATTGCTAACTTGACCGCAGAACGAGATGGCATTTTCATGCCGAGGCAATACATGTTGTGCATGCACAGTCACAGTGGACGGGCATGGACCGGCGGGTGAATTACGCGCTTTAGCGTGATAGCAGGTTGGTAGTTTGCTAGCTTTATTCCTCTGATCCTCTGATTGCATCACCTTTCAAATGCCCTTCTTACAACAGTAAGTGGTCACATCACTGTGCATATATATACTGATACTGTATATGTATACTCAGTTTAGTTTTATGGAGGCAAATAACGCCTGAATGATTTGAATCTATAAATTAAGAATTAAGTCATGATAAAATTTCATGATTAGATATTCTGTTGCCTAAAATATTCAAGTCAAACAATTCTCCCTCTGCTTGACCTTGCAGAATAATGATGAAAGATGCATCAAAAACAGGATGGCTGAATGTGGCTACTTTGAAACAAACCCTACGTTTATCCCATTAGACATCCGACTGAAATGAAGATCTCTGGTCTTTCTGGCACAGCATGAAGATGGAGTCTGTAAATTCCACGTCTATAGCAGCTTATTTTGCCACCTGTAGTAGATATAATGAGAAGGTTCCAAATAGGGACCTCATGTGTGGGGAGTCCATGTCTGTGAGCAAATGGGAAGACAGGAGGTGAAGATGACACATAAGAAGCTGCACCACACAATGGTATACACTCACTAATGTGGCTCCTTGAGACTTCCATACCTTTCCTGTCCGCCTCGTCCTCTGTCTCCTAATAGCACTTTTCCTCATCTTTCAGTGATGCTTCCCAGCAGAGCGTTCATGGATATTGAACCAAGTGTAAACTGTAAACACACCACCTTATGAATTAAATATGTAAAAGAAACAAATATTCTGCTGTTATTGGGTTTGCTTGTCATCTTCTGCATGCAAACTGTGCTGTGGGGAGAGGCATTGTTGCTGTGGCTCAGGCCCATTAAATTTGATTGTTGCGGCGGTTACATGACGTTTATTAAAATTTTGCCGGTTGGCTCGGCAGCTGTGCATGTTAACGCGGTTATTTTTAGGCTCTGGTAATGGCTTACAGATTACAGCAGGTTGCGGGGCCGACAACAGAGTCTCATAATAAGGACTTAATGAAATATGAGCCTTCAGACTTACTCTTGTTTAAAAGATGAGAACTCTCTCTCATTCTATTCATGCATGTGTGTGATTTTGCCTTGGCCTTTTCCCTTCCTCTCCTCAGCCTTTACATAAGAGGCTGTTTATCAAACTAACCGGCTGGAAAAAACATGAAGCAGTAGAAAAATTAAAAGAGAGCGAAAGATGGATTACACTATACAAACACAAAAAGTTTCACTTCTGTGAGTTCATTATTCTTCCGAATCTCTCTAATGGAACAAGCTGAATCCTCTAAACAGCTGTAGTGATCATATAGATGAATATAGATGGTACACACACACACACACACACACACACACACACAAACAGACGTACATTAATTTCCTGGAGACTCTAACCATAAACATAATTATTACTTGCCTAACCTTAACCCAAGCCTTCACCCTAAAATATAATAATGTATGCTATGGGAACTTGGAGAGTCTCCACAATGTACTATTGTGAACGCAATTTATGTAATACAGGTCCACCCCCACCCACCCACACACACACACACACACACACACACACACACACACACACACACCCACAAAGCACATTACCTGAACTGCAAAATGTCATCTGCTTATGTTTGGCCTTGTGTGTTAACTGGCGGAATTAATTAAATGCTGACACAGGTCTTAATCTAAGTTAAAGCTGGAGTGATACATGAGTATTAAAACTTGGGAGCAACAACTGACTTACTTATGAGTCCATGCAGTCTGTTAACTGTTGATGAGACCATTCATTTGCACTGCCACTTTCTGTGGTGGAAACTGACTGCAGAGCACTGTGCTATGTATTGTATAAATGTTGATGCAGAGACTTCCATTTTCACTCAACACAAGCTATCAACCACTCATTATATCAGTCACTTGACAATGTTCAACATATGGAAGGACCCTTTGTGCTGCTAAGTTTGTATTCAAGTTGGAAAGTGGAAGCTAGCTTGACTAGTTTACCAAAATGACATGATTCCTACAAGAGATTATTCATTGTTCATGTTAACAGCTGTTAACAACTCCTGCACACCCAGAGCTGTGTTCATCCTGCATTATTAGCCATGTTTCCACCAAGCTTCTGTTCAGTTCAGTTTGTTACACATTACGATGGTTATTTCCACATTTCCACTGTTAAAGGTTGTGGATGGTACCAACAGAACCACTCCAGTCTGTCCCTTTTCTCCATTGAGGTATCTAGCACACTGGCACTGTACTTAAAGGTGGAGCTACAAAAACTACAATCTGTTGAGCAGAGTGAATCGAAGCAACCAGAGACATCTCGTCAGCTGATGTAGGATTTCCCAGCTCTCTTGTTTTTTTTTCCCAGCAGTCTTTTGTCTTGCTGCCTGCGGCCTCTTCTCAAACAAAGCTGATCTCCTTGCTGTAATAAACAACCACAAATCAAGAAGACAGAACATCAAACACTTGGTGTCCTGCATTGTGTTCTTGTTGTTATAGGAGTAGCTCAGTGCTTAATGTGTGTGTGTGTGTGTGTGTGTGTGTGTGTGTGTGTGTGTGTGTGTAGTGATGATGTGGTTGAGCACATGAGAGAGAAAGAGAGAGAAAGAGAGAGAGAAAGTGATGGCAGAAAAGTGATGGCGAATGTGAGCGGAGCAGAGGAAAAGGTTAGCAAGAAGTTGTCAATCTGCCAGTAAATGTACAGTATAGGTTAGTGTGACCAGACCAGAATGACCAGACTGTCAAAACTCACAGCAATAACAAAGGAATTCTATCACATCATGACAGCTCGTCCTGTGACTTCACTGTTCTGTATATATGCAGTTCACAGCAGAGAGTCATATACACTGTGCTGACATTACAGGAGTGTGACTGAGTTAATGTGGATTTGTCTCATTTCATGTGATGGATTCTGCATTCTTACTCTGTTTTTATTATTTTTCAGGCTGAGCAGTGCAGTGCACTATGTCCTTGACTGAAGTTGCCATTGAGCTGCACCATTTTCCTCCTCGAGCGCCCTGCCTGTTCGGTCTCTCTTATGCCACGTGAACACAGTGAGTCGCAGCACATTAGCCTGTCTTCTCCCATGTTTCTGAGTTATAACTTGAAATTTAATGGCTTTTACTGGGAGCTACAAAAACATGACTAAATGTATGAGCTGTAACATCTTTAAAAAAGATAACATAGTATAGGCTGTGACTAAATCTAAAAAATGGAGCCTGAAAAACTCCAAAATCACTTATTGCTGTTGATACACAGAAAGTGAGTGTGCTAAGGCCTGAAAATCTGAAATATTATAAGTCTATAAGTCTGAAATATTAGAAACACCTTTTAGTATACTGCACTCCATACAACACTGCCATCAGGTTACATCACTGATGGTGTGTCCCAGGAAACTAACCCCTCCATACAACACCACCACCCACTATGTTCAACAAAAGGTAGAATATCACCTTTCTAAAACTGAAAATCTATCAGCTTCATTGAAGTAGAAATCATGGCAGAGCTGTTGCATTGCATTGGATTGTACAGGTGCACCTAATGAAATGGCCAGAGAGTATAAATATAAATGAGCATAAATTTAATAGTTACATTATCTATTCAGTGTGGAAAATGTGGACCACATTTCATCACCCTCAATATTAAGACAAAGCATTTCTTACTTGCCCCTCTTCATTGGCTGTCTGGTCAGTGGATCCAGGGCGGAAGCATGGGAGAGTTCAATCATTAAGATCAAGGACTTCATCACGTCTTGACATCTAAGAGCAGTAAATGCTTAGGTGGTCTCTGGTGTGGCCAAATTTATAAACTTCGAACAGTAATAAAACAATGACAACACAATGACATTATCCATATCAGTGAAATCATAAGAATGAAATACAGACACTTCCTCTTACTGAGGACTTCCTGCTTGTCCTTGAGAATCTTGGAATTCTTGATGTCCACTTGTATCCATGCATCCATAAATGACTGTCATACCTCAACTCATTGATTTGTCTCTTGTCTTCATCTCCACCATATTATCATGTGATTAAAGTGATTCATTTTCCATATGACAGACCTGGTCGTTCTTGGTTTTCCTGGTTCTCGGTTCATTCTCCATAGATTTCAACTTAGAAAACCAGTGCTCGCCCAGTTCAAGCACCCAGTTAGTTTGTTAAAACTCAGGGGATTAGAAAATGAAATAAGGTTAGCTAAACCTAGTTTACTCTATAGCTGATTCATTTTCTCCTCTATACTGCCTATTTATACTGTTTTTGTGGTCTGTGGCCATGCGCTCAGTTGGCCTAAATCACTGGTCACAGAGAAAAGCGATCATGACTCACTACACACAGAGACCTAATCTGGCTGCCAGAGTGGCAACCCACTAGAGATCTTAAATGCAGCCTTCCAGATAAGTTCCAAAAAAAAATGTAAAAAACAACCTTTAGGCAAATGTAAGATTTAGGCATGACATGCAAGTTACATAACTGATCTGGATAAATCCAAACCAACGCATGGCTGTGTTTGTGTGAACCGCTTACTTCCTGAAGGTTCATCTCACTGCTCTCTCTCCACATTTCTCTTTATTTCTCAGCTTGCCCTCTCTCCTTTCCTAATTAAACACTGTGCTCATGGAGACAATTTGATCTCCCTCGTTAACAAGGCCTCATTAGGGCCCCACGCTTCATTTTCTTAATGAACTGATCAAGTTTAATGGAATGGAAAGTCAGGACTGGGAGTTTAAACACAAGTGCACACTCTCCTGAAATGGAGAGACAGTTGGTGTGTGGTGTATTCTGAGGGGGCACACTCAGCACAAAGTCCTCTTTTTAATGTCTTTTTAACTACATTTGGAGACAGTGAAAAGTCTGCCAAAATCTGGTTGAATTCAAAGGTTAAAAGAAGACAGAATGAAGGCGTTATATTTAGCTGTTGCGTTTGTGATTGGTTGTCTCATTTGTGTATTTATTGACTCAACAAGGATAACTCAAATGCAAGTTAACTAAGTATTTATTTGAAAAACAAAAAAACAATGCAATTGATTAATTTCACAGTCTTCACAAATAAGTAAGAAATACCATGAATAATAAATAAATAATATGTAAAAACACATCATTAAAAATATAAACATACAGACATTATTGCACAATATAATACAAAACCAAAAAGCTATAACACAGCCTAATGATGCCTAATGCTGCATTTGTAGGAATAATGCAATAGAAATAAATTAGATACACAATGTGCATCAATGTTTCAATAATAACTAATATACAATGCAATGTAATTTGTATTCAAGGTCAGAGGTCTGGAATTACTGGTGATAACAAAATGATATTTAATCAATTAATTAACATCCCATCTAGTTATTGCATGCTGGAGAAAAGGAGATGCATTCTATATCTGGGGTTGAGGAGCTGATAGCAGATTCTCTGCTGTTATGTTAATGTGTGAACTCAGCAGCAACAACACAACATGCTCTGCAGCAGTTAATGTTGCCATGACAACAATATCAACCATGGGGAAATAAGTCACATTAAAACCACATTCATCTGGGGACAGGATCACTGTGAATCATCTCCAGCTACACTGTATATTCAGTGTCACTAACAATGCATAGATCAAAAGAAAATTACAATGTTTTCTAACCTATTCATAATAGGAGTTATGACAGGGGTCCTCCACTGAATTATTGTTTAATATTTTACAAAATGTATATTACTTTTTGAGGCTATATCAGTGTGAACAGACTAAAAAACATGAAAAATCCATAATGATAACTAGATACTGAACTAGAAATGCTCTCAGACCTCCACCAAGGAGGCAGTCAGTGCTCAGTACAAAACCCACACTTCAACTATGAATGAATGAGCCCTGATCTCAACTAAAACTCCTCTTCTGGGATTCTATACAACAATTGGCCAATGAGAACTTAATGATTCTCTTTGAGTAGATTCTCTGTGAGTATCTGTTGACATTCTTCTTGATTGAGCCTTTCACGCCTGCACATTTATCATTATAGTTCTATATTTTAGTTACACAGATATTTTAAGTGCTTCCAATTAATTACTCTGGTCTCTTATTAAATGTTATTTTATCCTCTTTGTTTCATTTTATTTCTCATGTTTTATTTTGGGTTTTCTCAAGAAATCAAAAAAATTTAACCCTTTATTTGCCTGCCAAATTACTTTACCCCCCTCTCTCTGATTATGTTTATTTCACTTCCCCTTTTGAAAAGCATATTAATTTAAATCCCCTTATGCCCAAAAACATATTATTTCCACCCGTCATTGACCCCTGGGCTGCATAAGGATAAGGGGATGCAGAGCTGGGGCGAAGTGCGTGAGAAGAAAAGATGGTATAAAGCATTCATATCGTCTCTTATTATGGGGAATGTGAAATCTCTCCCTAATAAGAGGGAAGAGCTAACGATGCTAACCAGACTGCAAATGGAGTACCTGGAGTGTAGCATGATGCGCTTCATGGAGATGTGGCTGAATGAACTCATGCTGGACATACATGTTGTGCTGGACAATTTTCAACTTCTGAGAGCGGACAGGAGAGTGATGGATTGTAGTAAGAGGAACTGTGGAGGCATAGCAATGTTTGTGAACAACAGATGGCGTAACTCAGGGCACATCAGTGTAAAGGAGCAGTGCTACATGAGAATCCCTGAGGGGAAATTGTTTTTGTTGCAGGTGCTCCTATATAGATATATATATACACACACACACACACACACACACA